>MU223607.1:591755-655716 GCA_018584345.1 Thuja plicata
CTTGACCCTGAAGCCCAGAATCATCAGTCTGCCATTCAGAATGCAGAAATCAGGCCAAACAGGAGTGGAAAGAGGAACAGATCAGGGAGGAAGCCATGTCAAAGTCAGGAACCCATTCAAGGCACTTACCATGACCCCAAACCACTTACTCGGAAGGCTAAACATGTCTACAATGGAAGTTCTTCCATTTTCTGACTATACAGATATCATCAACAAATATTTCAACAATCAGAATGTTATCATCAGTATTTTCTTTTAAATATAGATTTCTATTTTAATTTTCTCTTACAAATCCAATGCTTATGAGAGAGGAGTGAAGTCTTTCATACCAAGCTCTAGTTGCTTGTTTCAATCCATACAAGACTTTATATAGTCTACATACCATGTTTCTCTTGTCTGGATCAACAAACCCTTCTGGTTGCTCAATGTATACCTCCTCTTCCAGTATTCCATTTAGGAATGCATATTTGACATCCATCTGGTATACCTTGAATCCTTTCAATACAACATAATCAAGTAAGATTATTACTCCTAGTCTAGCAATGGTTGCAAAGGTTTCTCCATAATCAATACCTTCTTTTGCATACCCCTTGCATACTAACCTTGCTTTGTTTCTTGTGACTTCTCCATTCTCATTCAGCTTGTTTCTGAATATCCATTTGGTACCGATGAAATTCTTGTCACCTGGTCCCAGTACTAGTGTCCCTGGTTTTTTCTTCTCAATATGTTCTATTTCTTCATTCATAGCACTGACCCATTCTTCATTTTCAAGTGTAGTATTAAAAGATTTAGGCTCAAAATCACAATTTAAACATCTAGTGTTTAGTGACTTACTTCTAGTTCTCATTCCATCCTTCTTGTCTCCTATGATCTAGTTATGTGGATGATGTCTTCTAACATACTTTGCAAGTTCTGATTTAGCTCTTTGTCCATCATTTTGATCATCATCTTGACCTTCATCCTGATCTCCATCACTTGGAACATTATCTTGAGTATTTTCCTAATTTTCGGTAATTGCAGCCTGATGCTCAGGTGCAATGTTATATTGCTTGGGAGCAATACACTATTTCTCAGGTAGAGTTTCAGGTTCTCCAGTGTAAACAAACCTGTTGTAGTCTTCTGGTTCTTTTATGCTTTCCTCATCTTTTTTCTCTGCATATTCATCTATACTGACATTTGCACTTTCAATGATCGTGTTAGAGGACTTGTTAAGACATTTATAAGCCTTGCTCTTGGTGGAATACCCTAGGAAGATACCTTCACTTTTGGAGTCAAGATTTCTATTTCTATCATCTTTCAAAATATAACATTGACTACCAACAATTCTAAAGTAAGTTACATTGGGTGTATAACCATACCATAGCTCATAGGGTGTCTTTCTTCAATTTTACTTTGTTCAATGTGTAGACAGTAGTATTGACAGCTTCCCTCAAGAATGTTTGAGTGATTCTTTTCTCTATCATCAGTGTTCTTTCACAATCAACAATGGATTTTTTTCTCCTTTCATCCATACCATTTTTTTATGGTGTTCTTGGTGCAGAAACCTATCTTTTAATTCCATGCTCATTGTAGAATTTAGTGAATTCATCTTAAGTAAATTCCCCTCCTCTATATGATCTTAAGCATTTCAATTCCTTCCCACTTTGTTTTTCTACCATATCTTTATACCATTTAAACATCTTGAATGCTTCTTATTTATTTTTTAGGAACATAACTGTCATCATTCTAGAATAATCATCTACAAAGAGAATGAAATACCTATCACCATAGTAACTCTTTGTCCTCATGGATCTACATAGATCAATATGGACTAATTCTAGAATTTCATTAGATGTATGGGCTTTTCTCTTGAAACTAGACTTTGTCATCTTACCTTTTTGACAATTCTTACACATAATATGCTCGGGCTTTGACCTGCTTGGTAAGCCTCTTACTTTACTTTTATATCTTATCTTTATCATGTTGTCAAAATTCACATGACATAATCTCTTATGCCACAACCATATGTCTTCATTTCTATCCATTAAACAAGTGGTGTTAATGTCATCAAGATAGAAAAGGTTACCTTTTGTATGTTCACCAATTCCAATTAACCTTCTTGATTCATTGAAGATCTTTGTCTTTTTATTCTCAAATGCTACTTGGTGACCTGTGTTACTCAGCTGTGAAACACTCAATAGATTATAATTAAGTCATTTTACCCAGTATGCATTTTCACATTTTATCAAGTTATTCAACATTATGGTTCCTTTACCTTCAACTGGACAAGGTGTGCCATTATCCATTCTTACTGATCCACCATTATAGTACTCAAAATTTTCAAAATTTTGTTTATCATTGGTCATGTGGTGAGTGCAGCCACTATCTATAATCTATATGTCATTCTTACTAACCTTAGATATGAGTGCACTCTCAACATACCTTTCTTTTTCTTCATCTGAGTCATCCTTCATGGCTGCAAATACCATCTCAATGTCCTCATCAGATTCAGTGTCAATGTCTCCATCTCTGTTCTCATCTAGGTAACAAGCCTTCTTACCTTTGTCCTTATAGTCTCAGGTATCTCTTCTGTTAGATTGTCAGTCACTTCGGTAATCTTTGTTTCCACCTCTATCAAACTTATTTTCATATGTTCTGTCATTACTTCTGTCATCTTTTCTTCTGTTAGGACAGCTTGCAGCAAAGTGTCCAACCTCTTTACAATTAAAACATACAAGTGGTAATTTACCTTTGTATCTACCTTTGCCTCTCTACAATCTTCTATTCATTAGTGCTTCAATCTCATCAATTCCTTGGTCATCACTATCACTTTCACTATCATTCCTCATAGTGTGTAAATGACTTGACTTACTTATTTTCAAAGAAGATTTGAATGCAGACTCTATAGATGGTAAGACACTATTATCAAAGTTATTCATCTCAAATGAAATCAGTCTACCAATCAGACTATCTAGATTAACATTATTGTTTGCAACTACTCTCATTTCTTGTATAGAAGATACTCTAATAGCATATGCAGGTAGTAAGGTTCTTAGAATTTTACTTACCACTTTCTCTTCTTCAAGTACACCTCCAACTCCTCGGATAGCATTGACTACCTCTTTTATTTTGCAGCTATACTAAGTGATATTTTCTCCTTCTTTCATCATTAGGTTATCAAAACTCCCTCTTAGGCTTTCTGCCTTAGCTCGTAGTGCATTTGCATCTCCTCCATGTACCAGCTTCAATTTTTCCCACATTTTCTTTGCAGAGGTGCAGGTTTTGACATCTTCAAACTCAGCATCAGGGAGTGAGGAAGCAAGCTCTGTCATCATGCAATTGTGCTCATGTTTTTCTCTTAATTGCTCAAGTGTGTGAGGTCCTGTAGGCAACACATATTCAGTATCCAGGTGTTAAGAAACATCATTACCAATATCTGATAGGTGGAGACTTATTCTTCTTTTCCATGATGCAAAGTTGTCTTTGTTCAACTTGGGCACATATCGTCTATTCAGCTTGGGCACACAAGCTCTGATATCAATTGTTAGAATAACTGAGAGGGGGGGTGAATTAGTGGCCTTAAAAATATTTCAATAAATCAACCCAAAAACTTGGTACCACAATATTTAGCCTCTAGTTATCTTCAGTCCTACAAGATGAATTCCTTGAAATAATCTTAACAAATAACTACTGCTCGGAGTTCACTTTTAAACCTTATTCTTACTGTTTACCGATTAGCAGTCTTTCATTTACCAAAATATAGTAAATTACTCAGTGTATACCGATCTATCCAGATTTAGTTATGTGTAATGCAAAACACTAATGTAATGACTCATAAACACATTTGACACATGGATTTTTAACGTGGAAACTATGTTAAGGGAAAAACCACTTGGGACCGGTAACCCAGAATTTTTACTCTTTTTAAGTGAGTTCGGTGAAGAGCCAACCCTGTTAAAGGTTACAAACACACTGTTAGGTGTGACCTTGTTAGAAGATTTAAATAGAATAGTTTGTCACTTGATATCTGGCATATCTATGCTACCTTTTATGACCAAACCTAGTATAGTTTGTCAATTGGTATCAGGCATCTCTATGCTATCTTCATGATCAAAATTTTTGATACTCCTTGGGAAGTATCTCAATATATAAAGGATTTCTAAGTCCTTCTTGGTTAAGAGACTTTCTGATCCAATGATCTGTGCACATATACAACTATAGACTTGCAGATTTTCAAATCTATTGTAAGCTCATTATACCTTTCTGATCAATGTATCTTTTTAGTACCTTTGCTCCACTTCTTTCTACTCGGTGATGTTTTGCTCTATTGCTTGGTGTCCACAGAAATATAGCTCTATTCTTTAGCTTGATTGATCAGGACTGTATGAAGTTGTTCTCAATTTCTCTTCAGCATCCTCTTTTTCTATTCACTCCCCTAATTCATAATGAATTAGATTGTCTGTTTATAGACATGATTTCACCGTTTATAAGTTCTTGACTTTCTTGTTCTTGGCGTGATCCATAATTTTAGCCAATATTGCTTTAAAACTTTACTTCAGTTTTATCTGGTAGATTTCTCCTTGACAACTAGAATAAAACAACTTTAAACTCTTACTTATCTCTGGCTTTAGCTTGTCGATGAAAACAATGTTAACAACCAGCTAACTTCTTTAGCTCTTGCCAGCTAAGTCTTTTTTCATTTCTGAACTTCAGTTCTTTTTGGTGTTTAACTCTTTGTTAGCTTCGGTCAACACTTTAGTTCTCCTCGGGTATCTCCATCGGGGTTGTCTGTCCATTATGGTAACACTTTTTTTTCCGTCGGTAATGCTTGTGATTCTGCTCATCGGTAATATTTGTCAAGTTTCTTTCTCATGCATCACTGTGACTTTCCTCTTGGGGTTCTCTATCCGTTGGTGTGCACTGTCCATCGGTGTCTGTTGTCACTTTGTGAATACTAAAATTTTATGCATTACTGATAGCATAACCTTTATCTCTCTAGTTCTTTGAAGTCTTTGACACTTTGTATATAACCAATTAGATTATATCAAGTTGACATCAATCACAATACAATTTATTAACTGATTTAATGTCTTGTATTATCTTTTTGCATTTCTGTGATAATCAACTTAACATCTTCAAACATTCAATCAGTTATGGTTCATCAAGATCTCCTTTCTACACATTTCAATAACTTGCTTCATTGTAGTGTTTTCATTTGCATTCATGGATCTTACTAAAGTAGATTGGTGTGTGATCACTTATGTTCTTACATTTATCCTTACTTCTCTTTATCAATCACATGGAGAGAATCATACTTTGATGAGTTTGTTCACATGTTTGCATTCCTTCATGGTGTTTTAGCATATTCTATAATGATAATTTCAAATATTTGTCTTCCTTATAGGGTGCATGTTAAGGCTTTTATCAATATTTTATGTGGTGTTCTCTAATGACATGTAACTGATTGAATGTTTGATAATGTTAAGTTGAAGATAATGCAAGGCATTAAATCAGTTAATGGTTTGTATTGTCATTGATGTCAACTTGATATCATAGGTACAGTCATGTACATAATGCCAAAGACTTCAGAGAATCAATGAAACAAAGGTTATGCTTTCAGCAATGCATAAAAGTCAATTATTCACTAATTGACAGACAACACCAATGGAGTGCACACCATTGGTAAAGGCAAAGAAGAAAAGTCACAGTGATACCTGAAGAGCAGAAGACAGTTTTTCCTGACAAAGAAAAACCACAGGATGCCCGATGAGCTGAAAACAGAGTTACCCGATGAGTAAAAATTCAATGATGCTCAACGAATGGAGATCCCAAAGCTAACTAGAGTCACACTAATGGAGCTATCAGTTGTCACTGATAACTAACTACAGAGTTAACTAACAGAACAGAGAGTTCATAAAATGAAAAAATATATAGCCGGCAAGAGCTAAAGATAGACTTAACTAGTTGTTTTCTTTGTTTTATTCGACCAGAGTTAAGTGATTGATTTAAAGAATATTTGTACAGTTGGCAAGAAGATAACTACGAGATAAATCAGGATTTATGTTTTAAATCAAATTGGCTGGATTATTTCTCATTTCAATAATCAAGAAACAGTGAATATCATGTCTATATAAGAGACAAGCTTAATTCATTTACGAATGGGATTAAGGGGAGTGAATAAAAAGAGGATGCTAAAGAGAAACTGATGAAGAATATCTTCATATAGTCCTGATCAATCAAGCTGAAGGAGAGCTAAAGAATTCTGTAGACACCGATGAATAGTGAAGCACAGCATCACAGAGTAGAAAGTGTGGAGCACAAAGAATTGAATTGATACATTGATCAGAGAGGTAATCTACTTAAATAGATCTAAAAATCTGCAATTCAAAGTTGTATCATGAACATGTCATAGTGTTTCAGTTTAACCATTGAAGCATCAAGTCTCTTAACAGAGAAGGACTTAACAGTCTTCTATATATTGAGGTACATCCCAAGGAGTGCCAAAAAGGTTGATTCATGAAAGTAGCATTGGATTTGCCCGATACCTATTGACAGTCTAAGAAGGAGGTTGATTCAAGGATGGTAGCAATAGATGCCCGATACTAGGTGACAAGCTCTATGCATAAAATTCTCTAACAAGGTTGCACTTAACAGTGTGTTTGTAACCTTTAACAGGGTTGGCTCCTAACAGGGCTCACTTCAAAAAAGTGAAAATTTGGGGTACTGGTCCTAGTGGTTTTTCCCTTAACAGGGTTTCCACATTAAAAATTCATGTGTTATATGTGTATGATTCATTTCTTTATTATTTTGTATCTGACATAGTTAGCACTAGGTTGATCGGTATACTCTGCTTATTTATAGAGTTTTGGTAAATAGTTATACTGCTTATTATTAATCAAGGATAATAAGGACAGACAAGGAAAACTGACAGACAGTTAAATCATTATAAGTATTTCATGGCATGCATCTTGTAGGGACATAATAATCCGAGGCTTATTTGATTGGTGGTTAATGTTTGAAGGATAAAATTTTGAGGCCACTAATTCACCCCCCCTCTCTGTTATTACTAAAAATTGGTATCAGAGCTTGTGTGCTTAGAAAGGAAGGTTTCAAGACCTAAGTCAAGATCACAAGATGAATAGACGAGATGTGCCCAAGTTTAACAAAGACAACTTTTCTTCATGGAAAAGAAGGATAAGACTCCACTTATTAGGTATTGGTAATGATGTTACTCAATTCCTAGATACTGAATATGTGTTTCCTACAGGAGTATTGATAGTAGATCAATTAAGAGAGAAGCATGAACACAACTGCATGGTTATAGAGCTTTCTTTCTCACTCTTTGATGTTGAATTTGAAGATGTCAAGGATTGCAAAACTGTAAAGAAGATGTGGGACAAACTGAAGCTTGTACATGGAGGTGATACAAATGTTCAGAGAGACAAGGCAGAAAGTCTTAGAGGAAAATTTGATGATCTCATAATGAAAGAAGGAGAAAACATCACATAGTACAGCACAAGAATAAAAGTAGTCAATGTTATACAAGGAGTTGGAGGTACACTTGAAGAGGAGACAATGGTAAGTAAAATATTAAGAACCTTACTGCTTGTATATGCTATTAGAGTTTCTGACATTCAAGAAATGAGAGAAGTAGCAAATAATATAGTTACTCTTGATAGTTTAATTGGTAGACTGATTTCATTTGAGATGAATAACTTTGATAATAGTGTCTTACCAAACTTAGAGTCTGCATTTAAGTCTTCCATGAGAATAAGCAAATTAAGTCATAGACACACATCTAGAAGAGATAGTGTAATTGAAAGTGAAGAAGAAGATCTAGATGAAATAGAAGCACTTATGGCTAGAAGAATGCAAAGAGGCAAAGGTAAATACAAAGGCAAGTTACCACTTGTATGCTTTAATTGTAAAGAGATTGGACACTTTGCTGCAAGATGTCCTAACAGAAGAAAAGATGATAGAAGTAATGACAGATCTTTTGAGAAAAAATCTGACAGAGGTGATAACAAATATTACAGAGGTTACCGACAATCAAAAAGAAGAGATACCCGAGACTACAAGGAAAAAGTCAAGAAGGTTAGCTACCTAGCTGCTTGCAAAGATGAAGATATTGACACCGAACTTGATGAAGACATCGAGATTGTATTTGTAGTTGTGAAGGATGATTCAGATGAAGCTTAAAGGTATGTAGAAACTGCACTCATATCTAAGGTTAGCAAGAATGACATCTGGGTTATAGATAGTGGCTGCACTCACCACATGACTGGTGATAAAGAAAAGTTTAAAACTTTTGAGTATTATAATGGTGGTACAGTAAGAATGGGTAATGATACACCTTGTCCAGTTGAAGGTAAAGGAACTATAATGTTGAATAACCTGATTAAATGTGAAAATATTTATTGGGTAAAAGGATTGAATTATAATCTATTGAGTGTTTCTCAGCTGAATAATTCAGGTCATAGAGTAGTATTTGAGAATAAGAAGGCAAAGATCTTCAATGAATTAGGAAAATTGATTGGTACCGGTGAACAAACTAAAGGTAACTTATTCTATCTGAATGATACTAACACCACTTGCTTAATGACTAGAAACAAAGACATATGGTTGTGGCACAAAAGATTGTGTCATGTGAATTTTGACAGCATGATAAAAATAATCAGAAGGAGAAATGTAAGAGGCTTACCAACGATGACAAATCCAGACAACATCATGTGCAAGAATTGTCAAAACGGTAAAATGACTAAGTCTAGTTTCAAAAGTAAAACCCATACATCTGATAACATTCTAGAATTAATCCATACTAATTTATGTGGACCAATGAGGAAAAAGAGTTATTATGGAGATAGATATTTTATTCTCTTTGTTGATAATTACTCTAGAATGATGACAGTTATGTTTCTAAAAGATAAATCTGAAGCATTCAAGATGTTTAAATGGTATAAGGCTATGGTAGAGAGACAAAGTGGTAAGGATCTAAAATGTTTGAGATCAGATAGAGGAGGAGAATTTATATCATATGAATTCACTAATTTCTGTAATGAGCATGGTATAAAATGATAGGTTTCTGCACCAAGAACACCATAGCAAAATGGGATTGTTGAGAGAAGGAATAGATCAATAGTTGATTGTGATAGAACACTGATGATAGAGAAAGGCATCACCCAAATCTTCTAGAGGGAAGTTGTCAGTACTGCTGTCTACACACTAAACAAAGTACAATTGAAGGAGGACACAAAGAAGACACCTTATCAGCTATGGTATGGTAAAACACCAAATGTAAGTTACTTAAAAATATTTGGTAGTCAATGTTATGTCTTAAAGGATGATAGAAATAAAAAGTTTGAAGCAAAGAGTGATGAAGGTATTTTTCTGGGGTATTCTACCAAGAGAAAAGCTTATAAATGTCTTATCAAGGCTTCTAACAAAATTGTTGAAAGTACAAATGTAAAGATAGATGAATTTGCATAAAAGAATGAGCTGGAAAGCACAAAAGAGCCATAGGACTACAACAAGTTTGTATACTGTGAAGAACCCAACACTCTAGCCATGCAACAGCGCTTAATTCTAGAACAACAAAATGTTGCAACCGATGGTCAAACTGTTGTTACCAATGGTCAGGATAATAATCAAAATAATATGCAAGGTGATGAAGAATAGAATGAAGATCAAAATGATGATCAAGCTGATACACAAAGAGTTGTACCTATACTTGCAAGATATGTAAGAAGGAACCATCCAGAGATCTAGATCATAGGAGATAAGAAAGTTGGTACAAGAACAAGAAGTAAGTCTTTAAACTCAAATTGTTTAATTTGTGAGTTTGAGCCAAAATCAGTAAATGCTGCACTTGATAATGAAGAATGGATAAGTGCTATGAATGATGAGATTGAGAAGATTGAGAAGAACAAGACATGGTCACTTGTGCCAAGACCAGATGACAAGAATGTCATTGGTACAAAATGAATATTCAGGAATAAGTTAAACAAGAATGGAGAACTCACAAGAAACAAAGCAAGACTAGTATGAAAGGGGTATGCACAAGAAGAAGGTATAGACTATGGAGAGACCTTTGCACCCATTGCTAGACTAGAAGGAGTAAGAATACTACTTGCTTATGCTGTATTCAAAGGATTCAAAGTATATCAAATGGATGTCAAGTTAGCATTCCTAAATGGAATACTTGAAGAAGAGGTATACATTAAGCAACCAGAAGGGTTTGTCGATCCAAACAAGAGAAACATGGTATGTAGACTTCACAAAGCCTTGTATGGATTGAAACAAGCTCCTAGAGCTTGGTATGAATGACTTCATTCCTATCTAATAAGTATTGGATTTGCAAGGACTAGTGAAAATAGTAATCTTTATTTAAAGGAAGATACTGATGCTAACACTTTCATTGCTAAAATATTTGTTGATGACATCATATTTGGAGGCACTGATATGTTATGCAAATCATTTTCTAATGAGATGAGAAAAGAGTTTGAGATATTTATATTTGGAGAGATCAAGTTCTTTCTTGGTCTACAGATCATTCGACAATGTGAAGGTATTTTCATTACACAGTCCAAATACATCAAAGAGGTCCTGAAAATATTCAAGATGGAAGATTCCAAACCAGTTGGAACACCAATGGCTATTGGATGTAAGTTAACAAAGGAGGACAAGAAAATAGAGGTAAATCAGACTTTGTATAGATCAATGATTGGAAAACTCATGTATGTTGTACACACTAGACCAGATATTTCACATGCAGTAGGAATTTTTGCTAGATTTTCTGCTAACCCCGGGGAATCACATATGACTACTGTGAAAATAATTCTAAGATATTTGAAGAACACTGAGAAATTTGGCTTATGGTATAGAAGAGAAGGAAAATTTGAACTTAAGGTGTTTATCGACGCTGATTGGGCTGGAAATCTTGATGACCAGAAGAGCACAACTGGAGGAGCATTCTTTATCGGTGACAGACTTGTCACATGGATTTGCAAGAAGCAATGATGCATCTCTTAGTCTACTGCAGAAGCACAGTATATTGATGCTACTGCAAATTTCTCAAATATTGCATGGATCAAATAGTTACTAGAAAGTATGCATATGAAGATCTTAGAACCAGTGATTATCTATTGTGATAACACCAGTGCAATAAACATTTCCAAGAATCTAGTCATGCATGCAAAGACTAAACACATTGCCATCAAGTATCATTATTTGAGAGAACAAGTTCAAGAAAAAGAGGCACAATACTTGAGTATGTGCAATAAAAAGAACAATTAGCTGATATCTTCACCAAGCCATTGCCCAAGGATACATTTGAGTACTTGAGAAAGACACTAGGGGTCAAACCCTTGTCTACCAGTCAGTAAAATGACTGAAGGTTGTCTCAACCTACATATTATCAAAATATCATTCATGTTGATGCAAGCAAAGAGTAGAACTTCAAAGCTACATCTATATATAGGTAGGTATATATCAGAACCGAGCACCAGAGAATATTGTTGTATTGCTGATGGATAAGGGAAATTGAAGGAATATATTATGGATAGGAGGAAAATGATTGTTTGACATGAATTTCAAATATCTGTAAGATATTTGTTTGGCATTGTTGTCAAAGGGAGAGAAATTATCCATATTATTATCACATTTTTTTTAAAAGGGAGAGTTGTAGACAAGAGATAAAGACATCACAAAAGAGAGAATAGTCAAAGGAGAAAAATTGACACAAGAAGAGGACTCAACACATCAAAAGAAAAAGAGATGCAAAATCAAATCTAAGCCAAAACAGAGCTTATCAGAGATCAGACATTTATCGGTTATCAAACAAAAAGATTGGTAGTTTTATGAATCTCAACTGTTGTATTTCATATTGTATTATAAATAGTATAGTGTGATAATATAGTATGTTGCCATCAATTCCAAAGGGAGAGATTGATGACATGTAACTGATTGAATGTTTGATAATGTTAAGTTGAAGATAATGCAAGACATTAAATCAGTTAATGGTTTGTATTGTCATTGATGTCAACTTGATATCATCTGTACAGTCATGTACATAATGTCAAAGACTTCAGAGAATCAATGGAACAAAGGTTGTGCTTTCAGTAATGCATAAAAGTCAAGTATTCACTAAGTGATAGACAACACCGACAGAGTGCACACCATCGGTAAAGGAAAAGAAGAAAAGTCACAGTGATACCCAATGAGCAAAAGACAGTGTTTCCCAATGAAGCAAAACCACAGGATGCCCGACGAGCTTAAAATAGAGTTGCCCAACGAGTAAAAATCCAATAATGCCTGACGGATGGAGATCCCGAAGCTAACTGGAGTCACACCAATGAAACTATAAGTTTTCACCGACAACTAACTACAGAGTTAACTAACGGAACAGAGAGTTTAGAAAATGACAAAATATCTAACTAGCAAGAGCTAAAGATAGACTTAACTAGTTGTTTTCTTTGTTTTATTCGACCAGAGTTAATTGATTGATCTAAAGAAGATTTGTACAGTTGGCAAGAAGATAACTACGAGATAAATCAGGAGTTATACTTTAAATCAAATTGGCTAGATTGTTTTTCACGCCAAGAATCAAGAATCAAGAAACTGTGAATATCATGTCTATATAAGAGAAAAGCTTAATTCATTTACGAATGGGATTAAGGGGAGTGAATAGAAAGAGGATGCTAAAGAGAAACTGATGAAGAATATCTTCATATAGTCCTGATCAATCAAGTTGAAGGAGAGCTAAAGAATTCCGCAGACACCGACGAACAGTGAAGCACAGCATCACAGAGCAGAAAGTGTGGAGAACAAAGAATTGAATAAATACATTGATCAGAGAGATAATGTACTTAAATAGATCTGAAAATATGCAATTCAAAGTTGCATCATGAACAGGTCATACTGTTTTAGTTTAACCATTGAAGCATGAAGTCTCTTAACATAGCAGGACTTAACAATCTTATATATATTGAGGTACATCCCAAGGAGTGCCAAAAAGGTTGATTCATGAAAGTAGCATTTAATTTTCCTGATACCTATTGACAGTCTAAGAAGGAGGTTGATTCAAGGATGGTAGCAATAGATGCCCGATACTAAGTGACAACCTCTATGTATAAAATTATCTAACAAGGTCACACTTAACAGTGTGTTTGTAACCTTTAACAGGGTTGGCTCCTAACAGGGCTCACTTCAGAAGACTGAAAATTTGGGGTACCGGTCCTAGTGGTTTTTCCCTTAACAGGGTTTCCACGTTAAAAATTTATGTGTTATGTGTGTATGATTCATTTCTTTATGGTTTTGTATCTGATATAGTTAGCACTGGGTTGATCGGTATACTCTGCTTATTTACTGAGTTTCAGTAAATAGTTGTACTGCCTATTGGTAATCAAGGAGAATAAGGACAGACAAGGAAAACTGACAGATAGTTAAATCATTATAAGTATTTCATGGCATGCATCTTGTAGGGACAAAATAATCTAAGGTTTATTTGATTGGTGGTTAATGTTTGAAGGATAAAATTTTGAGGCCACTAATTCACCCCCCCCCCCTCTCAGTTATTACTAACAGTTCTCATCAAAGTTTTAATAAAAATATGGAATATATTGATCTTCTAAGAGTATTTATTCAACATGTAAAATCTAACGATGAAGTTAGCCCAAACCAACCCAATCTTTCTCCCAATAGTATACCTCCTATATTAGTGCGACCTAGATCTCCTCTCCTCAACCTACTATGATGGATAGTCTTAGGAAGGCTAGTATGTGCACTTCTTTACAAGACATCATAGATAATCCCAATATTAAGAATTTCCTTGATTATTTCTCTCCTAGGGTGACATTGAGTAGAAATGAAGATTCTAACAAACCATCTTCCTCTTCCCCACCTAAAGATACTCTGAATAGTGATAGGAATCCTAATCTCCCTAAAGATAAGATGAATCTCCCTCTCCCTCTACATTAAAAGAAAACTATAATGTAGGGTATGACATCACTACTCAACAAGGATATAGTGGACAAGGTCTGGGTATTAATGAACAAGGTATACAAATTCTTATTGACCCTCCTACACAAGTCACTAGAAGTGGTCTTGGTTTTATACCTCAAGCTAGTTCCTTTCCAACCTCTTGAGATCCTTCTTCCTCTAAACCTAACCCTCCTTATTTAAGCATTCTTTTACCCACACCATCTGTTTTTACACCTCCTTTTGATGACCATTTGGCTTTGGCTATAGGAGGATTAAATATGATAGAAAAATACGCCTTCCTTTTAGACACTTTCTAAAGAATAAAAGATCTACTAATGGTAATTATCATTGTCTTTTTCACCATAATAGTAGACATTCTCTTTTTGATTGCATGTAATTTAGGCAATTTATTCAATATTTTGTAGATAGATGTCTTCTTACATTAACTAAAGATATTATATTATTTCTTAACATCACAAACATACCTTATCATTTGTTGACTTGGAACCTTGGAACCTTACAAAACTCTTTGTATTATATGATGTGAACTATTGGACCAACATAATAGGTGTCTCTCCAAAGTTTATATTGTTGAGTCAAAGGTTGCATTGGATTTCTCTCCTTATACACAAGTATTCCTCTGGAAAGTCAATTGCTTTCTATTTGTGTGATCTTCACCGATGCCTGTTGATGTTATTAGTCATCTTTTTTTGTCTTTTATGACAACTATCCCCCATTCTGGCCTTTGTGTATTGTAGGATTGGAAAAGTTAATATTCTTGTGTCAAAGGTGTTCTTGGAGATCGATCAGTTTTAGCCTTAACAAACTCTAATTTTCCCCAATTTGGTCTCCTGATACCACTCAATCACACTAAATAGGACTATGTTTTTTGAAAAGGGTTCATATACAAATATATAGATGGTTTTCTCCGTATTCCTAATGTTTCCCTAACATCTTGATTGATTGCACATCACAAACTATTTAAGGGTCCTAAGTCTCAATTGCATGCCCAATCTATTAATACATCTTTCATGTGAAATAATCATCTTTTGCATTTGTAATGAAGTTGAGTCTAAAACACAAAAACCATCACCCAAACCTTTTCCTTGTACACACTTCCATGCCATTAGGCTTTGTTGTGTTACAAACATTCTTCAATTTGATTAGTATCACTTCCAATTTTTGTTTCATATGATTCAAACTTTATCCGTTGATGTTTTTCCATACATTGTCATTATTTCATGTTTCATTTCCCAACTCCAAAGAACCAGATTGAATATTTATTTAAGGGACAAGTTTTTGAGGACATACCAGCAGACTATTTTCATTACAAGAAGTGTATTTTCATACATTTTAGCTTAGTTTTTCACAATTATTTGCAAACTCTTTCATGCTTTAAGATCAAATAAAGGTAATTGTACAATTTAAAATTTAATGACTATCTAATTAGACATTTCCTTAACATTCAAAATAAATCGATCATAAACACACTTAGTTTTCCATGGATTAGTTTTGTTTTGAACTCGCTTTATTTCTTTTATTATTATAGATCACTGCAATCCTTTTATTTCCCCCACTTCCAATGTGGAATGATAAATCTGGTTTAATCAAAAAAACATTTTATTCTCTAACATTTGTCTATTTAGAAGAAAATCATGTCATAGCAAGAGTTTTGGCACTCATTTTTCTCTCATGATAAATATTAATTAAAAATAAGTTGATTTATTGAATCTTGCTTGGTTCACTTATTTGCACATATCATTTAGTCTTGCATGATGTTTTATTTATCAATTTATGCACAACCTTTATCTCTTATTTTTATCATCAATTTTTGTGACATTGCAGGTTATTTGAAGAAAACTAACTTCAATATTTCTATTTAGTCTTCACTGATTAAGAAGACTTAGACTAATCGCACACAATTATAAACCTAATTTTGACAAGTTCCTTCATGGTTTGTTGATTTCTAGACCTTGTTCACACTAATAAAATTAGCTTTCCTAAGTCTATTCACACATTTACCTTAACCCTCAAAGATTTAACTGAGGTCAACTTCACAATTGCATATCCTCCAACTATCTTCATGTATTCATAAGCCTTGTCTTAAACTCTTGCTATCTTCCCTTTTGTGATGTTTTGAGTTGGATGCTTCAGTGTACATTCACACCACATTGACATGTACTTGATTAATATTTGTTTAACATTATGTTTCTTTGTGTCTACTTTTTTGGGAATTTTTAAAGACTAATAATGAGTCTAAATATGGTGCATTCACACAAATATTCACATAAGTCGGATTCCATTATATGTTTGCATATGTGTGAGTGTGTCTATGTGAGAATTTATTGGTAGTCAGTGGTCAAATACATATTCTGGACATGGATGGTGATCATTAAAGAAGTCTTTGTTATGCCCCTAACCATGTAGTGTGTATTGTGTTATGAGTAGTCAGATTCTCTCTATCTTCACTCTTAAATAAGTTACATAATAATTATTATAATCATATATTAGTATTTAGGTCATCCTAGCACATATATTTAAGTGTTTAATTCAGCCTAGGCAGTATACAAGGCATAAGTATGGTATATATATAGGAGGTAAAGATTAGTTATTATCATCGTGTTGAGTAACGTGTTCTTGGTGAATATTATTGGAGGTATACCCCTCAAAGTGGATTAGGAGGTTGCCCCCTTTAAGTGGCATATTATTATTAAGTATTTGCAACATATTTCTTATTATTTTATTCTTGTGCAAGCTATTTCATAACAAGTGGTATCAAAGCATGATCTTGGCACTATGATGGCAAGACTTTTTTTCTTTTTCTAATTTTGGACGTCATTTTTTCAAATGCATATATCTTAAATTTTGACAAACTTTTAACTAATTTTTGAAGAACATATTGAAGCATCTACAATCCAAATTTCAGAGGAATTGGAGCAGCATTAAGGGATTTATTGTGAAATTAAGTTTCATCCCAGTTGTTTTGGAAAGCATGTATCTCTTAGATCTGAGTGAATTTACTCCTAATATTTAAAGGTTTTTTGGGGGATTTTGCTAAAATATTATATAGTTTTTTTTTTTTTTTTGAGAAATTACAGCAAAATGAAGTGATCTATTGTAGAATTAGAGATTTTAATTACTCTCAAAGCTGCAAATAAAGCTAATTTCTAGGATTTTTTTCTAGAAAATGACATCTAGACCTTGGTAAGTTACACTTAAAAATTTATATCATTTTAATTTCATATGTGTGATTTATTGCAAAATTATTTTGTTGGAACTACTTTACAACAAGAAGTAGCAAAAAAAGAAATAGAAGAACAAGAAAAAGAACAAGAGAAAGATGAAGAGCAAGAACAAGAAAAAGAATAAGAAACAAAAAAAAAAGGTGCAAAAAAAAAAAAAAAAAAGAAGAGAGAGATGAAGAAGAAAAAGAAAATATTAACATTAAGAACAATGCTTTTGTAAAGAGGGGGAGGGGGGCTGAGGGGGGAGGCCAACGTTGTGCCCCTAACCCTATAATGGGTATTGCATTGTGAGTAGTTGGCTTGTGGTTACCTTAACTTTTAAATAAGTTACATGATAATATTATAATCATAAATATACATACATATTACTATTTAGGTCATATTAGAGGTATATTTTAAGTATCTAACTTGGCCTAAGTGGTATCCAATGCATAAGTATGGTATATATAGGAGGTATATAGGTTATTTATTATCATCATGTGAAGTAATATGTTCTTTCTCCATAGTATGAAATAGCTTGCACAGGAATAAGATTAAAGAAAATATGCCGCAAATACTTGATATCAATATACCACTTCGAGAGGGAAACCTCTCGATCCACTTCGAGAGGGATACCTCCAATTGTCTTCACCAAGAACACATTGCTCAAAATGATGATAATAGTGATATTACTATTATGATTTAACCATGTAGCTTGTGATTCAAACTCGTTGATAGATTTTCATGAGTGGTGCTTCAGAGGAACTCATCTCTTGCATCTAAGTGATGATCACAAAGGTGAAGCATTGAGCCTTCTCTGTAAGTCACTCATCCCAATATTACTCCAACTCAAGTGCACTTAACCATGG
This sequence comes from Thuja plicata, assembly GCA_018584345.1. Lineage (NCBI taxonomy): Eukaryota > Viridiplantae > Streptophyta > Pinopsida > Cupressales > Cupressaceae > Thuja > Thuja plicata. The sequence goes on from MU223607.1 coordinate 609,805, forward strand.
AGTTTCCTCCAAGGTTAAACCCACTTAGCTTGCTACCTCATTTGCAAAACCTTTAGTAAGTGTTTTGTCTTGTGACATTGCTATAGGGATTTAAATGTGTAGTTTTTTAGTCAAAATCATTGACCCATGTTTTATGAGTAGTGGTTGTGATATCCCCATATGTAAGTTCTTAACATTATGTGACTATTTACTTAGATTTCAATTGCAAGAGACTTCAGAATAAAAAAATGTTTTCTTGTTAACAAAATGAGATACTTTGCAAGAATTAGATTTTTCACACTAATTGTATCATGATATATGTGATATAAAACTATTATTGTTGCAATGGATATCTCTGATGTGAATATCATACTCTAATATGCAATATATAAACTTTGTCCCTTTGATGTTATGGAGTAATCTTGTTGTTCTTGATATAGCTCTATGAATTATGTGAATGATCTCCTTGTTCCACTTACCATATATAATCTTATGAGATGGTAGTGGAACGCTGATGTTCTATATAATTGATTTACTTGATCAACCTGATTGATTGATTGATCTTCTTGTGAGATGGCAATATATTCTTAGTTGGCCAATCTATTATTTGCTATATCTAATTTGGCTCTATCAATATGCATATATACTTGTATTGAACTGATAAGATATTTGATCTGTATTAATGGACTTGATTATTACAATGATTGAGAAAGACCTTCAAATATGAATGATTGATTGATATATATTATGATTATTAGAAATTCAAAATGGCATTGTATCTTGTTTGTAGCACTTGCAAATATGTGTCCAAAGCCAAGAGGCTACTAATCGACTTGAGCGAATCCATAAAATATATGAAGTAGAAATAAGAAGGTATTCAATGATTCCCTTTAAAAATAATGTTTGATGTCCTTTTATATAACATTAAAAGATGTGAGTATAACCGGTTGCAACCCTTCTTTATCCTTAACAAACTTAATTACTTCCAAACCAAATTTACTTATTACTACTTGTCATTAGGCTAGTAGTATTGCAATGATTTGTGAGTTTGTTGCTTTATCTAGTGATTAAAACTAATTGTTTGCACCAATTACAATCTAGTGCATTTCCTATTTTGTTAAAAATAACATATTTTCTATAGTCTAAATGTAAATTTTTTAAGTTTAAAAATTGAAAAAAATATATTTTGATGTTATGATTGACTAAATCAATTTGAATCTTATACATGAAATTTTTTTTTTTTTTTTTTTGATGAGTAGTGTCTTTTCTATTAATAAAATATTAAAGTTACATATTCAATAAAAAGGAGCCAGGGGATATAGAAATCACCCCGTAGAGTTCACTCAGCAAAGCCAGAAATGGAAACAACTATTCATCAAAAAAAATAGGCATAAAGCCTTTAAGCAGCAAGAGCGGTTCCAGAAGGAAGAAGATCTTTATCATCAGAACCCCACACATCATTGGGGTTGACAGGAGGGTTGGGAAGCGACTATCCATCATCTTCAGTTTCTTTCTTATCTTTCTCTTCCGCCCTGGGCGGAGAAATAGCCAGAGCCATGCGGGGAAACTTGGAAGAAGTGGCAGGATGCCAATCAGAGCCACGACGAGAACCAAGAGCATCAGGAGGGGCAGACTGAGCCGAAGCTGGAGACCACCCAGAAGTACGATGAGGCAGAGAAGCCAAGCGACGCCGCCAACCATTGTCCCCACCTCTCGGAGAGTGGTGACAGGGTGCCTGCGACCGCGGGATACGTGAGCGGCGCGCCGAAGAGCTGTGCCCACGGCGGCAGCCTCTGGGAGGAGTACCTTCAGTAGAAATGGCATCAGGGGGAACCCTGGCAACAGTGCAGGGAGCATTGCCCCAATGATTGACCAGCTCCTATAGGTGAACCACTTCCAGAGCCACTTTATTAGCTTCAACTTGAATCTACATCATAACATTATTACATATGCAAGCCTTGTTATACAGAGCAACATTCATATCAAGAAAGTTGTGAGAAAAAATAACAGCATTCCTATCTTTCCACAAAGTGAACAATATCTCCATCCTGAAAGTATGCCAAATCTAGGTAAACATGGAGGGAAGTCTAGGAGAATCTCTTAAGACAATCATGTGCCAGGAAAAAGGCTCAAGCCAAAAAGGTTTGTAGAAATCATGGAGCCACTGCCAATACTGTTGAGCTCTCCTACAGAACTAGAAGATGTGCAAGAAAGTCTTAGGGTGACCACAAAAAGGACATCGAGGGTCATGAACACCTAAATTTTTGAGCCTAGGTCCCACTGGGAGTCCTTGAAAAAGTAAACACCAAGCAAAAAGAGCCATCTTAGGCTCCGTAATGGCAGCCCAGACGGTCTGAAAGCGAGAGCTCCAATGAGAAGTGGAAGAGTGAAGATGCCATCTCTAATTAAGGGTCTCCACCATCGGAAGACGGGGAGACAAACACCTGTAACCCAGCCTTGGTTTGTAATTGTTGAAAGGCGTGGCAGGATACCATTTCCAATCCTTCCACCAGGGCCTAACATACTGAATACCAATCTTATGAAGCAAGTTAGCAGGAATCGCAAAAACCAACAGATCAAAAGTCTGACGATCTGAGCGAGCCAAACGATACTAAACCTGCATATCCTCCCAGGACCGGAGACCCATAGAGGCCCTAGAGAAAAGGTCCTTGGGAGTCTGGATGTCACGTTTGAAAAAATGCAGAGGACTAGTCCCTTGAGTCTTGGCCAGGGGGATGCCATGAATAGAAAACAACGGAGACCACCAGAGGCTTTGTTGATTATAAGAAAGCCCATTGCGAAAGGCATCACCATCCCAATGGAGCTAGGGCTTAAGAGATTCTTAGGCTTTCCAAATGCTCTTGATGATGAAACTACCGTGAATCTAAACAGGTTCTTTCATAGTGAGCGAGGTCTGTAGACCAATGCCCTTCCAATCTGACCTGTGAATAGGGAATCCTGAAGAGATGCAGTGCCTGACAAGAATTTTCCAGGCCTCATCACCAGTAAGATCATGGATAATCCACTTAGCATAGAGAGCATGCCCTTGCTTCTGAGTGGAGAGAAGGCCAAGGCCTCCAAAGTCACGTGGAAGGCAATAGAACTCCCAGGCAACCCTTTGAAACCCATGGCTATCAGCTCCAAAGGCCCAAAGAAATTCTCTAAGGAGACATTCCAGCTTGAGATAACAGACCTTAGAAGGAGTCCAACATGAAGAGTAGTAGACATGAGGAGCAGCCAGCACTTTGGAGCAAATCTTAAATTTCCCAGCAAGGGAGAGAGGCTTGCAAATCCAATATTGCAACTTTTTTTCAATCTTGGCAATCACAGAATTCCATAAATCCACAAAGGAACCATGGAAAGCAAAGGGAATGCCCAGGAAGTGGAAGACTTCCCCATGCTGAACCCACGTCCAGTCAAATTTATCAAGCTAGGGAGGAGCTAGAACAAAAAACTGTCATAAACAAAGGGTTTTCGACCATTGGATAACAGATCCAGAGGCTTGACAAAAGGTGTCCAGGCACTGCAAGGCATTAGAGATGTTCTCCTCATCCTCAATAAGAGTGAGAAAGGAGTCATCAGTAAAGTGACCATTAACAAGATGGGAAGAGGATTCAAGCAGGGAAATGCCCCAAACCAAACCAGAGGAAATAGAATTGGCAAGCAAATACCCAAAGCCTTCAGCAGAAAGCACATATAGAGCAGGAGCTAGCAGACAACCTTTCTGGATGGATCTAAAAATCCCAAAAGTATCAGATTGAGACCCATTGATAGTAATGCACATAGAGGCATCACCAAAAATAATTTCCACAGACTGCAGGAAGTGAGGACCGAACCCAAGAGCTTGAAGCATAGCAAGAATGAAAGGCCATTCAATGCGGTCATAGGCTTTAGCAAAATCAATTTTAAGGAAAAGGGTAGCATGTTTAGATTGACGAGCCCATTCCATCCCTTCCTAGACAGAAATAATGTTGTCAAGAATATACCTAGATTTAATAAAGCCAGTTTGCTCAGGGCGAACAATAAGACGAAGGAGATGTCTGATTTTGAGAGCTAAAGCTTTAGCAATTATCTTGTAGGAGATGTTCAACAAGGTGATGAGCCTCCAATTGCAGATATCCTCGGGATCCCCAAATTTAGGTATGAATTTGATATTTCCTTTATTGATTAAAGTACCCAAACTTTTATTGTGAAAGGCCTCGAGGTAAACTTTGTGCAGGTCAGGACCAACAGCATCCCAAAGGTGTTTGTAGAATTCACAGGGGAAGCCATCACATCCTGGAGATTTATCATTGGCCATAGAAAAATTTGCTTCTTTGAGATCACTGATGGTATGCATTTTCTCACAAAAGGCTCGCTGCTCGACCGCTATGCAGTTTGGAGTAACAGAAATACAAGCCTTAAGAGCCTCCTCCCGCGGAATAGAATTACCCTCTGAAGCAAACACTTTTTCATAGTGCTAAACAAAATCCTAGAGAATGGACGGAAGCTCAATAAGGGTATCAGATCCTTGTTTGATTTTTTGAATACCAACATTGGTATGTCGGGCTTTGAGAGCATGAAAAAACTCCTTAGAGGCTTTATCGCCCACCTCCAACCAGTGGAGGCAAGCTTTGATTTGAGCTCCATGAGCAGCATAGGCATCAACAATTTGTTTCTCATGTCAAAGCTGGGCCAGCTTAAGCTGAAGTTCAGAATCAAAGGGGTTCAATGCAAGCACATCTGCAGCATTGCGAAGAGCCTTAGTGTTAGCTTCATATGCACACTTCCTATAGCAGGCTAACTAGCGGTTGTAAATGTGAATAAATCTCGCAGTACAGGTGATGGCGTCATTCCACCATTGAATCTAACCAAGATGACCATGGGGCTAAGGCTCTAAATTCCAAACTTGAAGAATGTGAGCAATAGTGGAAGCATGCGTCAGCACTGACATGTTGAGATAAAATTGTGTCTAAGCAACTCGCCTAGCAAAAGAATGTCAAATGATAGAAAAATAAATGGGGAAGTGGTCTGACAAGGTTACATCTGTCAGAGGAATGATAGGCAGGCCTCGATCTTCAGAAAAAGAGAAAAAATATTGAGCCATTATCATAGCACGATCTAGTCTCTTAAATATGCAGTCAGAACCAGCTATGTCAAACCCCACCCTGCTGGTGGCGGTTAGCATTGGGATCAAAAAGGCCCAATTTATTGCGCATATGGTACCAGGCTTCTCTCTCCTCAGCTGTCCAGCAAAAAGGCGTAATCCCTTCTTTGTCAGAGGCCAGCTCAACCATATTAAAATCCCCACACATAACCCAAGTAGCAGGAGGCAAATTGTCTGCCAGCCAGCACCAAAGTTGAGATCTTTCCACCGCATCATTGGGGGCATAAACATTAAAGATATCGAAAGAATGGTTATGAAAAGATAGCAAAATCCAAGTGACATGTTGCATCGGATCAGATCCATGAGCAATAACAGAAGAATGAAGGCGAGGTGACAGAATGGTAATGACGCCACCTTTACCAGCTTCATGCTGAGAAGAAAAAGCAATGTCGTATGGCCAAATGACACGATAGGAAGAATTAAGCAGGAACCTAGAAATTTTCACTTCCTGTAAACATAAAACATCCAGATTGTAAAGTTTGCGATGGGTATCATGAACATAGTACTTTTTGGAGAGGTCAGTTAGACCTCGCACATTCCAGGACCAAAAATTCATAAAAACTCTTGCAGAGTTTCCTCGTCCCCAAGAGAGGAGAAACTAGTATGCAAGAAAGCTGGTACAAAGCCAAAGCTGGGGAGTAAATCTCCAGGAGAGATAAACCACTTTTTTCTGGGTTGTCTGTGTGCCCATCAGGACTGCGAGACCAATGCAAAGACTGGGAGGAAATTGAATAAACCGCGGGCAGTGTGAGCACCACCTCTGAAGTGGAGGGCCTCGCAGTTGAGTTTTTCCCCTGGATAACAGGGTTTGAATTAAGCGGCACCACCATTGGCGCTTCAGCAGAAGGAGGAATATCTCCAATCGAAGGTTCCGAAGATGACACAGCCGCAGAAGCGGCGTGCGTCAACTTGGAGCCTGAAGCATTCCTGCCTTTTTGCGAAACTGTAGTCCATTCTTCTTTTTTTCCAGCTTCCGCATTTTTGACCGGCGCTTCCTTTGGCGATGGCTTCACCCGAGGGGTAACCAGCAGGTAGTCCTTAATCTTGTGCTCTGCTGATCAACACCTATAACAAGTGTTGGGAAGGTTCAAATAGAGTACTTTTTGAGAAATGGTGAGAGAACCAATCTGGATTTCAACAGTGTCCTTGAGGTCCCTAGAAAGGTCGACCTCAACACAGACATGCTTCTGGGAGCGGGCATTGAAAAATTTGTCATGCTCCATGACAATGACCTTACCAAGGGTTTTAGCAATGGACTCAATAAACGGTCAGCATGGCAAAGGGAGACCAAGAAAATCAACCCAAACTGGGACCCTAAGTTTCTTGTCGTTCCAGACAATGAAGTCTCGAGACCATCTCTGGAAATCAAGTAGGGAAGACCTAACAATCCAGGGCCCGTGGCTAAAAATAGCTTCCACCTAGGAAGGGTTAGCAAAACAGAAAAGAAAAAAACCTTTGGTAAGGTTTTACACACCGTTAAGGCAGACCCCATGAGGGGTCCAGCTCTTGTTTACCCAATCTTTGAGGATACTTTCAGGAGGAGTACGGCCCACAAAATATCCAATCAGAGTATGTTTTTCTAACCATTCACATGCATAATCAAATTCTTGCAAATTAAGAAATATATCAGGGTTACCTCGTGAAAGACCTTCGGGATGAACTTGCAAGGACGTTTGTTCAAAGGAGGCACCATGGCTTTCTGAAGCTTCAACTTGCACACCAACATCAACTGCTGGGCCGAAGTTGGCCGTAGTCATACTAAAAGCTAACCCTAATGCAAAAATCCCGCAATAAATGTGGTATGATAGATGGAAGGCTCAGAGCAAAGACACAGACAAGATGTCATACGCATGAAACCCTAGCAGAGTCGTTGCCTATATACATGAAATTTTTGGAATACAAAACTTTATTGGAAGCTTTTAAGTCATATTGCATTATTTTAGCCACTTATTTTGGTGAAAGTTGTAGCCAACCAATTTTACCCTCTATTATTTTCTCACATTCTAAGAGATGAAGATATTAAAACATAAGAGGTGAACATAATTTATTAATGGCTCGTTAAATTTGATTGTGTATTCCGAAGAGGGCACAATATCCCAAGGGTTAAGGTGGAGCCATTTTGTGCATATTCTTGCAAGCTTCACCAAACATGTGTGCATGTATTCTTTCACGTCCCGTATAAGATGCTTCTCACAAGAGATAGAGCGGCCAAACAATTTGGTTTCAATTTCAAAAATGACATGGAATTTCATCTTCAACTCGATAATTTAATATCATGGAAAATTACTTACATTCATAACATTTAAATTTAATGTATGCATTTTGGAATAATGTAGTCAATTGAATATTATTTTCATCTACATTTTACCTAGTTTGAATTTTGATTTGACAATTGTAGTCTTTTGTGCCCAGAATATTTGATATTCTTAGATCTTATTATGATTTTGTTATATCTTTTAATTATAATTTTTATGATATAATTGTACATTTTGATGTCAAGAATATCTTAAGGGATTTAAGATATTTTTTAATGGTAAAATTTATTTAGCTTTTCATTATAGATATTTTTGTTTATAATTTTTTTTATTAATTTAATTTTTTATATTAGAAAGTTTTGATTTGCCTAATGTAGATTTTAATATTAGGAAGATTTTTAAGGGATGAAAACTATTGTTCAAATTCTAATTTTAAAATTATAGATGGAGTACTACAAACTTATAGTAAATATAAAAACTTGATATTTAAATGAATGTATATTTTTATAGCATTCAATCTAACTAAAATATAATTATAATTATATTATAGTGTTTATACATAAAAAGTAATATATATTTGCATTATATAATATAAATTAGTATATATTATAATATTATTATATTTATAACTATTTTATATTCTAAAATATTTAGTATATTACAATTGTAATTTATATACAATATAATAGTATTGTATTATATATACAATAATATTAATTGTATATAATAAAAAAAAATATCAATAAAAAGGAAAAAAAATAAAAACTATCTTATACTGTTATGAGAAAATGGTTGTGATGCTTCCACAACCTCCATTTACTATGTCTAGGGTTTCAGAACGCCTGTGAAATTTTGTTGCACCCAATCTGCAATGTGGCATCACTGGATACCAAAGGAATTGGGACTTGTTGGTGCATAGGAACAATGAGAATCCTCATTGTGCCCAGTCTAGAGTCAGAATAGCAGTGGTGGGAGGAATGTGTCGCCTGGTGAGACTTGAAGACAGTCTAGTCGGAGGGTCTCCTTTGTTGATGTTGTAGGGTCTGAGAAAACTTCAAACAATTCAAACGGTGACTATGCAGATGTTCATCTGCTTCACAGGATGCAGAGGAGAAATTTCAAGGGATCCGAAAGGGGTGAAGCTTCTAGTGAGGGAGTTGAATATTTTGGGGTGAAAAATGATAAGGGCGCTTTGGGGAAGGAGAAAGGCCTTAGGGTTCTGTCTAGTAAGGCAACTAAGAAGGTTGAGTTTTATGGGGGCCTTGGTAGAGATTGGATTGAACCTCTAGTTAAGATTCCAATGGTATGTTTAGATGGAAAGATTGAAGAAGTGACTAAAAATGAGAAGTTTTTTAGAGAGATGGGATTGATTCGGAGGTTTAAGGGTTTTTGGCCTCGTCTTGGAGAGCTTCATTGTTGGCATTGATCACCTAACTAGAAAAGATAATAAACATTGATACATGTCTAATCAAATGTTGTCATTAATGGTCAAACATACTAAATAAACTACCCTTATAATTGACCACAACCGGTAATGAAGAATCTAATGGAACACCTAACCGACTAAGGTATACAACAGCAACATGATGGAAATATGGTGTATGTGTATTGTGATCTAAGTATTATGAGGAGCGGTTTTACAAGATGGTGTATAATGATATTTTAGAGATGTCTGGATCAACGGCTTATTAAAATGGTAAAGTCTTATTCTAATTTAAATGATTTATCAGTATTCTAGAATAAACTTTGCAATACTTTTTTCTTGATTGCTAAACCAAAAATTGGTACAGATATCGAGGTGAAGTTTGTTGTGATTATTATTTGAATCGTTGAGATTCTATTGGTTTGATTGGATGGATCATTTTGCCTAAGGTTAACGATGACTTGGAACATTTTATAAGAAGTTAGACCTAATGTGCTAAGTGACCTAAAAGCAAGTTTAAAATCATCAATGGTGTTGATTAAGCGGCAAAACCAATGGTGTTGATTAAGTGGCAAAACCAATAAGCATCAAACAAAATATTAGAGAGAGAGAGAGTAACTAATGTCAGATCAATCAGCGATCGGTACAAGAGTTAGTGAAAAGATTTGAAGGAGAGGTTTAAGTCACGGATTGAATGGAAGGTTGAGAAACAACATAACCTAAAGGATCTTACAAGCAAGAAGTGCTACTATGGACCAATCACTTGTTTTTCTCTAACAATTGCAGCAAGCTAAATCCTTTAACAAGGTAGACTTTTATAGGTCTTTGTTTCTAAATCCTTTCACAAGGTGAATCTCTAGATTTTAGATTTTAATCCTCACATGAGGTGGACTTTCAAAGGTATTATTGTACATATGATAATGTACTAGACATTGTTGGGATTAATGGCAAGTAGTACTGTGAGAGGGGAGGGGTGAATCAGTACTTCTAAAACTTTTAACACTTTTCACCTTTCTTCATTAGCAATCAATCTTTATTGTATTACCGACCAAATCTGATGTTCTTTCTTATGCATGTAGTATTAATTCATAAACTTAAATGTATGCAAAATTCATAGAAACATTCATGAAAGTAATAGACACATAACACAAGATATGATATCACAGAAAACTCTTGTTAGGAAGTAAAAACTGCGGTGGGGATGGCACCCACAAAACTTCACTATCTGCAAAATGGAAGGGAGCCAGTTAAGGCTTACAATTTGATCACTTCTGATGATCTACCCTATTAGGAGTATTAATGTGGAGACTTGTTAGGATCTACTATGTTAAGAGCTTTAGCAACACCGATGTAGTGTGCACTCGGTTAAGAGATTTACAATAGGATTGTTAAATCCACCTTCCTTGAAAGAATTTCTTAAGTGTACCCCACTTGTTAGAATGTGTACAATATGTATGACCTAACTGTATGCAATCGATAATTGTTGATTACATATCCATTAAAGCTTACAGTATATGAATATCATCTATAGTGATTGATTAATACCTTTTCCTGCTTGTCGGTAGCCTTGGTTCTTGTTCTTGAAAACTGATTTGATCTTTGTCTGTGCTTCTGCTTGAATTCTCTTGTCTGATCCTTAGATGCTCTCAAAGGCTACAATCATCATCGAACAGCATGTTCACAATTGATTGAGCATCTATTTATACAAGTTCTTTGACCTATTTTAGAATCATGCATTACAATGTTAACTCTAGATCCAAGGTATACAACTTGACCTTGATCCTTTAGTTTGCATGTTTTAAATCAATTAAACTGATAAAAACAATAATAATTACATTACTTTTCCCTCACATAATGGATTTAAAACAAAATAAGAAGCTAAATATAAAACTTCATTGATTTATCTAACATGGAAGTTAGATCCACTTTTTGTGGGATGTAACTGACTCTCGATATCTGATTATTGGTGTGAACTGAAAGTCTATCGGAGTTCCTTCTTTGAATTGTTCGTTGAGTTCCCTTCATCTGTTGGATTTCACTCTTGTCTATTTCGTTGGGTTGTACTGTTGGTTACTCGTCGAGTTTCTTTGTCTTTTCTGTCATCAGGTAACACTAGATAGTGTTACGTTGGGATGCTTTGTACTTAGCAATATCGGTAACCTTGTCGTCAGGTAGTGTTGTGCCCTGTCTGATGCTTTGTACTTAGCAATATCATGGTCTTCCTTGCATATACTAATGGCAAAATATAATGTCTTCAATCTCCCCCTTTGACATTAGTATCAAAAACTTATATGTGCACAGTACTAAAGTGTTTAGTATGTACACCGTGTATATATCCTTGTCATTATATGACTCCCCCTAATTGTATGCATCGGTATAGTATAAGTATATGTACATGTATAATTCTCTTTGTACTATACATTCCCCTTTTTTCATACTCTTTCCTTTTTTGACTGACTGTACATATCATTTCCCCCTTTTAATGACTGATGTACATATCATTTCCCCCTTTTTTGATAATCATGACAAAAATGTACAAATTATAAGTTGTCAAAATGTGACAAAAATGTGCAACTTACAAAGTGTCAAGAATGTGGAAGTGGTTGTTCTTGATATCTTCCATCATTTTCTCCCATTTCTCTTTGAGGGGTTCCAGTGCCATGTGCTCTAGTTCAATCCTAGCATGCATATCATAAATGTTGTCTAGGAAAGACATTTCTGGGGTGGCAATGAGTGTTATTTCTTGTGTCATATGGTGTTGCAGTAATGTGAGAGTTGGTAAGAGTTGAGCTTGAAGCTCATTCACCTCATCTCTAAACTTAGTTTCTACAATCTGTATATCCTATCTCAGCTTCCTAGCTTGCTTGAGCTGGTCATTGTGCAATTTGATTGCATCTTCAATTTTTGTGAGACCTTGTGCACTGGCTTGAAGATCAGCATCAATTTGTGCTATCTTATCAGTATACTCCTTGGTGAGTTGATCCAACGTGCCCAATTTTTGAATTGAGGCTATAGCATCTGAAATTATGGGGTTTAATGTGCTTACTAGTTCAGATAGATTCACCTTTTGCAGTGCCACTTCTTGGCTTATTTTCTCTGCTAGCTTGAATTCATATTTCTTCTCAAGTCTAGCTTCCATAGCCTTTTCAGCATCTATATTCTAAGATGTGATAGCATCAGTGAGAACCACTAATTGATCAAGCATGGGAGTTGTTTGATCAACATTTGTATCAGGTACAATTTGCTGAAGGATTCCTTTTGCAACTTCAAGTACCTTTGATTCTTTTGTGGCTTTTCTCAGCTTATCTTGGATAGCTTTCCTTTCACAAAGTCTAGCATACTTTGTCAACTCAGTAGGATCCAATGTTCTAGGATCACATACTGGAATCTCAATTATTTTATCCAGAGTGACTGGATTTTTGTTCTTTCTCTTCTTCCTTGAGATTTATGTAGAAGCAGATGTATGAACTACCATTGCTAGTTCATTTTTTTTTCTCTGAGGTGCTTGGTGAAGGCTTTGTAGATGAAACTTATTGCCCCTTCTGCTCGGTGTTCACATGTTCTTTAGGTGAAGACGTCTCTTCATTAACCTTGGGTGTATTGGAAGATTTCTCTTTTGTTTTCTTTTGAGAATCATCTGTCTTTTCTTCACTCTTATCCTTCTTTTCCTCTCCTTGTTTTTCTCCTTCCTGATTTTGATCAGTAGACTTGTCTTGACGATCATCGGTAGCAGCTTGTTCTACAGTTGTATCTTTGGATTCATCATTTGTATCCTTTGTTTCTACATCACCCTTGTCTTTGGGTATGCTTGTATCTGCAGTAGATTCTTCTTGTCCTTCTAGCAGATTGATGGCCTTCATCAATACAGGCATATTGTTCTGTGTGCCCACCTATGTTGCATCTATAGTTGAGTCATGTTCGTCAGTTTGAGCTTGTTGAATAGTGACATCTTCATCCTTTTGAATTTTTTCTATAGGGTCCAGTCCTGTTATGTCAATGATTGAAGTGTTTGGCCATGTCTCATCAGCAACATCCATGTCTTTATCTCCTGGTGTCTTCAATGCTTGTTTATTTTCTTGATCCTTAAGAGATATGAATATAACATCATCATCCTTCTTTGGTTCCTTATCAGAATCATAGTGAGTATTATCTTGAATGTCAAGATCATCCATGACTTTATCTAAGTCAATGGGCTCGGTATCTTCAATATTATCCAAAGCAATGTGCTCTGGACTTGCTTTTTCTTTCTGCTCCTCTATATGAGGTGTCTCAGTGAGAACTAATGGATTCTCACAGCTTGTTGATTTTGCAGGTAGATCAAGAATTTTTCTCCATTTAGCATATGTCATGTTGTCCAGCTCTAAGAACTTATCCTGTAGCACCTTGTAGGCTCTTATCTTTGCCACAAATTTATTTGAATTCTTTTTCATCATTTCTTTTATTTCTTCCATTTTGGATTCAGGAGGCATGAGTGTTACAAGTATCCTCTCCCTTGTTTCCTTTTCTGTGTGCAAAGCATAAGACCATTGTGCTGAAGTTTTGTCACTCGGTTCTTTGGGAATTTTGTTAGCAAACTCAACTGGCACATATTTGTACTTGACCATAGCCTTGATAATTGCATTTTCTATTTTATTTTTGTCCTCGGGCTCCAATTTTACCCATTGTCTAATTTTGCTATCAGTCATGGTACCTGTTGTAGCAATTGAATCAGCAATCTCATCCATTGCTCTAGGGGCTAATCTTTTCTTTTCTACTTTAGGCTCATCCTATTTTGAATCTTCAATGTTAGATTTGGTCCTGATGAGTCTTCTCCTCCTTTTAGTAGGTGTTTGTTTCTCTGTTTGTTTCTTCCTCTTATAGGTCCTCACTTGACCTTTCTTAAGAGGTGTTGTATCTTTCTTTGCAGTTTGGCTCCTTGTCCTCTGAGTTGTTGTGGTCCTTGGTTTCTCAGTTGGAGGTGGAGGCACATCAGACTCTGTGGATTCAGAATTTGTTGCTTTCTCATCTTGTTCTTCATCGATGGCACCATTTTCCTCGGTTTCCTCTGTTTGTTCTTTCTCCTCCTCATTTACAGACAACAACTTCTCAAGATTCTTTACCATCTTGTTTTTCTTGTTGACAGTCTTTTTTACGACTAGGCCTTTTTTTATCTTAGACTTTGCCTCTTCATATGTTTCAAATTTTGGTTGCTTACTATCAAGTGGTTCATTCAACAGTGCATCAATTGCATTTGTTTCTTGATCTATGTTTATCTCATAGTCAAGTGGTGGTAACTAGGTTGTTCTTGGTACAACTGGTTTAATGTGAGTAAAATTTGAATCCACCATAAAGCATATCTCATCCCTATGCTTTTCAATTAATTGTTCAGGGATCCTTACTCTCTCCATCATCTTTGCCTTGAAATCAAGGAAGTATTCAATCATCACTGAATCAAAGTTATCTCCTAGTGACTTGATAAGGTCACTTATTTGTAATGTGATAGGCTTTGTGGTGTCCCACTTCACTTTGCCAATTGAAGAAAAGTATTCTTGAAAATAAAAGAATATACACATTATAAGTGAGCCGAACTTACATGTGTTTGTCTTGGCAGACCTGATTTTTGTCATATTCTCATCAAGTTGCCTCAGTAGGATCTCACATAGATCCATTTGTATTCCCTTCGTGACAATCTTGTAAGTTGTGCTTACTGTTGTTGATGCTATGTTGTTTAGCCTGCTAGCTTGAAAGATCTTGTACCCTATGAGACATGCATCGAACCTCAATTCCTTGTTGGTGATGGTGTTCACCTTAAGTCCCCTCTGTTATCCCATACAGTATTGGTGAGTTTTTCAACTTCTGGTCGAGAGGGATGCTTGTGAGATTTTGGTTTGTCGGTAATAGGGTAACCTATTACAGCATGTAATACATCCTTTGTAATCTGCTTGGGTTCATCCAACCATAGCTTCTGATCGTGCATTCTTCTTAGAACTAACCTAATCCAGTCGGTTTTGAAAACCCTTGGGAAATATAGGGCATTTGTTATCCCTTTTACTTGCAAGTGCTTGTGTTCTTCCTTTAGGTTCCCTTGATCATCACATTGCTTATTATAAGCTTGATCTATCTCCAAATCACCAATCTCAACAATCTTGTAGTGGATGTACGATCTAACGTCTTCTATCAATAAAAACTTAGGTGGAAATTTTGAAAATGCGCCAGAATCATCGGGTTGTGATGCAATCTCTGGGCATATCTTTTTTTTGGTTCCACACAAGTGCTATTCTTGATTAGCTTAACAGCATTCCTCTTTTCACTCTTCAATTTGGTTTTTCTTGAAGTCATTACCATTGTTTCAAATTTAGGGCTCTTTCAAAAATAATAACAGAGTTCTCGGTACGCTTGGTACTTACTTCGATCTGTGTAGCTTGTAAGTGAACGGTTTGGAGTGCATTGGATCGAGTCAAGGACGCTCTGCTAACTGCTCTCTTTTCACTATGTTTTCGCTCTGCTCTGTTTGCTCAATTCGCGTGTGAAAAATGAAGTGCTTTCGTCGATTATTTATAGACTTTTTCCCTAAGTCTGTCATAAATTCTCAACAACTCGTCGGGTCATGAAGACAGAGTTCATCGGGAAAACTCTCAAATAACATTCTCGATGTTGACAGGATGCTCAAGATAGCTGTTAAGATTTTTTCTTTCACCGACGGATCTCGGTGTAGTGTCAAGACAACATTGTAACTTTGCTTCCTTACCGATGGGTGTCGGTTTGCATTAGCGACTTAGCCTTTTTATGTGTTGACCAACGATTCTTGGTAAGTGTAGAAAACTCATCCTTTTATGTTCGCCGATGATATTCGGTATGTGTTTACCGATGGGGTTGTTTTCTCAGAATTGTAACAAGCAACATAATATGCAGCTTTATTCATGCAGATTTTGACTATTTATCAATTTGTATAATGGAACTGATGCAAAATATGACTTGGTGTAGTGCAATTCCATACTTGTTCATCTTTTAGGCGGGGGTGGTGATGTCACCAAATCCATGGGATGAGGTGTCACCTACTGCATTGTTTGGTCCAACTTCCTCAATGGTTGAAGCTTTCCTCCACATTTTCTTTCTCATTTTCTTGATGTCTTCAATGGTGTTACCATTTGCAAAAGTGGTTGTTTCTATTATTCGGTCTCTATAGTCCTTCTTTATATGTCCAACCTTGTGACAGAGCAAACATGTCATTCCAAGGTTGGTCCAACCTCTAGACCTTTTGGTCCATGTTCTCATGCAATTTGCAAAAATATGACCATATCTACCACATGTTGTGTTGTTTATACATGTATTGTAATCCCAAACATATGAATTACCGACTCTGCTCAGTTTATATGTATTTTCTTCATTTTTAAGTTTCCATGCTTCAATTTTCTTTTTCTTGCATTCAAGAGACGTGTGCCCATGCATTTTGCAGGTTGGACAATACTTGTCCATATAGGTTTCCTTCTTTGGTTCTTTCACCTTTGATTTACATTCATGTGCTTTATGTCCTTTCTTGCTACAATTATAACAATGTCCTATGAATGTAAATGTGGATTTAGGAATACCTTTTTATTTGCTCCTGCAAACATTTGAGGTGTGGCCTTGCTGTCCACAGTGATTGCATGTCAGCTTCCTTGGTCAAGGACTGATGTAGGCATCTTTTGGATCATCTTCATTTGATGATTCTCCATGCTCGGTGTACCTTAGTCCAGTGTTGGTGTTGGGTCTTCTTTGTGCATTCAAGAATTCATCCATCCTTTTTGTACTTTCTTTATCTCTCTTAATCATGTCATTATGATGTTGTTGAATTCTAACCTCATGCTTTAGTTTTTCATTATCTTCTCTTAGTTCACCAATAATCTGTATTCTTTCAATGAGTTCCATATTCATTATGTTTGCTTCTTGACTCGTAAGAATAATCTGATTTGTAACCTCATGGTGATGCTCTGTAAGTCTTTGTATCTCAAACTATTTTTCTTGTAGCTTTTCTATGATCTTTCTTCTATCATCAATAGCTAGTGTTCTTTCTTGTTCAACTTGCCTAGCATTGTTCATGACATCAATCATCCTTACCATATGTGTCTCTTGACCAATTTGCATAGATTTGACTTGTCCAGCCAGATGTAGATTGATTTCAGTTAGGCTTGTGATGATTTCTTCTGATGTATCTGATGCTTTGCTTGTATTTGACCCTGGAGACTCAAAGAAATCTAGAATCTCTTCATCTTGATAATCTGTCTCATTACAGTGAGATGTCATATTCTTTCTTTCATCCAACAATTGTCTCATGTTGATTCTAGCTTCCTTATACTGTTCATAGAACATATGAATTTCAAGATTTTTATTCTCAATATTTTTATCAAGTCTATACTTCTCCATTGTATGATCTTTTCTCTTAAGACTTTAAGCTTTCCAAGAAGAGACTCAGCTCTGATACCAATTGTTTGGATTAATGGGAAGTAGTACTAAGAGGGGAGGGGTGAATCAGTACTTCTAAAACTTTTAACACTTTTCACCTTTCTTCATTAGCAATCAATCTTTATTGTATTACCAACCAAATATGATGTTCTTTCTTATGCATGTAGTATTAATTCATAAACTTAATTGTATGCAACATTCGTAGAAACATTCATGAAAGTAATAGACAAATAACACAAGATATGATATCACAGAAAACTCCTACTAGGAAGTAAAAACTGCGATGGGGATGGCACCCACAAAACTTCACTATCTGCAGAATGGAAGGGAGCCGATTAAGGCTTACAATTTGATCACTTCTGATGATTTACCTTGTTAGGAGTATTAATGTGGAGACCTGTTAGGATCTACTCTGTTAAGAGCTTTAGCAACACTGATGTACTGTGAACTCGGTTAAGAGATTTACAATAGGATTGTTAAATCCACCTTCCTTGAAAGAATTTCTTAAGTGTACCCCACTTGTTAGAATGTGTACAATATGTATGACTTGACTGTATGCAATCTATAATTGCTGATTACAGGTCCATTAAAGCTTACAGTATATGAATATCACCTATAGTGATTGATTAATACCTTTTCCTGTTGGTCGGTAGCCTTGGTTCTTGTTCTTGAAAACTGATTTGATCTTTGTCTATGCTTCTGCTTGAATTCTCTTGTCTGATCCTTAGATGCTCTCAGAGGCTACAATCATCATCAAACAACATGTTCACAATTGATTGAGCATCTATTTATACAAGTTCTTTGACCTATTTTAGATTCACGCATTACAATGTTAACTCTAGATCCAAGGTATACAACTTGATCTTGATCCTTTAGTTTGCATGTTTTAAATCAGTTAAACTGATAAAAAAAATAATAATTACATTGTTTTTCCCTCACATAATGGATTTAAAACAAATCAAGAAGCTAAATATAAAACTTCAGTGATTTATTTGACGTGGAAGTCAGATCCACTTTTTGTGGGATGTAACTGACTCTCAGTATCTGATTGTCAGTGTGAACTGAAAGTCTATCGGAGTTCCTTCTTTGAACTATTCATTGGGTTCCCTTCTTCTATCAAATTCCCTTCATCTGTCGGGTTCCACTCTTGTTTGTTTCGTCGGGTTGTACAATTGGTTATTCGTCGGGTTCCTTTATCTTTTATGTCATCGGATAACACTGAATAGTGTTGTGTCGGGATGCTTTGTACTTAGCAATATCGGTAACCTTGTCATCGGGTAGTGTTGTGCCCTATCTATCGGTGTAGTATAAACCGACGGTGTTTATCATGTTTTTCCTTGCATATACTAATGGCAAAATATAATGTCTTCAAACATCTCTCACAAGACGTATAACTCTCAGAAAGATTTTTTGTAAGCCTTTCACAGGGAACCTTCTATACTGCAGTCGTGAAGTTTGTGGGTACCATCCCCACCGTGGTTTTTCACTCTTAAAAGGGTTTCCACGATACCAAAATATTTGTGTCACATGTGTCTATGGTTGTGATGTTTTGTTTTTATTTATTGTTTTATGGTTATGACTGTGTTCAGCAATAATTGTTAATGCATATCGATTCGGTATTCATTTTTGTCTGTTATTGGTATCCAGAATTAGCTTTTAAAGTTGAATTGGTGTATGTACTGATTCACACCCCCCTCGCCCTCAGTACATTACTTAGTGCTTATACCCAATAGTTTAAGGGTTTTTGGCCTAGTCTTGGAGAGCTTCATTGTTGGATATCGTCTAACTAGAGCCCTATTTTAGATGGAGAAGGGTTGATATACCCTGGAGCGTGAGTGTTTTCCATAGTAGTGTTTGACAGTGTGTAGGACAAGAAGAAGGTCCTACATGAATCTCTTTGGTGTTGAGAGAACAAATTTTTATTGTTGTTTTTTATTGAGCTAATTGCAGGTTTTGAAGGGGCCCCAAAACCCAAATACTTATTGTTGTTGAAGCCTTGGTATCCATCTTTTAATCCAGTTTCTGAATCCTTTGGAAAAATCTCAATCTACGTAAGACTTCCAAATCTTCCATTACAGTTTTGGTGTGATTCTTGTTTTGAGGCTATTGCTAATACTTGGGGTAGATTTTTAGGGGTTGATTAAGGATCTCAAGACTTTTCGCATACGACCTTTGCTCATATATTGGTTGAGATGGATTTGTTGAAAAATCCTCTAGCTGGTTTTCTTTAAAAATGGCAAAAGGGGTTTGGGTGTAACCTGTGGACTATGAAGGTATCCCCTTCAGTGTAGAAAATACTTTCAGACTAATCATAATGTGACTGCACAAGGAAGAGTTATCATAAACAGGCCACTTGGTGGAAGGAATGCTCCTTTGGGATGTATAATGTGGACAAAAAGAACATTGACAATGTTACGGCTCCCCCTAAGTCAGGGTTGGAAAATGAGTATGAAATTGGCTCAAAATTTGCTTTCAGACCGGTATATAAAAAGGCTCTGCAAGCTTTGGGGATTAACACCCTAGAAAATACTAACAAAAGTTAGACGACGTTTGAACAACCAATAAGATTATGAGCCAATAGGTATCCCATATGAATCAGGGGGAAAGGACTAATACTTCTTGCATTGCTACTATTAGTAATGATATTGTGGGTTTATTGGATGGTGATTGTCTTGAACATGGTGGGGATGGGCGAAGTACAGATGATGTTGTTGTACAGTGCAAAAAAGGGTTGCCAAGGTGGAGGATGGATGATGGGTTGTAAAAGGAAAGAAGGAAAAGTAATCAATGAAAGGGGGGCATTCCTTTGATCCTTCACGCACAGACTAAAGGAGGAGCTGATAGAAAATCTTGATGTTATGATTTATTAATAAGTCTTACACAAGGATGCTTTGTATGCATGGGGAGGTGGTTCCCCTTCTGTTCAGAGGAGGTTTTAAACATGATTATTAGTCATAAAAAATTTTAAAAAAATATTGACCAAAAAAAATATATTAATAAAATAAAATTAACATTATTGTCATATTTTACAAAATAATTACAAATAAAATTAAGATTAGGATTTAAATTGATTACAATTTACAATTTACAATTGTTTAAATAATTATAATTTTAAAAAAAAACCTTATTGCAACAATTATAATTATATATTTTATAATTAATTAAAATATATTTGATAATTATTATAAATTTATTAAAGCTAAAATTAGATTTATATTTAAGATTAAAATTACAATTAATTACAAAACTAGAGGCAAGTACTCGCCGCTACGTGGCACTTATTCCCTCCACATTAGTATTGACTAAAAATCCTTAATCTCTTAATAATTGGTCTTTATTGACAAACATATATAACCCCTTAGCATATCACACCACTTGCAAACTAAAACCTTTGCAACTAATTAATCTTTTACCTTTTGACAAATTATGTCTTTGAATAGTGCATTTGAAGGAATAAACTCAATCAATTTGCATCTCTTGCACTATTTCTAAATCGATTCATAATTTGTTCATTAAAGTGCTTTTAATTTGAGAACAGTTTGCCACCTTTACAAGTATAGTCATGATATATTCACCCAACATTATGGCATTAACAAGATCGTAACGATTCACTGCCCAATCATGATGATAGTTGCTTCAAGGCATAAGTGTTTCTTATTGAATGACTATATTTTATTTATCTTACCTTGCTCCCTTGAAGGGTATTAGTCTTTCTATAGTTTGTTAATATGTAACTTGGGCAATTTTATTACTATGTATTTGACTAGTATTAAGATTTTAGATTTATTCTTGTTTCCTAATCAACCATCTCAACACGAAGCAATAGACTTTACAAACCTAAGAAAAACAATCATTGAATTTCATATGATTCTAGGGTTCCAAGCTAGCCTCAAAAATGAATCATCATGGTGAGATTGTGCTACTCTAATTTCATCATTTTGCTCCCAAAATACTCCCATTGTAGTTTCCTCCCATGGAATTTGAAGATATCATTGTCAAACTCAGTCCTAATTTGTAAAAGAGATTTGATCATCCATAGGACCACGAACTTAACATGTCCTCAATAAATCAAAAGGAAAATCTCAATAGCTCCAACTTATTGCAATTTCGAAAGACCTACAGTATGGGTTAAAATCTATATTCATTGTGAAGGAGGTGAAAACAAAATGGTACTTGTAGGATTTCTTGCGGTTAGCTTCCATAAATTAGTTATGAATCAATAGCCATTTGACCATTAATCAATGTAATCACTAAGGGATATTTTTGCAGCAATAAATATTTTGTGTGATATACATAATACACTGGAAGGGTTACTTCTCCTTTACACTAGACTCAAGCATTCAACATTTTACCTTTGATCAAATGTAGGAATCTTCTTCATTAATGCGAATTGAACTATAATCCCTTGTAATTTGATTGAAGAGTGCTTGATGATAGTGTCACTATGGTTTGTCTCACTACTCCAAGCTTGTTTCCACCCCTCACTTGTACGAGTTGCACTAGGATCCCAAGTTTCGTGTTCATCTTCAATTTTATATGATTCCAAAACAACTTCATGAAATTCAAAAATTTGGTTATCATAGGTCACATTAGTTTCACCCTCAAGCAAGGAATGATTAATAAGTTGAAATTTATTCTTACCTCTAATAGTAACTTTATTTTCTTCCAAACTTGTTTCCTTAGGTGAATCATCCTCCAAGACCTTCAATCATAATGTTATTGGTTGAGATTCTTGACTAGGCGAAAGTGTACGTGGGATTTTTGGTGTAACATTTTGATCATAATTGTTGGCTTGAAAGTCCTTCTGTTCCTCTAAGTGTCCATGACTTTGCTTGATTTTCTGTAAATCCTCTCTTGCTTGAGAAGCTATCATTTTGGCATGCTTAGCTTTTTGGTTCCACCATTCACATAGTTGTAGATTCATTTTCATCTCTTCAACACTATCCATTAGTTTCCTAGGTTCCTTACTTGACATGGCTTCATAAAAGACATTTTTCATTTGCTCATCCTTATCCTCGGATGTTGCATTCATTTTTTTATCTTCTTCAATGTGATTAGATTTGACACACGATGTATCCTCTAATTCCCTGTAATTAGAATGTTACTCTTCTCATCCAAAACCACCAACTTGTTAGTGGATGCCACGTACTCTTCCAAAGGTGGTGAATTTTGGTCGACATCCTTATCACTAAGTAGCTAAACATATTCTAAAGTATGATCCCTGCATTCAATTACTACCATGTCATCTTTAAGGCATGATCCTTCAAATGGTGTAAGATTAATCTCACAATCCTTACGAGTCTATGTAATTAGTTCAGTTCTGATAGAAGAAACACATGAAAAATCATATGCTTCTATCCCTTTAGAGGTGTTGAAAACTATTTCATCTCCATGTATCTTTAGCTCATTGAAATGCTTAGTGATTATATTCTGATTTGTTGCTTCTTGTAAGCTTGATGATTATTTATTAGTTTAACCTTTTCTAAGGCTCGTGATTTTCAATCATCATACTCTTTAAACTTTCCTTGTAAGATACCACCCCAGTTTGTATTTTCAAATTTAATTGGCTTTGACAGGTGAATTGGATTTTTTGCTCTTTTGGGGATTTTTGAAGGTTTTTTCAATTTTTTTGTTTTTTGAATGATGATGGAAATGCTAAAGAATTTTAACACCCTAATGCAATTAAATCCAAAAAAACAATAACTGAAGAAATAATACCAATTTTAATTAAGTCTGATTGTGAAGACAAATTCTAAAAATTGTTGAGAATGATAGACTTCAACAAACCATACTAGGCAATTTTTTAGTTTGCTTGATTTATCAAACAACTCGTACATGTCAATCTTTCTCCATCTATTTGTTGGCATCAACTTCAAGAAGCCTCTAAGTTGGTCGATTGGCTGGTAATTATGCCCACAACCCTTTCAGGAACTCAATCTAATAAATATTTGTAGCTGGGCGGTTTGTATAGGCACAAAATCCTTCAACTACTACTCAAATTTAACCTGCAAACCTTTCCAAGTGATCCGATCTGTTGCAACTTGTGATAATTTTCACTAAATGTCGCTTGGGGATGTAAATTCTACCCATGTCACAGTGTGATTATAAATTTTGATATCTATTATGGTGTTGTACGGCTCATGGAGAGGCTACAGGAGTTAGATTTGCAATTCAGTGTTGTCTAGTGCTTTCTCAAACCTATACTGTTACAATTAGGCAATTTCCTTCACAAATGGTTTACTTGAAGCTCACACCTAATCTCCTTACCCTGAGTTGATCTTCAACAACTACAGCTAAGCTTCCAAAGGGGGTTTTTGTTCCCAATTAGACTATTTTGATGTAAAAAAACCCTGTCAGGCTCTTCTCACAGCTGCTATCAAAAAGAAATGAATAGAAATTGATTTTCCTCTTCTTTTTAATCAAACTTTTCCATCCTTCATGCAAGTCAAACCTCATTTAGGGTTTCCCTTTTATTTTAAAAACATAAAATATGTTTGTTCTATTTAAAAATCTCCCTCTAGGTATCGATCCATATGAGGGGTCAATTCATCATTGAAAATGGGTCATTTTTAAGTTATATCTTATACTTATTAACTCCCAAGGAAAAGTGTCAAGGGGGGCACTTTATTATTTTAATTGTGCTTATAATAAGCACTTTATTAATATTTTATTAATCCCTAAACATAATAATTATCAAATTATTCTGACCTCTGATTTGAAAATTGTATGAAGAAGGTGGCCCATTGTCGATGTCCGGTCACTGTGAGCTAACTGACAGTACAACCCTAAAATCTTGGAATGCTCCTAAAATATAGGAAATATGCTAGAAATATCCAGTATGATCCCAAAGGTCCTCTAGTGTATCCTTGCTAACTCCCACTTTATCCCTAAAAAGTAGGGATTCCTCCAAAAATCTAGGAGACTGTCAAAACCTGACCAAACTTTCTCCAAAAGCCCCAATATGTCACTACATGGCCCTGGAAGGGTTCCCTCTGCAATCTACTAGCCTACGGGAATCAAGTCCACCCTCCCCGAGATTGCTTGTCCTCGAGCAACATCAACTCAGGGTGTTGTAGTATCTACTCTCTCATGTGGCATCCTCAACTGGTAAATCCTTCCACTTCACCAAATACTCTATAATGACGTGTTTCTTCAAATTCTGCTCATGGATGTCAATAATGGCCTCAAGCACAAGCATCAATTTCCCCTCTTCATCAATGTGTGGAAGCACGGTGGAAGGTATCACATTATGCCCAATCGCCATCTTGAGGCAAGACACGTGGAAGACGTTATGCACTCTGATGCAGTCAAGGATGAAGAAATCCCCAAAGGAGATGTCCAGCCTTGCAGCCTGAATCAACACAGTGGAAATAAAAAAGAAACATTGTGCTAGGAACTCAAACATAACAGTTATTATTTGTCATCAACAATAAATTACATCAAATTGACTTCAACATGCCGGGCTATAAGGCCTTCTCGATTACAACTAAATACAAAATCACTCTCAGATCCTAATTTCAATATGCTTCATCTCAGAACTATCATCCCCAAGGATGTTACTCCCTCCTCCCAGATACCTTGACACATTACAACACATTACACTTATACATTGCCACCAAAAGGTCGACCCAAAGAAAGAATTACAAGGAAACGTGTAACAATATTTAGGACATGACCCAAAATGTGGAACACCAATCATCAAATAAGAACATAGGAATGAGTGATCATAAATATAGGTCCACACGAATCCTAGTAACCAAGATCCACAGTCGCACACGATAAAACTCAATAATCACCAACCGCATAATGAATTCCCCAGATCAGTCCAAACAAGAAATGAACATGTTACCCACAAACACTAGATGAATCCAAAATCAGACAACCACGAACCAAAAGAGATGTGATCATAGGAAACTGCTCCCAGATAGGTCCTAAGAATCAAGGCACGATCGCACACGGAGATTCCACCCGGAAGGTCAGGAAACCGAGATCAGAAACACAATAGCCAACCAAAAAACTGAAGAACATAATAGAACTAGACCAATCGTAAGATATCTTCCCCAAAACAGAACGAAACACGAAGTGATCATAGACAAAGCTTCTCCAAGATGTCTAGGACAAACCCATTCAACCACATCATATAAAGAGCCAACAAGGGTGATCGCCACCTAAAACACCAAAACTATTCAACTGGAACAGAACAACAAACAAACAAGAAGGAAATCTTTTTGGTTGATGCAAGATTGTCAAGATTCCAAGATGCTCCTACATCAGACACCCGGGGTTAATAAAAAGTGAGCCTCTCAATTCAAGTTGTAGAAGAAATCCACAAGTAGGAAAAAAAAACATTTTGACTTTAGGCTTCCCAACCCTCATGGTTAAGAATATGAACTGGTACATAAGAACTCTCTGGCTTCTCCGATCTGATCTCCACATCCTTTGCACCAAATCAAACCAGATAACCAACTCTCTAACAAATCCAAACTGATTAGAAACAAAACAATGCATCGGATCTACACTCTCCTTCTCAAACTCTCTACACAACTTCTACAACTTCATTCCATCTTCAACACACATCCAATTACTCCCAGTCATCAGATCATCAACAACAAGGAACTCAAGAATTCCACCAACTTTCTCATCAGATCCAGTCAACCGACTCAGGAACTCATCAATAACCCCTTCTTCTTCATCTACAGACATCTCAGAAGCAAGAACACTCACCGGTGTACCTTTCTCAAATCCAGCAAGATCCTCCAAGCCTTCACCAAGATGTCTAGGACAAACCCTTTCAACCACATCAGATAAAGAGCCAAAAAGGGTGATTCCCACCTAAAACACCAAAACTATCCAACTGGAACAGAACAACAAACAAACAAGAAGGAAATCTTCTTGGCTGATGCAAGATTGTCAAGATCCCAAGATGCTCCTACATCAAACACTCGGGGTTAATAAAAAGTGAGCCTCTCACTTTGCAATTGTAGAAGAAATCCAGAATTGGAAAAAAAGATCATCTTGAATTTAGGCTTCCCAGCTCTCATGGTTAAGAATATGAGTCGGTACACAAGAACTCTCTACCTTCTCTGATGTGATCTCCACATCCTTTGCACCAAATCAAACCAAATAACCAACTCTCTAACAAATCCAAATTGATCAACAACAAAACAATGCATCGGATCTGCACTCTCCTTCTCAAACTATCTACACAGCTTCTGCAACTTCATTCCATCTCTTTAGCACACATCTGATTACTCCTAGTCATCAAATCATCAGCAACAAGGAACTCAAGGATTCCACCAACTTGCTCATCGGATCTAGTCAAGCAACTCAAGAACTCATCAATAACCCCTTCTTCATCTACGGACATCTCACAAGAAAGAACACTCACCGGTGTACCTTTCTCTAATCCAACAAGATCCTCCAAGCCTTCACCAAGACTTCTTCCCTGTGCAAAATTCACACCAACAGGATCTCCTATGCCTTCATCAACCTCAGATTTAGCAAAACACTACAGAGAATCCTCTTTCCCACAGGAAAATCTTCTATGCAACTCTATCTCTATTTCCTCCACTTGTCTCTTCAACTCAATCATTTTCTCTTCTCATTTTCTCTCTCTAAATTTAACTAGCCTAGGAATTCGAAGAATTCACCCAATGACAACGGTCGTCTTCGTCTTTCTATTTTCCATCACCTACTTAGTCTTCTTCATCAATATCTCCTCTTTCCTGAGGTGCAACTGCCTCACCTCGGCGGTGTCCACCAACAGGATATATCAAAGAACACAACTTATCAACAACAATAATAATAGTTCCTCTCCGAGTCATCTCACACGAATCTAGGGCAAGCGCAAGTCAGGTACACATTTTGCCACCCCACAACAAGCCCTCCACAGGATCGCGAACTCAAGAACAAACAATCTACCACCGCATCAACAAATCACACTCTGATAAACTCATACAAACCATCAACTGGCAACAACAACTCAACCTTCCACAGCAATCCCTTCTAACCACTCCTACGATAGTCCTTCATTGACGCGAGCCAAATCTAGTCTCTGCCACCTCATAAGCAACGCCCCAAGAACTTCGTAAGTCCGGGATCTCAGATCATTGCCATGACAAGATCGAAACTCGCTCTGATACCACTTGATGCAGTCAAGTATGAAGAAATCCCCAAAGGAGATGTCCAACCTTGCAGCCTAAACCAATGCAGCAAAAATAACAAAGAAACATAGTGCTAGGAATTCAAACATAACAGTTTTTATTTGTCATCAACAAGAAATTACATGAAATTGACTTCAACATGTCAGGTTGTAAGGTGTTCCCAGTTATAGCCAAATACAAAATCACTCTCAAATCCTAATTCCAATCTACTTCATCTCAGAACTATCATAAATATAGGTCATAAATATAGGTCCACACAAATCCCAGTAACCAAGATCCACGACCGCACACGCTAAAATTCAATAATCACCAACTGCACAATGAATTCCCCATATCGGTCCAAACAAGAAATGGACATGTTACCCACACCACTAAATGAATCCAAACTCGAACAACCATGAACCAAAAGAGATGTGATCATGGAAAACTGCTCCCAGATAGGCCCTAAGAATCAAGGCACGATCACACACAGAGATTCCACCCGGAAGATCAGGAAAGCGATTGAAAACACAATAGCCAACCGGAAAACTGAAGAACTTAATAGAACCAGACCGATCTTAAGATATCTTCCCCAAAACATAATGAAACACAAAGCGATCATAGACAGCTTCTCCAAGATGTCTAAGACAAGCTCATTCATCCACATCAGATAAAGAGCCAACAAGGGTGATCGCCACCTAAAACACCAAAACTATCCAACTAGAACAGAACAACAAACAAACAAGAAGGAAATCTTTTTGGTTGATGCAAGATTGTTAAGATCCCAAGACGCTCCTACGTCACATTCGGTTGTCAACTGGAAACTCTAACTGATAAGCCACCTTACCAATCCTCCTAATCACTTTGAATGATCCATAGTAACGTGGCTTGAGCTTCTTGGCCCCACTCTTCCTGAAAGTGGATTGTCTATACAACTGCAACATCAAATAAACCATGTCGCCCACCTCAAATGATTGCTCAACTCACCTTTGATCTACATCTCATGATATACTGACTCTCCTCAAGTAGATCTCTTGTCCTAGGCACTCTACTATCCCCAAGTAGAAAATCCAAGAAATCAGGTGCATCATACACATATAATGTCGTGAAGGGTGACATCTTCATACATATGTGGTAAGTGGTGTTGTAGCAGTATTCACACATATGTAGCCACTTAACCCATAGATTTTGTTGCCCTACTATGTAGTTGTTGAGGTGTCCCTCCACACATTTATTAACAATCTATGACTACCCATTAGTATGTGGGTGGTAACTAGTACTCGAAGTGAGCTCTATCCCATTGAGTCTGAACAACTCCAGCCAAAAATTACTCATGAACTTGTCCTGATCATTGACTATGCTCTGAGACAACCCATGGAGTCTGAATACCTCTCTAAAGAACAAGTCTGCAACCTACACTATTGTGTGAGTAGTGGTAATCGCAAAGAAGTGAGCATATTTCATCAACCTGTCTACCACCACAAAGATACAATCCCTACTCTAGGCTTTGGGCAAGCTCGTGATGAAATCCATAAAAATGCACTACCACTTCTTGTCCAAAATGGGGAAGGGTTGTAATAATCCTACTAGAAAGGATTGTTCCTACTTGTTCTACTGACAAAGAGGCCACTCTCTGACATACTGAAGAACATCTAACTTGAGCCCTTTCCATGTAAACTGTTCCTAAATCTACTTGTAAGTTTTGAAATAGCCTGGGTGACCTGTCATGGGAACATCGTGAAAAGCCCTTGTAATCTTCTTCTTCATTTCTAATTCCAGTACCAATAATATATGTCCCTTGTAAATGATAAGCTCATTTACAACAGTATACATGTCATC
Organism: Thuja plicata; assembly: GCA_018584345.1. NCBI lineage: Eukaryota > Viridiplantae > Streptophyta > Pinopsida > Cupressales > Cupressaceae > Thuja > Thuja plicata. The sequence goes on from MU223607.1 coordinate 639,010, forward strand.
CTATACCGAGTCATCCACAATACTTGTTGCCCATGTATCCTTACCATACTCTGTTGAAATCAATCCACGCCAATCATTAGCAATCCCGCCAATGGCGCACAAATGGGGCATCCTAGATAAGGCATATGCAACTATGTTCTTCTTACCTTTGACATACTCAATGTCAAAGTATAGGCCTAGAGCTTATTGACCCACTTTTGTTGTTGATCATTGAGGTCTCGTTGATTAAGGAAATGTTTCATGCTGCAATGGTTTGTCCTTAATACAAATTTGTTGCCCACAAGATACTACATGAACTTAGCCAATGCATGCATAATGGCTAATATCTCCATATTGTATATATTGTAACTCCTCTCTACTCCCCTCAACTTCCGGCTCTCAAAAGAAGTTGGGTGCTTATCCTACATCAGCACTACCCTAATGCATTCACCTGAGCCATCACACTAGAGATCAAACGGTCTAGTGAAATCTAGTATAGCAAGTACAGGACATGAACTCACTAACCATTTGAACTTATTGAAATATTGTTGTGCCTAATCATACCAATGAAACTCCCCCTTCTTTGTCAAGTTTATAAGTGGTGTTGCCTGCTACGAGAAACCCTTGACAAAGTACCTGTAGAAACCACATAGCCCAAAAAAACCCTTGAGCTATGTAAGGTTCTTGGGTGGAGGCCAATCTATCATAGCCCAAATTTTCTCTGGAACAACTCTAACACCCTCTGCGCTAATGATATGCCCCAAATACCAAACTCTACCATCCCAAACTGGCACTTGGACTTCTTGGCATACAAGGACTCCCTCTCCAAGATATCCAATACTTGCTCCAAATGTCTCAAGTGCTCGTCCCAAGACCGACTGTATAGCAAAATGTCATCGAAGAATACTAGAACAAATTTCCACAACTGATTTTGGAACACCCTGTTCATACAGGACTGGAATGTGGCTAGTGCATTGGTTACAAACGGCATAACCAAGAACTCAAAGTGTCCACAGTGACACTTGAATGTTGTCTTCTCCACATCCTCCTCCCTCACCCATATCTGATGGTATCCACACCTCAAGTCAATCTTTGAAAAGTAACACTCCCCATGTAGCTCATCAATCATCTCATATATACGGGGTATAGGGTACTTGTTCTTTGTTGTCCTCTTATTCAATGCTCTGTAACCAATGCACATACAGAGTGTCTTATCCTTCTTAACTAACACAACTGTTGATGCAAATGGACTCTTGCTAGGTCTAATGTGTCCCATGTATAGCAATTCTTTTATTGTTTTCTCAATTTCATCCTTGAGTCTCCTTGGATGTTGGTTTGGTGTGATGATAACTGGTTTTGCCCCATCCTCCAACTCTATAATGTACTCAATCCCTCTGTCTGGTGGTCTACTCGATGGACTATCACTAAAGACCTAATTGTGCTTAGTTAAGATCTGTTAAATCTACAAAGAATAGACTCTCTTTTTGCTCCTCAACTGTTGTAGGCATTAACACGCACCTTGTTGCCCACTCAGCCTGCTCATGACGAATCAATCTCTCCATTCTCCTCAAAGACATTGTGTGTATGTTGTCATTAGTCATTCCCCTCAAAACATGCTTCCTCTCATCAACCTCATATGGATCAATCCCTAGGGAGGGAGATGTTTAAATAAAATAAACATATTTTATGTTATTAAAATAAAAGGGAAACCCTAAATGAGGTTCAACTTGCATGGAGAGAAACGTTTGATTAAAAAGAAGAGGGAAATCAATTGTCAGTCATTCCAGGTCATTTTTTTTATAGAAATTGTGAGAAGAGGTTTGCGGGGTTTTTTACATTAGAACAATATAATTGGGAACAAAAACTCCCTTTTGGAAGCTTGCATGCAGTTGTGGAAGATTATCTCAGGGCAACGAGATCAGGCGTGAGCTTCAAATAAGCCATTTGTGAAGGAAATTGCCTAATTGCAGTAGATAGGACTGAGAAATCACATAACGCAGCCTGTAGTGAGTTTATGAATTGCAAATCTAACTCATGTAGCCTCTTTGTGAGTCGTACAACACCCAAATAGATATCAAAATTCAGAATTGCAGTATGGCGTGGGAAGAATTTGCATCCCCAGGTGGTATTTAGTGAAAATTATTACCAGCTGCAGCGCAGATCAGATCACTTGGAAAGGGTTACAAGTTAAATCTCGGTAGTAGTTGAAGGATTTTGTGCCAATACAAATTGCCCAGCTACATATATATATCAGATTGAGTTCCAGAAAGGGTTGTGGGCACAATTACCAGGCAATCGACCAACTTAGAGGCTTGTTGAAGTTGACACTAGTAAATAGATGGAGAAAAATTGATATGTGCGAGTTGTTTGATAAATCAAGCAAACTGAAAAAAGACCTAGTACGATTTGTTGAAGTCTATCATTCTCAGCAATTTTCAAAATTTCTCTTCGGAGTCGTACTTAATTAAAATTGGTGTTATTTCTTCAGTTATTGCATTGTTTTGGATTTGATTGCACTAGAGTGTTAAAATTATTTAGCAATTCCACTATCGTTCAAAAAACAAACAAAAAATCTAATTCGCCTGTCAAAGCCAATTAAATTTGAAAACACAAATGGTTGGTATCTCACAATGGTATCAGGTTTGTAGAGAGGATATTTAAAAAGTAGAGGGAGATTTTTTAAAAAATAAACATATTTAATGTTATTAAAATAAATGGGAAACCCTAAATGATGTTTGACTTGCATGGAGGGAAAAGCTTGATTAAAAAGAAGAGGGAAATCAATTGCCATTCATTCCAAGTCATTTCTTTTTTATAGCAGTTGTGAGAAGAGCCTTGCAGGGTTTTTTACATCAAAACAGTCTAATTGGGAATGAAATCTCCCTTTTAGAAGCTTGCCTGAAGTTGTGGAAGATCATCTCAGGGCAAGGAGATCAGGTGTGAGCTTCAAGTAAACCATTTGCGAAGGAAATTGCCTAATTGCAGCAATATAGGACTGAGAAAACACTAGACGTTGGCCATAGTGAGTTTATGAATTGCATATCTAACTCCTATAGCCTCTTTGTGAGTCGTACAACACCCAAATAGATATCAAAAGAAAGGTTCCCTCTACAATCTATTGGCCTACGGGAACCAAGTAAGAGGCCAACCTCCATCAATCAACTGGTTTACCTAAGAGGGAAACATTACGTTCTTCCTTTGGTGTAACAACCTTCAAGGCTTCTAATGGCATTTATTGTGATTTTTGAATGAGTGTGTCAGACTCTTGATGCAATTTTTGAATCACAATCATTCATCTCTTGCTCATTTCAATGTTCATGCTTTCCAATTTTTCTTCTTAGTTCAAGGTGATGATTTCTACATCCTTTAGGCAAGTAGTTTATTCTTAAATCTATGTAGCTCTTAAATACATATCATGTTGTAATCCTCCATTTATTCAATCTTGTTGAAATTGATCTTGTAAATCAACCAACGTTGGTTCTTTGTCTTCTTGATATTCTGTTGTAGGTGGGAATGTTGATACCATCAGCCTCAAACTTGTTGTAGGCATACATTTATTTGGAATTTGATTGTTGGTGGATTGATCTCCATTGCCTCCTTTGTTGCCATTGCGGTTGTTGTTATTGTTTACTTGTGTTAGCATGTCCAATAATTAAGTCAGTATCTCTTAAGTGTTTATGTGTTTTGCCATGAGTTGATTCATCTTATCATTGAGTTCACTTCAATTTTCATGTCAACCCTTGAATTGTCTTTATCTTCTACTCATCTAAAATATTTTCCCACGGCCTAGTAGTTTCACTAGCTCTGATGCCAAGTGTAATGTTTCCTTATGTAAGTTATTAAAATTATGGGACTATTTACTTAGATTCCAATTGCAAAAGACTTCTTTCTAATAAAAAATCTTTACTTATAAACAAAATGAGATACTTTGCAAGAATTAGATTGTAGACACCACTTGTATTAAGATGATAATCTAAATCAATATGTGATATTTTGGCTAAATATTTTGCAAGTAACTTAGCAACTACTTGCAAAATGGTGATTTTAGATGTATACTTGAGATAAATCTATCCTCTCTACATCAGGGGAGAAAAACCATTGATTTTCAGACTAATCACAAGAAAAATAAAGAATAACCATGCGTCTAATGTAATACAAAGACTAAAAACCCTAAACGATAAAGAAAATAAAACAACTAACAAAAGAAAGAGAAACATACCTGAAGGAAACACACTTGGAAACCATTGAAAAGAATACTAAAAAAAAACAGAGTCTATGATGAAGCTAAATGTAGAAAATCAAGCCAAAATGCAGGGGATGAACTTGAGAATCCATCTACGTGAATTTGTATGAGGCATTGGAAGAGTTATAGTATGAATGCAAATTGATCTCTCCAATAATAAATGTGTTCTTCAGTTCAAGTTGGGTTTTAGAAGACAAATTGCAAGTTTCAATATCGAACGACCAAAAGCTTTGGCATTCAGTTCTTGAAACACGCAATGCAAACTTCTTTTGATTTCAAACGTGTATCACTTGACAAAGTAGCCCACAATGTACATATGGTTATAAAATTGGGTTCCACATGGCATTTAACAAGTCATAAAATGCTTGTAACTTGCATTTCAGGTTTCCAAGTGCATATTACAAGTTTCATTAAAAGAAAGTAATATCGGATCTTAAGAGGCAAAATACAAGTTTTAAATGGCATGCATAAGCAAAAATGAGTTGGAACTTGTGTTTTGGGCTATAACGTTTGATTTGCAAGTTTTACACATTTAACTTAAAAACATAATATTGTTACTTGTAAATGGGTCTTCAATGCCCGATTTCAAGTTAGATTTATATAACTTGTAATGTGAACTTGCAATAATGTTCTCAAAACCCGAAATTACTAAAACATAAAGAACACAACATTAAAAAGACAACACACTTCATCAAATTTGAATCTTGAGAGGGTAATTTGGATTGCGAGTAACACAAATAATGTGAACTTACGATTAGAGTCTAGAAACCAAAATTGACTACAAAACTAAAAAGACTAACTTAAAAACATTGGAATTCATCAAAGTAATAGGGGAAAAACTTTGACCAAGACAACACATGACCTAATGCTTATGAGATTTAGCCTCGTAAAGTGTGCCTTAGAGAGTAAAACTATGATTTTAGCTTAAAATTTGTAGGTGTTGTTCTGATTTCATGACTTCGAAATCATACACAACATGATACACAATCATTATACTGATGCAATGGATTACCAATGCAATGGAAATCTCTTCTATTCTCCAATCTCCAAGACATAAACTTTGTCACTTTGATGTTATGGAGTTATCTTGGTGTTCTTGATATCACTTTTGAAGTTGTGAATAATCTCCTTCTTCTTATCAGATATAATCTTATGATATGGTGGTGGAATGATGATGTTCTGTATAATTGATTTATTTGGTCAACCTGATTGCTTGTCTGGTCTTCTTGTGAGATGACGACATTCTCTTAGTTGGCTGATATATTATTTGTTGTCTGATTTAGCTCTATCACTATGCAAAGATACTTGTATTGGATTGATAAGATCTTCAATGTGTTTGAATGCTATCCTGATATGCTTGATTATGATAGTTATTCTATAAGACCATATATGAATGCTTTCCCTATATATCTTATGATTATAGCACTTGTAAATATGCGTCCAAAGCCAAGAGGCTACTGCTCAACTTGAGCAAATTCACAAAGGATATGAAGTAGAAATAAAAAGGTATTAAACGATTCCCTTTGAAATAATGTTTTGTGTCCTTTTATACGCCATGAAGAGATGTGAGTATAAATAATTGTAACTCTTATTTATCCTTAACAAACTTAATTACATCCAAACAAATGTTCTTATTCCCTTTGCATTAGTTTTGACTAAAAATCCTTCATCTCTTAATAATCAGTGTTTATTGACAAACATATTAAACTCCTTAGCAGATTGCACCACTTGCAAACTGAAACATTCGCAGCTAATTAATTTTTTACCTTTTGACAAATTGCATCTTCAAATCACAGCTTTGAAGGAACAAACTCACAATCAATTTGCATATCTTGCACTGTTTCTAAATCCACTCATAAATGGATCATTAAAGTGTGCTTTTGTTTGAGAATGATTTGCCACCTTTACAAGTCACCTAATCATGGTATATTCGCCCAATATTATGGTGTTACAAGACGCTGCATTGACAACAATTCACTACCCAATCATGATGATCGCTACCTCAAGGCATAATCGTTGCTTATCGAATCATTGCATTTTATTTAATTTGCTCCTTTGAAGAATATCAGTCTCTGCTACAAACTTGTTAATATGTAACTTGGGCAATTTTATTTCTATGTATTTGGCCACTATTAAGATTTTAGATTTATTCTTCTTTCCTAGTCGGCAATCTCAACCACTTGCGGATATAATAAATGCCTTAAGTAGAAACAATGCTACCAATTACAGCTCATTACTTACAATATGATGGTTTTGCTTGTGTGGATTGTTGGAAATATATGTTTGGTTGTATGTTGTCATTGATGTCGAACACTGGAGTCCGAAAGTGTTGGAGGTGTTTGCTCTTACACTTGGTGTCTGGAAGAATTTGTTGATGACATGTTTAGTTATATTGTTGGTTCGAAAAGAAGTAAGGTTGTGTTGTTGAACATGTTAGTGCTTCTGAACCTATAAAACAATGGAAGACAAGTATGTATTCAGTGTTACAGAACAGCAGAAGACAGGTACTACAGAACAATGGAAGACAAGTATGCATTTAGACCAGTGGAAGACAGGTATGTATTCTGGAGATTGTGAGAATGATGTTTTTCAATGCTTAAAGTTATTTTCTTAGGTTTGGAAGTCTATGGTTTTGTCCTGATGTTAGTGGTCAGTAACAAGATTATGGAGTTGAAGACAGTTGTTCAGTTGTGTTTTATGAAAGGTTTCTCCTCTAGAATTCAAGGTTCAAGATATGCAGATGTGATTTGAACTGTATTCAATTTTTGGTCTTGATTGTGGTGTTTCTTGGTGATCCAGAAAGTGTTCTTGGTGATTCAAAAATAGTGTCATTCAGTATTTGCGGTTATGATCAATTTGTGGTTTGGTCTAGTAACGTGTTGTGTTGGCTTTTGACGTGGACTGTTGGCAAGTGATATTGTTCTTGATGTGGCGTGTGGATCTCACAGTGGAATGTGGAGGTCCAGATAGATTTGGCAAATTAGGTGGTCCTTTGGGTAGTGTGTACATGTTTGAGATGGCTATGGAAGTTGTTCATGTAATTGTGAATCTAACATTGGGTTGTGTAACATGTTCATGGTCCCTCTCTCTCCAGGAGAGGATCATGCTTCGTGTTTTTCGTCCGGGTATTGCATTTAAAGTCTCTCTTATCTGAATGGGTTCGTACTATGTGTGACCTATGTATTTAATGCTTATCTCTTATCTAGTTGGGTCCATTCTATGTTTTGGTCTGGGTGCTTCTGGCATGGGACCTTATTATCATTTGTTGTTGCCATGGTCAACTTGTAACTTAATCATAATATCCTTTTGGTATGGTCGACCTTGTTGTAAACTCCAATGATCTATCTTGTTTATAAGCATAGTGTGTGCTTCGGCAAAATGAATGTGAGAGTGTAGTTGGCAAACCAGTGAAGATCTATTTGCAGGGCTTCAGAAGAGCAGAGCTAGGTTTATGAGGCTGCTATTTTGTGATAGTGGCAGAGAAGAAAAGGCAGTAACAGTGTGTTGTTGAGGTTGACAACATTTTGCAAATCAGCTACATTATCAAGAGAAGATCAGCTACAGTGAGCCTTCGGTGCACAAGTTCTTTACAGTATCATGCTACTTTGGCAGTGGACCTATGTTTGCAAGTCTGGAGCAGTGAGCTTTTCTTTGTATTCATTGTTTTATCGACAGTGAGCCTTTGGTTGCAAGTCCAGAGCAGTGAGCTCCTACCATCTTTTGTAAGTAAACTATATACATCAATGAATTATCTTTGTGGGAAAGTGCTCACTGTGGTTTTTCCCAGCTTGGGTTTTCCACGTATAAAAATATGTGTTCATGTGTTGTTGTTTAAGCTCATTATTTGCTTAATGTTTTATGTGGTGAATATTGAAGTTAGTTGTTTACTCAAGTGAAAAAATTTGTTTACGTTGATTCACGCCCCCCTCTCAGCATCTGGAATATGTTCAACAAGGATGGGAACCTCACAGTGGTTCACAAGAACCAATCTCTCATGAGAATGAATGGAATACTTTGCACTCATTGCATCTAGGTGATGCTCACAAAAGTGAAGCATTGAGCCTTCCTAAGAGATCACTCGTCCCAATACTACTCCAACACAAGTGTGCTTAACCATGGAGTTTCCTCCAAAATTAAACTCACTTAGCTTGCTACCTCATTTGTAAAACCTTCAACAAGTGTTGTGCCTTATCAAATGATGATAATAACTAGCCGATATCTCCTATATATACTAGACTTATGCTTTGGATACCACCTATGTCAACTTAGAGACTCAAATATAACTCTAGGATGACCTAAATTATAAATACATCTATATGATTATAATATTTATTAACTTGTTCAAGAGCTATGGTAGCCACAAGACAATTACTCATAACACAATATGCACTATAGGGTTAGGAGTGTTGCAGTCTCCATGCAACATACTTCATAAAGAACATAATTGAGCAAGGGGCATTCAATACAGCCATTGAACAGTTCTGAAGCAGCCACCAAACTTGAACCCAATTAACCAAACTGATAATAGTTACATAAGGCTCATTCCAATAACTAGAGTTATATTTGCAGGTCAACAAGCCGAAGAAAGGTATTTTTGTTGTTGCAGATTGGTGAAAATTATAGTAGATAACAAATTTAGTGGCCAAAAAATAAAGAACAACATTTTTTCCTTTTTTGAAAGTGTGCTTTACGGATCACCATGTTAGAATTTTAAATCCCAACATTTTATGCCTTTCACAACCCATCTTCAGGGGAGAAACGTTTTCACGCTTGCTCTGTAGCTAATCAGGTCAAATATTCTGAATAAATATAAAAACATGTGAATCTTGTTGACACTTCGGTTCTTCCACTTGATAGTTATTTCTTTATAAATGAATCTTTAGAAATTTTGTATTCTTGTGTCCCCAACTCTTTGCAAATATTGTTTTATGTTCATTCTACAGAAGCATCACTCTTGAATCATGTGTAGATGATATAAACTTGAATTGATCTTGTCATAAGAAAAAGCTGAGCAGATTTATAGACCACAAAAGCTATCATTTAGGGCAAATGCAATTCCCAATGGAGATTCATAATGAAGGATGCATCCCAGTTTTTGATGCACCTACACCTCTGTTTGTTGCAACTATGCATATTTTTGTATCTTGCGGGTAACTCAAATCTATATTGTTTGTAGTATGCCAGCTTGCTCAAATTGAATACATTCCATTTCCTTTACCCATCCTTCACATCTACATATTAATATATTATTGAAGCGTAAGTTTGACAGTTTATATGCCTGGAATGTTTTAAAAAAAGAGGAATAAAAACATCTGGTATGTTTAATGATCTATATGAAAGATTGCATGCTTGGAATGTTCTCTTAAGAACCAAGGCATAGAATCTTCTGCGGTGTTTAACAAAAAGCGGAGTTTTTTGGATATATTCGTTGGCTTTGGGATACACTTCCTCTAGAATAGGGGCATCCGGGTGACTAGGCAAATAATTAATTGTTTCCAAAGTAAATACGAATATCACTATCTTAGAATGACTACTTTGGACAGAAATCAGCAAATCTCCATCACAGTGACCAGGTAAGAAGTTAATTGTTTCCAAAGAATATGTGGTGATCTTTATCCTAGCATGACACTTTGAAGCATATGTTACAGAAATCAACAGCTCTGGTTATTTTGTAACAGACAAATTTTGTCCATATCTATAAAATGTTGATTAGAAAGTACCAAGTAAATTGGTAAAAATTTCTTCAACTTTCTTGAATGGCTGTTGAATTTAAACAAAATAAAATGGGGGAAATTCATGAATTTGTAAAAATGATACAATTAGTTGTTAATACCTCCACTACACCTCGTCACGGAGCATGAATGGCAAAACACAAGCAATAATCAGGCTTTCACGTTTCATTTCCAACTGCATCCATGGAAGGTGTATCTGTGTTAAGAGATACTTCCATAAATAGACAACAGGTGTCACGATAGCACTGCAAAAGACATATTATCTTTCTAAGTGAAAATACAAATCCACAACATTTACAAGGATGTCACTCTCCTTAATAAGTAGATGAGGTAGCTTACCTTGAAAAACATTGCAAACACAACAAATACACTTCACTTGGAAAACTCAAAAAACCTAGTCTTGGGCTTTCTATTTATAGACAAACAGATAGTAATTACAAACACTGTAGTTAAGTGTATCAATGATGATGGACGGTTGAACCCAAGCCAATGTGACTGATATGGGCGACTGGTCTATGCAGAGCAGCTGCACATGTTTAATATGGACAATCTGGAACATTCTCTTGGTTGTGCCGACCATGGTAGTTGGTTGCAATAATTAATTTATTTCAGCATACCTTCCACAACCTCACAACAGCAAGAGCTTGTGTGTCAAGTAGGAGTATATGACCAAGAGAATCTGTAACAGCAGCAAAAGTACCACTAGAAGACAATGCAAGCCTCTCATATTTCCTAGGATAGTGTTGTAAGCATGTCATAAGTGATGCTGCACAATGTGAGAAAGCAAAGTCGCCTCGACTCCAGTAGATCACAGGTCAAATTATTACACGAAACGAAACAAAACGAAAAAATATTTAAGAGAAATTCTTTACAACAAAGGAGTTAACTATAAGAATTAAATATTATAATTTACAAGTAAATGTAAAGAAAAATTGTCTTTTATATTTAAAATAATGTTTTTAAAAAATCAATAGCCATTAATGCTAAGAAGTCCAGTTCGTCCCTGGACCCCCCCGGACCAGGCCAAGTTTGAACCGGTCCATGGTCCGGGTCCGGTCCACCTGTGGGTCCAGGCAGGGTCCACTCCACAGGACCAAGTTCGAACCAGCCTTTGCCAAGTTCGGACCCGGGCAAACTTCACGCAAAACAGTGAACTTGGTGCGAACTCCAGCGAATTTTCGCCCACGGACGGAATTGCTGCCCCTTGACCCCGTCTTGGGGGCTTTGCCCCCAAACCCCCATTTAATAATTTGGGGTGGAAACTGCACCGATAAAAGTGGGGAAAAATTAACCTTCGAGTCTTATTAGGCTCCATATAGAAGATGATGATGATGGAGAAGAAGAATATCAATAAATTATTAATGCATTAGTTGAACTTCAAACAATGATACTTGAACTGATGTTATGATTTAATTTTAATGTTTTGAATCTTTGATGTTGAACTTGAACTTGAAGTATATGATGGTATGATCATGATTCATGATGCTATGATTACAATTGTTTTTGTTGTTTAAATGTTTTTATGATACTATGTGACATTCTAATCTTAACTCATGCTTCTAGGCTGCATAAAATATATATATATATATATATATAATTTACATGTTTTTGTAAAAACAAACCCGAACCCGAACCCGAACCAGCATCCTAGCATTAATGTGATAGTAAGGTCAAGCAATAGATAAGTTAAGGCTTAGGCAGTCATTTGGAATGCAATTCGTTTCTAGCATACAATGTGTATGCATATCAACCACTGGTGAATCTTGCAAAGCTTGCATCCAACAACAAAAAGGGATTAAAAACATAGAATATAAACCATGATTCATAATCTAAGAAACTGCACATAAAATTTTCAAAGTGATTACACAACTGCATGTATTAGAGATGACTGGAATATTTGTCTATTCAATAAGCTTTCCTTGCACAGCATTCCGTACAAAACACTATAGTTGTTAATACTACCTTTATTCTGGTCATGTTATTGAGTATAAAATTAATTCACAATGAAGTTAGAGAGGCTTGATAAAAGCATCCTCAATTGTCACAAAATGACACAATAATAAGTTTTGTGATCCTAAAAGTCAAACTCTATACTGCACTGCAGCTTGAAAACTTCAGCAAATCACAAATGGATATAGAAGTTAATGTATTGTGAATCCATCAAAGTTCTTGCAATCTTAAAAATTCATTGTTACTGTGATGGATATCACTCAAAAATGAACATACAAAATTAAGTGTTATATATCTATACTGCAGCCAATCAAGAGTACACAGAACTTTCAAGCCAAAATAAGTGCTTAATGTACATTTTTCTGCAAATTTTTCCGGATGTGCCCTTCCTGATTACAATATGCACACCAAATTCTTTCAGGTTGGTTTTGCTCAGTGGCTCAGATTTCCTGCTGTCCTACCAATTTCTGAGCTTTCAGTTGTAAGTCTTCATGGATTTCAGTGTTTCTATCATTTTCCATTTTTCTCCACTGTTGGGCTTCAATCCGGTAACCCATGGCAATCAGGTGAGCAATCAGCAAACTTATCAAACTCTCAATCATCCAATCCTGCTCTTATATCTTTGTGCAATCCCGGTACAAACCACTTGATCCTCTATTTCTCAGTCAATGGTTCTTCCAACTTTCTGCATACCTCTTTAAACTTCTTGTCATAACTTTTTATAAATTCCTTTTCACCTTATGTTAGATTCCTCATTCCAGTGACACTATTTGTGGGAACCTCCAGGGTACCAAAGTCTGCTAGAAATTCTCCTTTTATTGTATCCCAAGTGGCAGAGTGCTGAGGATAATTCTTGATGGACCATTCTAGTTCCTCCTTCCTCAAGGACTGCACGAAGTCCAACAATTTGTCTTTGTCAGAAAATATTTCTAACTTTTCCCATATTGACTCCAAAATAAAAACATGTTCAACTGCTTCAGTAGTGTTGGTTCCAAAGACAAGGATCTTTATTGTTGTCTCCATTGTGTTTGAACTTTGTCCAAGATTCTGTACTCTCCTAGGTTTGGATACCAGTTGTTTCGCCGGTTTTGGTGTTACTGGCTTTGTCTCATTTTTTATGCTATTTTAAGGCTTTGTTTCTCTGCCCTTGTCTCTTTCAAGTTTTATGTTAAAATATTCTTCTCCTAGTATTTTGTTTCACTGGATGTCCTGCTCTCTACTTGCTTCTTTCTGCCCTTGCTTCTCTTCTTTCTCCTTTTCTCTTTGGTTTTGTGATTTTTCTATCACAACTCTCCGGCCTTTAGGCCTTGATGGGGATGACTACTGATCCGGGGTTTGTGACTCTTCGTAACTTCTCTTTGCTCTGTTGTTAGTAAATGACATTTGATTAATTAATGGTTGCACCTCTTCACCTAAGTTCAAATTATCTTTTTTCTACTTCCCTTGTTCCTTTAATTTACTTATATTATTGTTAACCATTCTCTCTAAATAATTATCATTCAAAGATAAGATCTTATCGGAGTTTTAAGGAACTTTTTAAATTTGTCATCAAGATTAATTGATGTTAACTACATCTGGCTTTGTCTTGGGTTTGTGAAGGGTTCCGACAAAGTAGGAAACTCAATGCTACAGCTTCCCTCTGTCAGCAAGCTTTTGGGTTCATGGTTATGCATTATTTTCTCAAAACTACTTGACAACCTCTAGGTTCCTTTTAGTATCGAACTCGTCTTTTCCGATGTCTTCTCCTTTTTTCTTCCTTTTCCTTTCTTTTCGGCAGCACCCACATCGGCACACTCAGCAACACCCCCAATGGCACACTCTAACCTTAATTTTGAAGTCATCTTCATTCTTCTTCTGTCTTTCCTCTCTTTCCATCATTTGCCTTAATCTCCTTTCTTCTACATTAAGGAATATCATTCTTTCTATTCTTTCTACTTCAATTTGCTCTTTAATCTTGAGTTTTTCTTGCCTCCTTTGGCCATGGGTGTTTTTGGTTTGGTGTAGCATCAATCCTTTTCTATTTCCCACAACAGTTATTTGGCAGCTTTTCTTAATAGTCACATGATCACATCCTTTTAGAGGTCTGTCCAAACCTTTTACCCCTTTCTGTTTCCCATCCACTTGGCACCTAACCCCCTCTCACAAGGTAAACATCATGAAGACAGTTTTGATTGATCAAATCTTTCCTATCATCCGTTGTTAGTTTCATGATCCAGTAAAAGGGTTAGAATTTAACTGCAAACCTCAACTGAACCTAACCAGGGTTCTAGCAACGGAACCAATGTTAACAAGAAATTTGGGGGATACAAAGTAGAGTTCTATACCTAAAGAATTTATGTTGTTCTAGTGATCTACCCCAGACTCGATCCTATTGAGGCAGCAAGGAAAGGTATTCCAGATCTTATACCAGTTGTAAATCAGAATAAAATACCATATAAACACAAAATAGATCAGAATTTTTATTTGTATGTATTCATATACAAAAAAGTATTCATAACATTCCTTATTTCTCCTTATACCAAATTTCAGCATATATCTCTTATTCATCCTGGTGAATAAATCTTTCTATCTAATTATATCTACAATAGGGAACATGGCCCTTAGATGATATCCCTACATACATTCTATCTTCCAAAACTCCTATTCCAGACCCTTATTTCTGGTTAGTTATGACATATATCTAGACCGATGTCTATAATATTTTCCAGCCATTATTGTGTCTTCTGCTGAATTGTTTCAACCACCCTTTGTTTCTAGTATAAATCTTTCTTCCGAGAGTATTTCTTCATTGAATTCTTCCATGTTATGAAGGTGCTGATAGTCCATCCTTAGCAAGCTCAGGTATTCCAGCTGGGGTTTTGTACAGTTTTGGACGACCAGTTGGTTTTCTTTGCCATTGAATGTGACTGATAAGCAATGAAATGTATTATTGAAATAAAACAACATTAACCGCATTTCCTTCCATTTTTTGAACCAGCTCACAAAGAGCATCCTTGATGTTAATTGATGAGATGATGATGGAACAATAAAGGTGGCATTCCTTGTGGGAATTTTCCAGGGGTGGTGATTGTGCTGCTTGAGGGACCAGCAATGGGAGTAGGATTGATTGGTAAGGTTTTCTCAAGGATTGAAGAACATAAATATTGAACACTTACCAGACCCACTGAGTTTGACATGCGCGTAATGAAATTAGATTTAGTAGTGAACAAATCTGTGAATAAAACTTTCCAGGTATGTGAACCTACAACTCTTAAGAAAACTAGACAGATTTCAAGACCACTTTTAATTCAATGCACTCTAAGAAGTGCTGAAGTTTGTTGGAACCAGAGGTTCTTTCCCTATAATTGTACAAATATATACTTTAGCTTCATGATTTTCCTTGAGATGAAATGATTTTTGTTGTTGCTGCTTTGTATTTTGGTCCATGTCTGCTTCTGTCTTCCCTCTTTGGTAAATTTGTGAACGCTTATGTGGGGTTTCTACACACTTACATCTGTAGCAGGCATATTCTGTTTAACATACAAGAGGAAAATAAATTCTTCCTGATCTGAATCTTAATATATATGTGCATTCCCATACGGAGCAAATCAGGTCGAAAGGGCTTGTTGATTTTCTTTCATTTACAGCAAATGCACAATGATTTCTCTAAAACTAAGAAAGTAAATGGTTTTCTTAGATCACAAATGGTCTCACACATGGCTTTGGAATAGGTAAGTGCAATCGTTTACAAACACAGTATATTTCAAGCACGTTTTTGTTTCAGGAGTGCTAATAAAGAATTTGGACTGAATTCAAAGAATGAGGGCATTAATAACGACCAAGAATTTTCTAATAGCAGTAGAAGCACCTAGAGAACATTGATGCAGTTCATTACAAAAGGGTTGTAAGAGAAAATGCATGGACCTTAAATTTCCAAATTTCTATATTTATGAAATTTGGAAAACTAAAATCTGAGTGCTTTTACTATTCTGGCAAACAAGATCAGTTTTTTTTTTTTTTGAAATATCAGCAATGAGAATTATAAGGGGCAGTAGTGAAAGGAAGCTGAGGAGCAGAAATTCTTCCTACACTGATGTAACACGAGATGAACAGAAAATATGACTTGAAATAATTTCCAATAGATGGTAATGTAGACCTTACTCATCAAAATAATTGCAAGAAAACAACATAATGAAATCATCCACCCTAACATAATGATGTATTTTGGGAAAACCCTTCAAAGAAAGAACCATGCCTCCAAACTCTAAACCAATGTATTAATCAATAATATTGGTTACAATACAATCCAAACAAGGAGCTCTCATAGAAGGCAACACCAACACTTGCCAAAACTGTTATCTACCAAAATTGCACCCTGTTAGGTTTGCAGAAAACTTAACCTTTTGGAGAAACATGGAAACATTCCAAGGCTGTGGGTAACCTATAGCTGGAATGAATCTCCGGGTCCTAGGCCGGCTTCCTATCTGGTTAATCACTCTACTACCTGAAACCAATTCTTTTGATGGAGAAAAGGGATAGAAGGAGAACAGAAAATGAAAACTATGTCCTAAAAGGTGATGCACTAGAAAATATCTGAGAAATGCACAAATAACTTGACACACAATGAAATAGTTACTCAAGCTCTCTTACACAACCCCACTAAATCATAATATTTGCATAATCAATTTACAAGAAGACCAATAACGACAATCCCTTTAAAGGAGAAAGATTTCTCACAATTTGGGGAAAATCTGACTTGAGCACAACTTAAAACCTGCAAACAAGTATGAAGTACTGCATAAAGGCACTAATATGTGATACAAA
>MU223607.1:680937-693859 GCA_018584345.1 Thuja plicata
TTTCAACTAGGATACCCAAGTGATTTTTAATACTAGTAATTTTATTCTTTGATCTGTTATATACAGTTGAGTTATGAAAAAATTTGGTATTGTGATCTCCTTCTTCTAACCATTTTTCCCTAGATTTCTGTCGCCAGAAAGTTTCTTCTTTTGATAAAATCAACTCTTGCTTAGCCAACAAATATTTTTCTAGCTGATAGATTTCATTGTTCATACCGTACTTTATAATGTCCAGATTTAGGTTTTTAAGATTGATTTCTATTTCTAGCTTTTCTTTGAAAATATTGTTAAAATGACATTTATTCCATTTTAGGATGTGCTCTTTTAGTAACTTTAGTTTAGAGACAAACACAAACATCTTCGAACCTTCTACTATATCTTGATCCCACCAAATTTTAATATTGTTAATGAAATATAGATCTAGGAACCACATTTTTTCGCATTTAAATGGGTTCCACGTGGGTTTGTGAGGTTCTGAAAGTTCCAGACGAACTGGATAGTGATCTAACCCGGCAATGGGCAGAATTGCTGATTGAAAATTAAAATTATTGTCAGCTAGCTCACCTATAAAAAAGAACCTATCTAATTTCTCCGCAATATATGTGAAGTCTTTCCTCCTATTGTTCCACGTGAAGGTCCCATTGCTGGTAGGGACATCTATCATGTCATGTTTACTAACCCAAGCTCTGAAATCTAAAGACGATTGCGAGAGGTGATATGTACCACCTATTTTTTCTGTGAGGTCTAAAATAGTATTAAAATCTCCTCCTATCAGGAAGGTATTGTCTTTAAAGTTTAGGATGAAACTACTAATCTCATTCCAAACCTATTTTTTGTCCACGTAACTAATCGGACCATAAACATTAATAAGCATAAACTGCAAATCAGACTTAAGACTCTTGACACTAGAACTAATCCAATTAGGACAATGATAAAGACAGCTAAGAGATACCTTCCTGGGATTCCAAAAAACTCCTAAACCACCAGAAGCTCCCGCAGATTCTTGGAAGCATGAGCTCCATGAGCCTAACATTTTATCTAATTTACTTCCTTCATCCTTATTAAGTTTAGTTTCTTGGACTATAATGATATCTGAATCAAAGGACTTAAGATTTTCTTTTACTAACCTTTTCTTGCTTGGGGCATTTAATCCTCTAGCATTCCATGTTGTTATCTTCATGTCTCTTTGGGAAGGCACTTACCCTTCCCTGCATTAAAAAGCTGATCAATCTTTTGGTGCTCTCTACTGAGCCCTTCTGCTTCTCTCAGGTCCTTTAGAGATCTTTTACCCCTCTTACCTTTGGACTTACCAAAGTTAGGAGAGCTTAAAATATCCTGATTCTGCTGGATCCCAAGATATTCTGTAGCTTTTTCGAGTCTAAAATCATTGTTGTTCTTATGAATAATCTTCCCCTCTGTATTTTCAGACTCTAACTCACTAATGATCTTATTAATGATATCCGCCTGAGGATCTTCTTCCACACCATTTTCAATAATATTGACAACTCTGTTCCCCAGATCTACAACCTTCCTGTCAGTACTCTATTCTTGTCTATTAGCTTTATCCTCTGCCTCTATGCTTATCAATTCTCTTCTAAGATCATCACAAGTATAATTGATGCCCCCTAATTTGATGATTCTCTGGATAAGATCTGCCTTTTGATCCTCCGAACTGTTATTGATTTCATCAAAGCTAAAAACCTGAACTAATTCATCTGTTAACTACTCCAAATTCTCATCTCTTGAACTTAAATCATATAAATCTACCTCTGTATTGCCTTCTTTGTTTAAGAACTCTTGAACCATTTTTGTCAGAGAGCCCTCACATTTATAATCCTTCTCTTTATAAGCCATCTCTATTGTAGTGAACGGAGAACTTCTGATCTCTGAAGGAGTCTGCCAGAATTTGGAGGCTTTATATTGGCATACTTTGATAGGTGTGATATTAGACGGATCCAACATCTAGCACTTTTCCTCTGAGGATATTTCCTTTATAGGTACATCGAGCTCTTTTGAGTCTGGATCTGCTTCAAATAACATACGATTTTCAGTATCTTCAATATTGGTGTCTTTAGAAACCCCTGCATCTCTTGTTAGCTAGTCACCATGCATCAAACTGGCTAAATCCGTAGTATCTATAATTTCCAGTGGCCTAAGCTTGATTGGAGTTAAAGCTGAATCATTTATCATTTGTTGTTTACTTCTGCTTAGAACTGAGAAGCATCGATTCTTTGCTGATCTGTCTGGATGTTCCTGTACCTGTGTATCTATCTACTTTCTGTTAGCTGAGCCAACCTTGTCTATTGGAGAATCTGCCTCTGAGTTCTTGATAAAAACATATTTGAGTCTTATCTTGGACTCTGGATTGACTTTGGATTGACTTTGGCAGAGGCCTTACTTCCTTTAAGAGAGTCTATATCTTCCTTATAATGCTTATATTCCATGTTAGAAGGATCCAATCTACACAATTCTGCCCTTGATTTCCTTCTCTGTTCTCTAAACTTTGGGAATAACTTCTAAAAATCTGAAGTGCTCAGAAGAATGTCAAGATTTGTCTTCTTGCCCTTTTCCATTTTAATAATTTCTGAAATTTCTCCTTTGTAGGGGTGCAGATAACAATCATATGAAGATTTCCTTGTATCAACTTTCATTAATCCTTGTAATGACTGATTGAATTTTGTTTTAAAGAGCATTCTAACATCATTATCATACTGATAAGAATAATCTACACCTAAGAGATCTCCCAGTCCAAACCCTAGGGATTTAAGAATCTCTAAGTGATTTAACTCTGACGGCATGGACATAATATGAAACCAGACCGGACATATGACATCAAGACTCTCTAAATTGAAATTAGGATACCAAGCAATGAATTTCACAGCATGCCCATTAAAAAAACACTCAGAGACATTAATAAATTGCTTTCTAACGTCTTCATCACTACATTGTAGATAAAGAACAATTTCTGAGAAGTAGGAAATACTTACCTAAGATCCGCAATTATCTTCTATCCAATTAGATAAAAAAGGAAAATCTTCTTTTGGTCCACACCAGATAGCATAAATTCCATAATTTTTGCATTCATCCCAGGCATCTTCTATACTTTTCCCATGGAGGGATATGGAACAAACTACCTTTTTGGGAGAATCAAAGCCCTTGCGGTTTGAGGAAGCCCTAGGAATTGTAGACTCCAGGCGACGATGCGGGGGGATGTACAAACCATGGAGATTGGGGCTATCAGTGAATGCATGGTCAGCTCTGGGAGGAGTAAGGAATGGTGATGGATCTGCCCTACCAGGATTTGAGCAAAGCAAAACTGGCTATCCATGAATGGATTTAGCATATTTGGTTAAATGAAAAAATCTGAATTGTTCCTCTAGGCTATCTAATGTGAAATACGCCGGAGTATAATGGTGAAGAGACCGATCAGAGATACGGCTTGAAGAAATTCCTTGCGCTACTTTGGAAGGCCTCGACTTCTGTTTAGGATCATTTTGCTGATTCGCAATTTGATCCTTGGGTTTGTCTGAGCCTTCTGATGCCTCTAGTGCTGCAAATTTGTTTGAGGTTTTAACCTCAAAATTCAATCTAGGGTTCTTCTGAGCCTTTCAAAATTTAGCCGTATTCTTCTTTTTTCACGTGTGAGCAAGATATTGCCAAGTTTTATGATAATTTTTCTGCTCTGCAACATTCACATTATCGCATTCTAGGATTTTACTTACAGTGGAAACCCTAGCTTCCACAGGAAGCTTATTAACCCGAAAATCTTTTGCATTGTTAGTCGGGGCATCAATGGATGGCTTAACTGCTTCAAAACTTCTTCTTCTCTGCTCTGCAATGAAGGGTTTCAGATGATCATAATTTGGATGAGCTCTTACATTTTTTTTGCGACAGTCAGCTTTTTTATGCCCGTATAACCAGCAGTTGAAGCAGTAAGAGGAGAAGCCAGTATCACTAGTGACAATAGTTGCCTCCTTCAACTGAAAACCTAGATCTGAGCCACCAAGTTTCTTGCCTGCTTTAAATTTAGATTTTTTTTCGCACATTCTAAGCATTTTCGCTCGCCATTTTTTTAATTAATTATATTATTATAATATTATATATTACTATTATATTATTAATATCATTTTTAACAATATTATGCTTATTGTTAAGCATTCTGTTGACACTATTCATAATAAAGATTTTATAATGTTACAAGAACTCAAAGCTGTTGACTTCTTATTGGATGCTAATCTTGACTTCATCTGGAAAGATGCTATTAGAGTATGCTCAGATCATTTGAAAGGTAGGGGCAGGGTTGGATTACTCATTAACCCTAAGTGGTCTAATCACATTACGGATAAAGGTAGGTCTCCTTGTAATAGAGCCGTTTGGGCCTCAATCTGCACTAACAACACTTCCTTTGGTATCTGCTCTATATATGCTTCTAATGATCCTTTGGAGAGGGCTAATTTGTGGGTCTGGTTGGCTTCCCTCCCCGACATCCCTTGGATTTTGGGTGGTGACTTCAACATGATAGAGTCACAAAAAGATAAATCGGGTGGTAGACCTTTCGCTTGGAAGCCTTCGGAGTTGGAACCTTGGAATAAGATGATTCATTCTAAACGGTTGTTTAATCCTTTGAAAAACAATTACAACACCAACCTTAATTTGAGGCACACCTGGTGTAACTTTTAGCAGGGCCCTTCCCGTATATATGCCAGGCTTGATAGATTTTATGCTCGCATGAATTACTTTTCCTTCATCCCTGATGAGCTTGGCAACCTTGTCACTATATCCCCCATGGCTCTTTCATATCACCATCCCACCTCTGTCCGCATCAAACTTAACTGTGCTCATCATACTCCATTTTCTATCAGACCTAGATTTATTCTCAACTCTTCCCTACTGGAAGATGAAGACATCATGTCTGCTATCCAACTTATCAGTACTTTCAATAAGAACAGCTCCCCCTCTCTTTCCTTCTGTGAGAGATGGCATCAAAATATGCATGCCTGGCATGCGCTCCTCCAAACTCTGGGACAAAAGAAGGCCAAGGATTATAGATTTCATGAGAAAGCTCTTGCTGTTAAATTGAACTCTGTTGAGACTCTTATTCAAAACAACCCTTTCAACCATCGTCGTGTCCCCATTGTCTCTAAAGCTAGAGATGACCTTCATCGCCATCAACAGTCCTTAGCCCATGGGGCCAAAATTAGACGCAGGGCCCACTAGCTGCAGCATGGCGACAAAGGGACCAAGTTCTTCTTTAATTACCTTAAAAAAAAGCATGCCAATGAAGCCATTACAAGTATTATTGTTGATAATAGGGAGATAGTTAATCCTGATGAGATCAAGGGAGCCTTTGCCTCCTACTACAGTAATTTGTTTTCTTCTGAAGAAAATAAGGAGTCCATAACTCTTAGAAGAAAGTTCAGTTCCATTATCCCTAAGAAAATATCTCAGCTTGATTCTGTTCTTCTTGGGCAAAATATCACAAAGGAGGAAATTGTTAATGCTATCAATTCACTTAAAAAAGACAAAACTCCGAGCCTTGATGGCCTCCCGGCTGAGTTTTACCAATTCAATGTTAGCTGGATTAGTTCAGATCTCCTTGACCTCTATAATGAGGCTTATGAGAAAGGCACACTGGGTAATATGATTAACAAAGGTATAATTAAATTAATCCATAAAGATGGTGATAAAAATATTATCAAGAATTGGCACCCAATCACTCTTTTGAATGTTTCCTACAAAATACTTGCTAAGATTATGGCTCATAGATTGGAAAGCATCCTACCCAAATTTGTTAACTCTAATCAGATTGGCTTTATAAAAGGTAGATATATCCTCAAAAATCTCATTACAAGCTGGGAAGCCATGAACTGGGCCAAGTCCTCCAACCAAAATGCTACAATCCTTCTCCTGGACTTTGAAAAGGCCTATGATAGAATCGAATGGAATTTTATAGACCTGATGCTTAGGGCATTTGGCTTCCCTGACCGCTTCTGTAATTACACCAAGCTCTTGCTGAAAGATGCTATGGCCCAAGTAGATGTTAATGGCTCTCTCTCTGAACCTTTCTCCCTGAGCATATCTATCAGACAAGGCTGCCTGCTTGCCCCTGCTCTTTTTGTGATTGCCTCTGAAGCTCTGTCTTTCATCCTTACTGACAATACCCTTTCTCTGGTGGTCAAAGGTATCACCTTACCCAACATGGAGAATTTGACCAATTGTTAATTTGCTAATGATACTGGTTTATTTATTGGTTTGGAAGAAGAGAATTTCAATATCCTTACTAAAAAACTTGACTTATTCTGCTCTATCTCAGGAGCTAAGTTGTCCCAGGCTAAGTGTATTTGCCTTGGCTAGGATGAGTAGCCTCCGGGTTGGTTTTTGAAACATGGCTTCCAGTGGGGTGGGCCCAACAACATTGTTAGATACCTGGGCATCCCCTTCTCTATGGATCCCTCTCTTAAAGATATATGGTTATGGGTTAAAAACAAGATCACTAAAAAACTAAACAGCTAGTATAACAAGTCCTTGTCTTTAGCTGGTAGACTACAGGTCTGCCAAAAAATTCTATCCTCATATAATATATATTACGCCTCGGCTTGGATGTTTAATAACTGTCAAATCTTGGAAATTCAAAAAGCCATAAGGAATTTCCTATGGTATGATGGTAAAGGCAACAAAAAGATGCATGCGGTTAAGTGGGACTGGTGCTGTACTAATAAAAAACTTGGAGGTCTTGGTTTAAAATATCTTAGGCTTCAAGGTATGGCGTTGGCCGCCAAATGGATCTTCCACTGTGTAGATGGGGAAGAACCATGGAAAGTTCTTGTCAGAAGCAATATTATGAGGGGATACCCAAAGAAGGCTAAAACTTGGAAAGATGTTCCATTTGATGATCTTTTAATTGGCAACTTTCCTGTCAATGTGCATGGATCTGTTGTCTTTAAAACCATTTGGAAAGCTTGGGAGTCTTCTAGGCCCTTTATCTCTAATAAATCCTTCCATACAGATACCCTTCTACATGGTGAAAGGTCCATTTGGTGGAACCTCCATCTTCAGGGGAAGCCTCTTGCCTTGTCTCAAGGCTGCTCGGCTAAAATTTGGAACAATCTGGGTATTTCCACATTTATTGACCTCTTTGAGAATGACTATCTGATTAGCTGGGAGGAGTTAAGAGATAAATATAACCTTCATGCCACTCATAAAAAGACTTATAACATGATCTCTAGAGCTTGTAAAGATCTCCCTTCCTCCTGCTTCATTGACTCACATAGATACCTCAATATCAAATGGCCTGATGGTACCTTGATTAGAAAAATAAAAGCCAAAAATGTTTACAATATTCTGAGCAATAATCATAATATCATAGAACATATCAATAGGCTTTGGTACACTTCCCTAGAAACTAAATACTGGAGCAAAATCCTTAATAGAATGTGGAAGTCTTCTATTGATCCTAAAATTAGATGTTTTAAATGGCTTATGTTGATTAATAGACTTCCTATTAGCAAGTACCCTTCTCCTACTGATGTGTGTAGACTCTGCAATCATCCTGACTCCTGTAGACATATTCTTTTTGAATGTAAATTTGCGAAGAAGGTCTGGGCTTTATTTGGCATAACTTATCCTAAGTTCATTGATATCTTTGAAATACTCACTGGTCATATCCAGGGACTTAAAAAATATTCTAATATTCTATGGCACATTATTTCTTCTAACATTTTATGGCAGCTATGGAAGTGCCGGAATGAAGAAAGGTATCAAGGTATACATAGATCTCTTACCGAGTCTTCATTGAAACTCACACTCTTTAAAATCTCCTCGTAGGTCTGCATCACGATGATGATCGAGAGGGAAAATCTTATCAGATTCCTCAAGATGGGGTACTCCACCATGTTCGTCTTTGAAATGAAAGATGGTTACGACTATCGTAATCATATGAACAATATGGCTCTCTTCAACAAAACAGTGAAAAAACTACACAAGGAAATCACCAAGAACAAGAATGCGACGGATGATCAGATCTCTATGATTGCTCAAATCCAAGCCAATAAAGGAATTGCTTGGATGGAAGGACCCCTTGGCTGGACTCCTTGGGTTGAACAGTTTGAAGATCTTCTGCACTAGGTCTTTTATGTTTATGACAGTTATTCTATAACTTTTGTCTATCATACTTTGACATTCTCCGTGTGTGGCCTGCCTCCGGAGTTGAACTCTTCGTGGATACTTATGTTGTATTTTTGTTTTGCTTACTCTATAGTTAATATAAAAAAAATATTATGCATATGATTATTCTATTATAGTTTTTATACTTAAATAAATAGCATTTACTTTAATAGAAAATTTTATTGTGAGCATTTATTTTTATTAATGCTAAATTATAGTATGAACAAACTTTATTGAAGACAAGCTTAGAATTCCTTAATCTCAAAAAAAATGTATGAAACTTTTATGCCAACATGCATACATATAAATTTTTATATGAAATATGGATGCATACGTGTATAAAGAAGTGAGAATCTAGAAGGATTAGGATTTTTTCAACAATAGTTATTCTATTTAAAAAAAATTATCTAATTGATCTTTTAACGAATAATAACTTATAAATAGAAATCACATCAAGATTATTGCATTTTATTAATTTATATTATATAAAAATTTAAAATCTACAGCTTAAATTTTATTTTTTTTAAAATAAATAAATTTTGGTCATATTTCAAACATTTATTCTCACATTTTATAAAAGTGATTTATTTGTAATTAAATCATAATTTTCTACCAATGATATATAATCCAAAATAAAAGCAATTATTTTATAAAACTATTTCACAAACAAATTGTTTTTTATTAAAAAAATAGCCAAACCAAGGGGGCTGGCCCAAAGAAACACGGCCAGCACGAGAAGTGCAGACTACCAGCACACAACCAGAGTCAGCAGACCCTCAGCCAATCCCTTTTTTGAAAAATCAAAAAAAAAAAATTAAAAGCAACAGGCCCCAACTTCACCAAGAAGTTGGTAACCAACCTATTAAAACCAGTAGACCCCAACTTCACCATGAAGTTGGTAACCAGTCTAAGAAAGCAAGTACCAGCAGAGTTAACAACCAAATCAAAGTAGTAAACATTGGTAGCACAGTTAGTGGAGTTAAACATATAAACAAAAAGGCCTAGAGTGGCCCACCAATGAGACCAACCAAAAAAGTTGAGCATCAAAACATAACAAGAACTACTTGGGGTTATTACCCCCTCCACTAAGAAGTAGCTTGAGCCAGTCTTTTGCAAGAAACTGGAAGAGTTTTCCACCATTCTGATCCTCCCCCGTGGTAGCCTCCTTTTCCAAGTGCAGCAGCTGGAGGGTCGTTGTTGCAGAATGCATGACTTTGATCGTGAACCTAGCAATCCTGTTGAATATTTCCTCTAAATCCTTGATTTCCTCCTTGACCTCCCAAAATCCTTCTTGGAGACAGAATCCAGGAAGGACGTCTGCAACCGTTTCACATCCTTTGCAACTGGTCAATACCCCCCACAGCTTCAGGCTTACTCTCATCTTCCACCTTACTTTCCTCTGGGACCTCCTTCTTGTTACCATCAACATCCTTCTTAGCATCATTCTCCTCCTAGTGGCTGGGCGGGGAGGTAGCCATGAGCGTCAACTTTGACTTCTTACCCTCAAATTTTTTTTTATTGGATAGGTAAATGGTGGGTAATTTGAAGCTAGCAGAAATCTGGGAAGAGTCGTGGATTTTCTTGGCCCCCTCCAGAGACTGGGAGATCATGTTGTTTTTGTCATGGCTGCTTTCCTTCTTAATTTTTTTCTTTTTCTTCTTTTCCTCTACTTCCTCCGAGTCACCATCCTCCTCGTCTTCTTCAAGGTACCGCTTCCTAATAGCTTTCTAATTGTACCTAGTATTAGAGGCAATTCTGTGGGACCTTCGCCTATTGTCACTACCATCTTCCTCCTCCTCTAAATCAATATTGATTTGGGCTCCACCAGTCGAACCCTTGGCCTTATTACACACAGGGGTTTCGGAGGAAGAAGTGAGGTTAGACTAAGAACCCATTAACTCACCGGGAGCATTCTCAAAGGGAGAGTTAATATCTTTCATGGTGATAATTTTGGGTGGGCATAAAGCGAGGTGAAAGTTGTAGAAGTGTAAAATCAAGCCCTAAAGGAGAATGCAGTAATTTTGTCTTTCCTTACATTTTTTCTCTAACATCCATAACTGAGGTCTCGAGAAAGTGTAGCAGGTAGAAGGGGAAGGAAATGGCATCATTGTAGTGGAAGTGGTTAAGCAGAGGGAAATGGTAATTATATCAAGTGCCAAACTAGCCTTCCAAAATAATATACTTCATCAGAATGAGACATACCTCATTCCAAGGATCAAGCAGCACCTCTCGTTTGAAACCCCCATGAATACGGACCGGATCCTCCATCTTTTTGAAGAATTTCTTCATACTAGTGTCATCTTTGTTCTTCTTAACCTTCTTCCATTTTCTCCCATTAGTGGAGAGCCCCATGGCTGGGGCAATGACCTCTTCATTTATTTCAAAGGCAATGCCATTGATGGTCACCTTGCGGTCCGTCCAGGAATTCACTAGCTACATCAAGATGAGTTCATCGTTGCCCTCCATGGATTCTATGTAGGGATAGAACCCACCCTCCTTCAAGTAAGTAAGAGCGCAAGGGTTTTTGAGGAAAGCATCCACAATTTTTGAGGGCTCCACGCGGACCATATCTCCACCCATATCTGAACTTGTTAGTAATAACTAAGAGGGGGGGGGGGTGAATCAGTGGTCTCAAATTTTTATCCTTTAATCACTAACCACCAATCAAATACATCTCAGATTATTAAGTCCCTACAAGATGCATGCCATGAAATACTTATAATAATTTAATTGTCTGTTGGTTTTCCTTGTCTGTCCTTATTCTCCTTGATTACCGATAAGCAGTAAAACTATTTACCAATACTCAGTAAATATGTAGAGTATACCAATCAATTTAGAAATGCATATGTGAAATGTAAAATAGTAAAGTAATAAACCATACACACATAACACATGGATTTTAACATGGAAACCCTATTAAGGGAAAAAACCACTGGGACCGGTACCCCAAATTTTCACTCTTCTGAAGTGAGCCCTGTTAGGAGCCAACCCTATTAAAGGTTACAAACACACTGTTAGGTGTAACCTCGTTAGAGGATTTTATACATAAAGATTGTCACTTAGTATCGGGCATCTATTTGCTACCATCCTTCAATCATCCTCCTTCTTAGACTATCAATAGGCTTTAGGCAAATCTTGCTACCATCCTTGAATCAACCTTCTTCTTAGGCTATCAATAGGCTTTATGCAATTTCAATGCTTCTTTCATGAATCAACCTTTTTGGTACTCCTTGGGATGTACCTCAATATATAGAAGATTGTTAAGTCCTGCTCTGTTAAGAGACTTGATGCTTCAATGGTTAAACTGAAACACTATGACTTGTTTCTAATGCAACTTGAATTGTAGATTTTTGGATCTATTTAAGTACATTACCTCTCTGATCAATGTATCAATTTGTGCTCCACACTTTCTGCTTTATGATTTTGTGCTTCACTGTTTGTCAGTGTCTGTAGAATTCTTTAGCTCTCCTTCAACTTGATTGATCAGGACTGTATGAAGTTATCCTTCATCAGTTTCTCTTCAACATCTCTTTCTATTCACTCCCCTTCCTATGTATGTGATTGCGAAAATGAATTACACTTGTCTCTTATATAGACATGATATTCCTTCATTCTTGATTCTTGATTCTTGATTCTTGGCATGAAAAACAATCCAGCCAATTTGATTTACAACTTTAACTCCTGATTTATCTCTTAGTTATCTTCTTGCCAACTGTGCAAATCTTCTTTAAATCAATTACTTAACTCTGGTCAAATAAAACAAATAAAACAACTAGTTAAGTCTATCCTTAAGCTCTACCAAATAGATATTTTGTCATTTTCTGAACTCTCTATTCTGTCGGTCAACTCTGTAGTTAGTCATCGGTGATAACTGCCAGTTCCGTCAGTGTGACTCCAGTCAGCTTCGGGATCTCCGTCCGTCAGGAATTATTGGATTTTTCTCGTTGGGAAACTCTGTTTTCATCTTGTCGGGCATCCTGTGATTTTGCTTTGTCGGGCAACACTGTCTTCTGCTCATCAGGTATTACTATGACTTTTGTTCTTTGCCTTTACCGATGGTGTGTACTTCGTCGGTGTTGTCTGCCACTTAGTGAATACTTGACTTTTATGCATTGTTGAAAGCATAATCTCTGTTCCATTGATTCTCTGAAGTCTTTGGCATTATGTACATGACTGTACAAATGATATCAAGTTGACATCAATGACAATACAAACTATTAACTGATTTAATGCCTTACATTATCTTCAACTTAACATTATCAAACATTCAATTAGTTTCATGTCATCAATCTCTTCCTTTGTCATTGATGGCAACATACTATATTATCACACTATACTATTTCTAATACAATTGTTGAGATTCATCAGATTACCAAACACTTTATTAATTTGATAACCGATAAAAATTTCTGACCGCCGATAAGTTCTGTGTTAGCTTAGATTTGATTCTTGCAGCTTTCTATGTTTCTTGTTCTGATGTGTTGCGTCCTTCCATTGTGTCAATATCTCTCTTTTGACTGTTCTTCTTCTTTGATGTCTCTGTCTCTTGTAAGCAACTCTCCCTTTGTATATGATTCCTTCATACAAATTCTCTCCCTATGGATATGATCTCTCCCTGTTTGGAGTAATCTGATAATGAATAGTTTCTTGTGATAATATGGATACATTCTCTCCCTTTGACAACAATGCCAAACAAATATTTTACAAATATCTGACATTCATGTCAAACAATTATTTTCTTCTATCCATAATATATTCC
>MU223607.1:698331-721848 GCA_018584345.1 Thuja plicata
GGGTGAATCAGTGGCCTCAAATTTTTATCATTTAATCATTAACCACCAATCAAATACATCTTAGATTATTAAGTCCCTATAAGATGCATGTCATGAAATACTTATAATGATTTAACTATCTATTAGTTTTCCTTGTCTACCCTTAGTCTCCTTGATTACTGATAAGCAGTAAAACTATTTACCGATACTCGGTAAATATACAGAGTATACCAATCAATCTAGAAATGCATATGTGAAATGTAAAATAGTAAAGTAATAAACCATACACACATAACACATGGATTTTAACGTGGAAACCCTGTTAAGGGATAAATCACTAGGACCGGTACCCCAAAAATTCACTCTTCTGAAGTGAGCCCTATTAGGAGCCAACCCTGTTAAAGGTTACAAACACACTGTTAGGTGTGACCTTGTTAGAAGATTTTATACATAGAGGTTGTTACTTAGTATTGGGCATCTATTTGCTACCATCCTTGAATCAACCTCCTTCTTAGACTGTCAATAGGCTTTAGGCAAATCTTGCTACCATCCTTGAATCAACCTTCTTCTTAGACTGTCAATAGGCTTTATGTAATTTCAATGCTATTTTCATGAATCAACCTTTTTGGCACTCCTTGGGATGTACCTCAATATATAGAAGACTGTTAAGTCCTGCTCTATTAAGAGACTTGATGCTTCAATGGTTAAACTGAAACACTATGACCTGCTTCTAATGCAACTTGAATTGCAGATTTTTAGATCTATTTAAGTACATTACCTCTCTGATCAATGTATCTATTCAATTCTTTGTGCTCCACACTTTCTGCTTTGTGATGTTGTGCTTCACTGTTCGTCGGTGTCTGCAAAATTCTTTAGCTCTCCTTTAGCTTGATTGATCAAGACTGTATGAAGTTATCCTTCATCAATTTCTCTTCACCATCCTTTTTCTATTCACTCCCCTTCCCATGTATGTGATTGCAGAAATGAATTACACTTGTCTCTTATATAGACATGATATTCCTTGATTCTTGATTCTTGATTCTTGACGTGAAAAACAATCCAGTCAATTTGATTTACAGCTTTAACTCCTAATTTATCTCATAGTTATCTTCTTGCCAACTGTACAAATCTTCTTTAAATCAAATACTTAACTCTGGTCAAATAAAACAAATAAAACAACTAGTTAAGTCTATCCTTAAGCTCTGCCAGCTAGATATTGTCATTTTCTAAACTGTCTGTTCTGTCGGTCAACTCTATAGTTAGTCATCGGTGATAACTACCAATTTCATCAATGTGACTCCAGTCAGCTTTGGGATCTTCATTCATTGGGAATTATTGGATTTTTCTCATCGAGCAACTCTATTTTCAGCTCATCGGGCATCTTGTGATTTTGCTTCATCGGAAAACACTGTCTTCTGCTTGTCGGGTATCACGATGACTTTTGTTCTTTGCCTTTGGTGATGGTGTGCACTCCGTCGGTGTTGTCTGTCACTTAGTAAATACTTGACTTTTATGCATTGCTGAAAGCATAATCTCTGTTCCATTGATTCTCTAAATTCTTTGGCATTATGTACATGACCGTACTGATGATATCAAGTTGACATCAATGACAATACAAACCATTAACTAATTTAATGCCTTACATTATCTTCAACTTAACATTATCAAACATTCAATCAGTTACATGTCATCATAACCATGCTCTAAAATCTCCTCCACTTGAGTCTCCAAAGACATCCCACCCGTTCTACCACCACTCATAACAACCTTCACCAAAACCTAGAAAAAACCGCAGTGAGCCCAACAAAGATAGTCGGCGAAGCGATTGACAAAAAACCAGTTGGGGAGAAATTTTGACGCCTTAATGAAATTAGCCAAGCGGGTACAAGTTACATGGGTGTTCGCAATGAAAGAAAATCCATTGTGTGAAGGGAAATGAATGCGGATCCCATGTTTAAAATGTCGATTAAGCCCAGCCATCTTTTCAGCACTTTCAAGACGCGTGCCAATCCCCATGACAACACAATTTTTGAGATTGCCCGTACTTTTTCCCAAATAGGCAATAAGAGCCCATCTTTTCATAATAATACTAAAATTAATTTCCTTTCCCATAGTGATTTTAAATTTTGAATAAGTTCTGCTTCTCGTAATACTACAAGTCGCCTTACCTGTCCAATCAGCCTCATCCACGTGCTTCATTAATTAACTTTCTTTCTTTTTCCACAAGCAAAATAGTTTTCTTGGTTAAGGAATTCAAAATTTTCCAGCATCTAATGCCCTGCAAGCCCATACCCGAAGCTGCCAGAGCATCGGCAATGACATTGCCCTCTCTGTAAATGTACTGCAGTTTAAAATCCTCAAACCTAGGGAGAAGCGACCAGATGTCCTGCAGCAGATTGTACATTTTCCAGCGAGCCCTGAAGTTTCCTTTGACCATTTCTATCACAATTTTTGAGTCTCCCTCGATAATCATCTTTTTTATCCCTGAAGAAACCGCCACCCTTAGGCCCCAGAAAAGGGCAAATGTTTTTGCCACATTATTAGAGCTCGTCCCAAGATTAAGCGCATAGGCCAAAATCATATGTCCTTGGTGATCTCTAATAATGTCGCCTCTAGTCGCATTACCAAAGGAGGTCACCCCATCAAAATTGAGTTTGGCATAATTTTCCTCCAGGGGGCACCACTTGGTATTTCTCCTCGCAACCACCTTGTAGCAATCAAAAGCCTGGAAGGAGGGAGGCAGCTGCCAAGCCTTAGCCAACTTACAATATAACTCCTTGGGGGGAATTGGAGGGTAATCCAATGACAGGTATTAATATTTTCCATCAGCAGATTCGCTGCCATTCTTACTGTTACTTTGACATCATTTTCCTCCCCTCTGAAAACTCAATTATTTCTTTCCTTCCATAGGCTCCAACAAACATGCGGGGGTAACATTCTCCAAAGAAGCATAATAAGTGGGTGCTTCGTGGGGTAACCCTAGTTGCAAACAAACTGGTCCATATTCTCCATAAAAACCCAATCCAGCTACATTTCTCTCATCATTTTAGACCATACCAGCGTCGCATAGGGGCAGTGGATAAGGGGGTGATTAATAGACTCTGCATAGTCTTTACACATAACACATCTATTAACCAACTGAATTCCCCACTTCTGGAGGTTGTCTAGCGTAAGAATTTTGCCATGAAGAACAGTCCACCAAAAGAAATTAATTTTAGGGATCAATTGAGGAATCCACACCTTTCCCCAATTCTTTTCATCAGCCACAGTTTTTAAGTTAGATAAGTACACATATTTCATTGTGATTTCCCCTGACTTGTTATGACACCAAATAGCCTTGTCCTCAACATGAGAGATAGGGATCCTAATACTTTCCAGAAGCTTTTGAATCTCAAGGATGTAAGGGGGGACCGTAGCCTGGGCAGGGTAAGCATATGCCAGCACCAACCATTTCCTGTCTTGAGAAATGTAATCCCTGACTTTACCCCCAAAATGCTGGATCATTCTTTCCCTAATTAGACCATACTTCTCCTGACCAAGGGGCTTATCCCCCACCCACCAGTCCTCCCAGAAGTTAATCTGAGCACCGTCTCCCACCATCCATTTCAAACCTTTAAAAATAATTCCTTTACTTCTAGCAAGGAAATTCCAAAATTTGGAGCCAGAGGGATAGTTTTGACCATAAGGGAAATGGTCATCATTGAAATACTTGGCCTTCATAATTCTACTCCAACCAATAGAGCCTTTGAATAACTACCAACCCAATTTGGAAATTAGAGCCTTGTTTAAGTCTTTAATTTTCCTAATTCCCAGACCGCCCAAAATTTTCGGTTGACAGACCGTATCCCAACTGACCAAACTCATTCTAGCCTTTTCCTCCATCCTCGTCCACATAAAGTTCCTCTAGATTTTTTCCAATTTCTCTGCCATTCTATCATTTATTTTGAATAAAGAAAGGAAGTAAACAGGTATACCTTATAGGGTCACAGACATCAATTGAAGTTTCCTCGCAATTCTCAGGACCTTCCCTTTCCAACTAGCCAATTTTTTCTATAGTTTCTCAAGAATGGAGTTCCAAAATTGGTCTAAAACCTCCTTCACCGTGAGTGGGAGCTCAAGGTAAGTGTCAGGAAGCTCATCTCCCATACAACCAAGGCAATCCATAATCTTCAGCTGGATTCTCTGTCCAGTATTGAAGAAATATAATTTACTTTTGTTGTAGTTGATCACTTGACTAGAAGCCATCGCATAGGATTTTAGGAGATATTTCCATTTCTTGGCTTCCTTGATATAGGATTTTCCGAAAATGAATGTGTCATCAACAAACTGTTGGATAACTTTCAGAGGAAGAGTGGAGGTCAGCTTGAGTCCAACAATAGAACCAGATCCCTCCAACCTCAGAAGGTTCTGGGAAAGCACCTCCACAACCAATAAGAACAGATAGGGGGATAGGGGGTCTCCCTAATGAAGACCCTGCTCAGGCTTGAAAGACCCCCAAGGTGTGTCATTGACCAAAATAAAAAAGTCAACTGATTCCACCGCCACCTTTATAATTATGATAAATCTATCATGAAAACCAAATTTCCTAAGCACCTCATACAAGAAGTCCCAGAAGACTTTGTCATACACCTTAGATATATCCAATTTTAATGCCATACTAGCATTCTTTCCTCTGTCCATGGAATGAATGATCTCATGGGAGGTGATAAGAATATCTAAGATTTTTCTTCCCGACATGAACCCCTTCTGATTGGGGTCAATGATTTTGCCCAGCAGAGGCTTGATTTTGTTGGTAACAATTTTGGAGAGGATTTTATAAAAATTATTACAAAGGCTTATGGGGCAGAAGTCACCCATGCACTGAGGATCCTAGACTTTAGGAACTAGAACAATATAAGTTTTTGTTGATTTTCTTCAGAAGGTTACTAGTTCTAACAAAATCATAGGCAACGTGCACAAGATCATATTTGATGACCTCCCAAAAGTGTTGGAAGAACGCAGGGGGAAAGCCATCTATCCCAGGTGATTTATAATCTCCCATAGAGAAACCCACAATTTTGACCTCTTCCTCAGAGACTTGGGACATAAGAACTCCATTATCCTCCACATTAATAATAGTAGGGATAGCCCCCAGAAGATTATCTGTGGCAAGATTCATCCCCCTTCGAACCAGACTCCTGAAAGTGTCTTGAAAGAACACCATTGCGTACTTGCATATGTCTTCATCCTCTAAGAGCATTTGATTCCCTTAAACCACTAAAGATTTAATGGTGTTCCTTCTTTTATGAATGGAGGTGGACCTGTGGAAGAAGGCTGAATTCCGATCACCTTCTTTGAGCCATTGGATATGAAACCTTTACTTCCAATAAATTTTCTCTCTCTTGAGGTTATCTTTCCATTTCCTCTACCAACCTTCCTCCTCGCAATGATCCTCCCAAGAGGAGACACCAGAATCCATTCCCCCTAGAAGTGCTTGAGCTTTTCCTCAATTTCTTTTTTTCACTGGAAGATGTCCCCGAACTTGGTCTTACTCCACCTTTGAGCCTCCCACTTTATGAATTGTAATTTTTCTGATATTCTGAACATGGTCATCCCTTGTATATTAGTGCTCCACCATCTTTTGATACATTCCTCAAATTCTGGGTGAGAGTGCCACATAATCTCATAGCGGAAGGGACGTGGCCCACACCCCTTCTGGTCCTCCTAGTCAAGAATCAAAGGGGAATGATCAGAAATTGTCCTCACAAGGTGAGCAAGGCTGATCTGGGGAGTGATATCCCACCCACCTGATAACATCCATTTGTCCAACCTAACCTAAACAAGTTTCCTTCCCTTTCTGTTGTTGGATCAGGTAAAACTCATCCCTTGCAAATCAATATCCACCAAATCATTATTCCCCATAAAGTCTGTCAGCTCCTGCATACTCTCCAAAAAATATTGGGTACCCCCCAATTTCTCAGATGGATAAAGGAAGAATTAAAGTCACCTGCACACATGGTGGGATAACAATGGTCAGCTGCAATGAGGTTAGAAATTTCTCCCCATATCCTACCTCATTCACTTCTAATATTAGGAGCATAAATATTATACATGACCCATGAGGTATTATTCCAAGTAAACAACACAACAAGGAAGTTGTGAGAAAAAGCCACATCATTACTAGATAAATTACATGGGTTCCAGAGTGTAGCCACACCACCAGAGGCCCCATCAACTTCACTATAGAGAAAGGCAGCACCCGACCAGATTTTGTCCATAAGAAGAGCAAAGTTTTGATATTTCATCTTAACCTCCTAGATCAAAACCACCTCAAACATGAAATCTGAGATATACTTCTTCAAAGCATACTATTTCTGGGGGCTATTCATGCCCTTGATGTTCCATGAAAGGAAATTCATCTTTTACTTTTTTGGGAGTCTTCTAGGGTCAACTGTCATCCACTGGCAATTGCCCTTGCTACCTCTTTGGCTCTTACCGCTCTCGCCGTCGGGCAACCAACTTTGGCCTCATTTCCCACGTCCACCTTCTTTTTGATGTCGACTTCTTCCACCTTCACAAACTAAATTGTTGTACCTTCCATTTTTTATCAAATTAAAATTACTATTTATAAATTAGTTTTATGAACATTATTTATTTTCTTTTAATTGTATTATTTTCATACAAATTAATATTGTGGTTTTTCTATACAATAATATTAGTTCATTAGCAATTTCAAAGGGTATGACCATATTATTTAATATTATTTATACTTAATTTAAAATAATTTATCAAACAAAATTTTTTAAAAAAACTTATGTATAAAAGGACAAATCTCACATTTACTATTATTTAATATGATAAGTCTTGAAAACATTTTTGAATTGTGAAAGTATTTTATAGAGCTTATGAAATTAAATTGTAAGTTGCATCCATTCCAATATGAGATTTATGAATTTAAATTGTAAGTTACATCCATTCCAATATGAGATGTTTGCATCTATTCTAGACTTCGCAACCTTTGCCAACATCCTCATTGCCTATGCCAAAATGGGAGCTTTCGAATAGGGCATAGGGCATAAGCTTTTGGTAGATTGATAGAGAGGGGAACATACTACATGCAAATTATTTATGACAATGCCTCAAAGAAATATAAAATGAGCAACCTTCATACTTTTGACACGTGTACAAAATGTGGAAGCATAGAAGAGTAAATGTAACTTAGAATTTTACAATTATAAAAGATTTACAATACGTACTGATTTTAGATGTTTTTTGCAACATAAAATGGTTAGAAACTGTATTAAATTATTTTATTATAATATGGAAAATATTATCTTTTATGAATTGAATTACCATCCTCCATCTAATGTAAATTGTAAATAAAATATACCTAAATTAAATAATGTGTACCATGTGTTTATCATAGCTGGGGTTAGGGTTAATGTTAGCTTAAGGTCAGGGTTAAGAATTGGTTTAAAAAGTAAAAAAATTATTCTAAACAAAGCTTAAGTTAGAGTTAGTATAAGAGCTCAATTGGGGTTAGAGTTTGTGTTAGGATTCAAGTACAGGATGACCATTCTAAGATAAAGCTCAATTAAGGTTAGAGTTTGTGTTAGGATTGAAGTACATGATGACCATTTTAGGATAAGACCATTATAGGATAAAGCTCCATTAGACTTACAGTTGAATAAAGTTGATTAAGTTTTTGTGATATAATAAATAAGAAATGAAATAATTAAAAAATGCTAATATAGTGTAATTTAATGACAAAACTAGAGAGATTATAGATACTTAAAATAAGTTAGGAATGCTTATATATATATTAATGTATCTTCTATATGCATAAAATTATACTCACTAGCATATAACTTATATATAATTTACTATCGGCGTAACCCTTACACCTCTTTCCAGTGTAAGTGCTAGTAATTAAGCCGATAGGCTTTCCCTCCCGAGTGAGCTCGGTATTGTACGCACATTAATTATCTCACGCTCAAAACTTGTCTCATGCAAAACTGCTGGTTTTTTTGTCTTGCGCAGTTTTAAACCCATACTCGCAGTTTTTTGTTTGACGTGGTTTTCCCTATGGTCTTTGGTTTAACATTTGCACAGATAATGCAAACATGCACACCTAAAAAGTTCAAGATTCAAGGTTTGAATCTCATCTAGACCCCTGTTGTATATGCGTCAACACCAAACGATTCAAGATTCAAACTTCGAATCTCATCCTTTAAGTAAATATTTCCTCAAACTGCTTTAACACTCAGCATCCGCCTGAAATTAACAATGAAAATAACAAAGGATGGGAATTACTTTGATCATAGGTCTTTATTTCAATACAACATTTTCATTTTGTGACTTGTACATAGTCCCATTGGCAAACATTAACAATAGAAGTATCCCTAAACTCTAGGAACACTCATTGTGGTGCCTCACCTAGATAAAAAATCTAGAGCTTGAATCACAAAATGAGACCTTAGGATTGTTTACACTTTGACTCCACACCCATCTGCAGAAAACAACCACATTATTATTGACAAACTGTTAAATAAGCACTCACCTGAAAAAATCTACAAATAATATGGATACATTCCATTGCAAGAAATCAAATTTTAGACATCCTCTTTTTCAACTAACAAACAACAATAAAATTCAGATAAATAATAAATAAAAAATTTACATATTCATTCACTATTAACCTCAAAATTCACTCAACAGTCTTCGATTGGAATTTCCTATTACGTCAATGGCTTTTGTGAATTGGAAATTTTTGGAGTTTTATGCCATTGTCGATTTTTAGAGATGCTCAAAAGAGTACATTTGTACTACCTAAATTGTGAGATGTGTTGGTGTTTTTTGTATTTGGATCATTTCAAAACAACAAGCCCACCAAATAACTATAGAATAAAGCTACACAAATCAGGAAATCAAAATGTTATCCACACATTACCCTGTAGGCTAATGTCTGAAGTACATCAGGAACAACAAGAGCAAATTGATGTACCGTTAAATAAATTGCATGTCTTTAAAAACAAAACAAAATTTTGACTAGGCAAAAAGACTTTGAATGCGTGCCTAATCAAATTCCTTTATGTGACTTGAAAGAACTGTGATCCAGAATGGTTTACCTACTATATGGACTTGTAGAAATGTGCTCCAAATTTAATACACAAAGTAGTGAAATCTGTTGCACGGCTTGGTATGGCCCATTCGCACAAGTGACTTGAATTGAAGTGTTTTAGAATGATACATGACATGCTCAACCAATTGGGGTAAATTTCTTCAAATAAATCATACATATATATCTTTTGTAGCTACAAATCAATGAAAAACTATTTCATGGTCAATTTCCTTTATCAAACTCCATAAAAAATAGCATCAAGGAAGTAACAAGGATTCATTATATAGGAGGGTGTATAGGCCCGTCTACAAGTTTGACTATAGTTATTTGGATGGAATGCTAAAAACATTAGTAATCTCATGGAATGCAATGAATGTTTAACAATGTATATCAAAGGAATATGGTCTCAGATTTCCATGATTGCACATGTATACACTGAATAAATTGGTTGAAAAAGACTCAGAAATCCTCAAACAAATGCAATGGGAAAGTGTAATGCCACATTTCATAACTTTGTCATTGTCCATGCTACATGTGCAAAAATGCAAGCTTTAATATAGGGAATGGACAACTGTCAAAGCACAACCTTTGCCAACCCTCTTCTCAACCTGTGTTGGAGTGAGAGGCTTTAGAGCTATGTGTGGGCAATCTCCAAAATGTGAAAAAGGTATAATGGTTGGAAGTGCTCGGATAGATCTATGTGCAATATTTGTTGACTTACTTTTTTTTGTAACGGTTATTTATATATTTATATTAAATTATGCATCATTGTTTATTTTAAAATTAATTAAATAAATTATTGCAGTCCTAAAAAATCATTAAATAAAAGTATGTTTTAAATATTTTATTAATATTTTGTGTAATTTTGTTCTTTTAAAAGTTAATTGTATTTAGTAAATATAATTAGTACCTTTTTCAATATACTTAGTACTTTTTCAATATAAATATAATTAATACCTTTTCTAATATAAATATAATCAGTACCATTTTTATCTTGTTGTTTTGAATTTCTTAAATTCTCCAATATAATTATTAGGAACACCCTCAATAGTCTAACAAACCCTAAACCAAAGAGTTTTCTCATTCTTTTTAATTTGATAGAAATATCATAAATGAATGTAATTCTAGCATAAATCTTGGGTTAGAGTTAGTTCTAGGGTTCAATTGGTGTTGAGGTTGGAGTTCCTAAAGGTTTTAAAATTAATATATAATAAAAATAAATCAAGTAAATTAACTAGTACCTGGGTCAATGAGTCAATGAGTTTAACTCAAAAAAAACTATACAATTGAATTCTAATAGCAATATCATAAATGAATGTAAGTCTAGCATAAATCTTGGGTTAGGGTTATAGTTGAATTAGGGTTAGAGTTAGTTATAGGGTTCAATTGGTGTTGAGGTTGGAGTTCTTAAGTTTTAAATTAGGGTTAGAGATAGAGCAAATCTAATTTTAACCCTAAACCTCCAACTATAACTCAAAACTTAATTTCAATCAACAACAATTCATTTGTTGTTAAAATTTTATGCATTGTTGGGTGTTGACGTTGGAGTTCCTAAGTTTTAATGGTCCAAAACTTTATTTTTGGAAAAACTTCAAATTATAATATGTATTTAATAAAATTATAAAATTACGAAAAAAGTTTTAAAATTCTAATTATAATAATTCAAAATTAATATATAATAAAAATAAATCAAATAAATGAAGTAGTACTAGGAGGTTTTAAAATTAATATATAATGAAAATAAATCAAGTAAATGAACTAGTACCGGGATGGGTCAATGAGTCAATGAGTTTAACTCAAAAAACTATACAGTTGAATTCTAATAGCAATATCATAAATGAATGTAATTCTAGCATAAATATTGGGTTAGGGTTATAGTTGAATTAGGGTTAGAGTTAGTTCTAGGGTTCAATTGGTGTTGAGGTTGGAGTTCCTAAGTTTTAAATTAGGGTTAGAGATAGTGCGAATCTAATTTTAACCCTAAACCTCCAATTATAATTCATAAAATAGAAATAAATAGTTTTAGTTTATAATTTTTATTGTGAATAATTATATTTAAAAATATATACATTTAATTATTATTATTATTATTATAAAAACTAAAAGAATATTTTTTTATTTTAGAATTATTATAAAATGATCTATACTATTCTTTAAATAAATAAGAAACAAATTTTCACTTATTTTTCCTTTACACCATTTAGTTAACAAAATTTTATAATTTAAAATTTCATTATATTAAAATAATGTAAAAAATGATCTTGGAAAAATCATTCTTTTGTTACATTTTAAAATTTTATTATCTTAAAATAATGTAAAAAATGATCTTATAAAAATCATTCTTTCATGATTCTATACATATAATAATTGCTTTTTTTAATACCATAAATTATACCATACTTTTTATGTAAAGCTTTTAACTTATATTATTTTTAATCTTTTTTATTTTTAAACTTCAATTCGGGTTATAGTTGAATTAGGGTTAGAGTTAGCTCTAAGGTTGGTATTGAAGTTGGAATTCCCATGATTTAAAATAATATTGATTTAATGGTCAAACAATCAATAATAATAATAAGTTTTACATTTTATTTGTATTTTGAATAATACATAATTGTTTTTTATTAGTAAACCATGTTTTGAATATTAATGTAATTGGTATTTAGAATCAAACATTTCAACAATAAAAATTATTATTCCATCCATTAAAAACACTTCTCTTATTAGTCAAGCCCACAATAACAATTTTACATTTTGTTTATATCAAATTATTTTAAGTTGGAAAAGTTTTTGATCCAAATTTCATAAAAGAAACATAAAAACCTCAACTAAATTTGATCGCACCACCATAATTTATTCATAATGCTATACCAAAATCTACTATATCAAATATTAATGATTTTACAGTCAAACAATCAAATAACAAATTTAATATTTAATTTATATTTTAAATAATAAATAATTATATGATAAATGATACTTTTGAATATTAAATGATTTCCTATTTTGAACCAAATCTTTCAACATTAAAAATTATTAATCCATATGGTCATCACCAATGCCAAATCACCTTGGAAAAATATGTAATCACAATGTTAAATGATGATTATGATCATGACGTCCAGATCAACTAGGGACGGGGCAGCTGAGCATCGGGATCGTCAGATTCATTTACATTTTCCACTCAAACACCTATCGGTGATTCTCTTGCACCTCCTATCGGTGCAAGTGCTAGTATGTTAGCCTAGTTAAGTGTATTTATATGGTATGTTTGTGTTTAGTTGTGCTTGACTTTATTCTTTTATGTACCTCCTTATTTTTGGACTATTATTTTAAATTCATTTATTTTTCTCTTATTTATTATATCATATAATGTTTGTTAATAAAATATTTTTATATATAATAATATATTAAATGATAGCACAACTATTGTATAAAGCTAGGGTTTCTTTAGCAAATCATAGGAGGGACTTTGGATTCCTACTGGAGATGGATGTAGACAATGGATTCCAGGGGGCATGGTAGAGTATAGGTGGCCTGGCCATGCAATGAGGTGCTCACCTTTGCCAAGATTCTTGAACAAGGAAGTGTTACGACCTCCAAATGTAGATTTGGAATAAGCTAATGGTTTTGCAATCAAAGTTGGGGATCAACCTTGGACCAAGGACTGTGACAAGCATACGATGCAAGGCACAACTATGTCCTTTCCTCTTGGAGCTGCCTAGGATTGAAAGAGGGGTGTGTTTGCCCTTGATCTGGCTATGTTGTTGGAAATGACATATGTTGTGACGAGCCAAAGAAAAGATCTCAATCACTCAAATGCATTGATTACTCTCTAATGGTATGCCTAGGAGAGGAGATATCCAAAGAAGTGTCAAAGAAAAATAAATACTTTATACAGTTGAGATTGATTGGATTCTTTAGAGGGTTCTAGCCAAGCTTGACTAAATTGCATAAACGGATCACTCTAGTGCCCTAATATAAAGGGTGATGTTCAATCTACCCTTGTGAATGCATTTTTTCTAGCAATATTTGACAATTTTAAGAACACAAATATAGTGGTTTGTGATTATAAGTGGAGATTGGATTAGTATTTACTTGTGCTAAAACCTTGGTATTCTTCCTTGAATCCAGTAATTGAATCTTTTCATGAAATTCTAATATAGGTAAGGCTCCTTACCTTGCCCTTGCAATATAGGTTTGAGTCCTGATTTGAGGCCATAAGAATTTTTTTGGGAAATTAATAAGAGTATGTGAAAGATCTTTGAACTATTTTGACACATCTACTTGAATCTTAGTAGAGCTAGACATATCCTAAACCTCCTATCTGATATCTCCTTGAAGACAATTTATGGCACTAGAAAGATTTGGCAGACAATGAGGGGTTATCCTTTTGTTATTATAGATGTTTCAACATGGGTCCCATGGTTTTTCATTGTTCAAAACATAGAATTGAGAGCCATACCTCTTGATGAATGGAAGCCTCCCCTCACCATTACTCGATGGAGAAAGAGGAACCTTGTTTGGACATTGGTACCGTTGTGAGTAGTATAATCAAAGATAATGGAGAGATTTCTACCATGGTTGGGAAAGATAGTGTTAAGGCTATCAATGCTCAAGACCGATGTAGGACCAATTAGGGGTTGATAATAATAATGTCATTGGCTCTTCATCCAGTGAGGGGTTGAGGGAGAAACTAGAAATCCCTAAAAAATGTCTTCAGAGTGGTCAATAAGGCCTCTAGAAAATTAGAAGAGGAGATTGGTATTGGGACACCAAAAAATGATTGGATTGTGGTGCATGAGAAAATAAAGAAGAATAAAGCAATATTTAATATGCAACTTAGAACCCTTTCTAAACATGGAGATATGCCATAATATATATATGGTTTGATATCCTACTTAGATATGAGTGTCTTTCTATTTTACATTTATGGACCCTTTATTATGGGGATGAGGCCCCCCTTTGTGGCCTCATGTGGTGCAGGCCAAGATTTTTTTATGTAGATCAATTCAAGGGTGTAGTCCCCTTAGACCATAATTTATCGATCAGAAAATATTACAATTATTTTTAAAAATATTTTGGTCACTATACAAAATAGTTTAGATAAATGAAAGAAAACCATGTTGGGCCCTCTCCCAATAGAGATATTGATAGAGAGGGAGAGAGGGAAAGAGAGGAGAGAGAGGGAGGTACATAGATATAGGGCAATATAGAGACATAAAGAGGTCTATCAAAATAATTTAGATAATTTAGATAGGGTGCACATGTATTGGGCCCTCTCCCCTATACAAAATATTAAAAGAGGGGATGTTATTCTCCGCCAACCTTGTAATAGGAAAATTTTCCTTATAACAAATTAGAAATGTGTTTATAAGTACTTAAACTAGTTTTCAAAGAGCAAAGTCACTTTGTGATAGAGGGAATATTGATGATGGAATAATCATCACCAATGACATGATTAATTGATTAAAAACCCAAACCTTAAAGGTATGAGATCTTGAAATTGAATATTGGCGTATGATGTAGTGGGATGGAGATTAAATTGCTCAAAATTATGGGAATTTTTGGATTAAAAAAGAAGTGGTTAAATTGGATATATGGTTCAATTTCATTGGCAAGATATTTTGTGGTAGTTAATCATAGACCATTTGGTTTCTTCAAAGGAACAAGATGAATATGAAAAGATCTCTCATTCCCCTTTCTCTTTGTAATAATGGAAAATACACTAAGTTGTAGAGTAAACTAGAAAGTGATGAACACTCAATAGAAGGAAATCAAGGTATTACACAACGTCCCAACGATTTATTACCAACTATTTCTAGGCGACATCCTAATTTATGGTACCTCATTGATACAAGAAATAGAAGTCATCAAAGATACATTAGCCTTGT
This sequence comes from Thuja plicata, assembly GCA_018584345.1. NCBI lineage: Eukaryota > Viridiplantae > Streptophyta > Pinopsida > Cupressales > Cupressaceae > Thuja > Thuja plicata. The sequence continues at coordinate 713,302 of MU223607.1, forward strand.
ATGTTAAGAGTTTAAGACAAAAAAAAGTTTTCAGAAACCCTAGATCTTATTTTTCAACACCAGCAAATTAGCCCAATGAAGAATTGCAAATATACTAAGCTTCACAATAGATGTACTCTCATCCACTTATCTAGGAATACAATTTTTCAAGGATGTAGTTAAAATAGGTCTACGAGAAGACACAATTAGAAAATACACTTGCAAAAGATCAAGTGTTTAAAAGAAATATGGTTCAAAAATAACAATGCTTAAAGTTTTTATATGTAATGCCCCTGCTAGGGAACATGAGAGAGCAATACAATTAACTAAGGAAAATGCGAATAATTTTTTTGAAAATAAAGATTATAGTTAACAATCAATTACAATTGCATAACACATGAACTTGTTCAAGATACATATCAATAAATGCAACATGAATTCATACAATTCATAGACTAACTCCTCTTAGGTTCCCCAAAGTCACTACTAGAAAAGTTCAACATCCGTGACTAGGTCATTTAAACAACCATGAGATCGTGAACAAGATTATAACATGAAATAATCCATTAATCTGCAAATCCATATGTGACTAATCCAATACATGATAGTAAGCACATAATCAAAAAATCCAAATCTAAATATTACATCTAAATAAATCATTAGTACATGTGTATAGTACGTTTATAATCATTTTACGAGATTGCATATTTATAATGCTAAAATCCATGATACTAGATACAGTAGTGATCATCCACCATGAAGCTAAAATGAAAGTATAATAGAGATGCAAAACCCATCCAACAAGTTATGAACCTTGATGGATAAATATATTTTCCACCCAACCACAAAGAACCCTGAGGCCCACTCCCTCCAAGCTAGGAGATAAACACAAGGCCCCACACCATGCATGAAAGCACTATTGGAGTTGATGAAAAACTATCAACCCTATAGCTCCCAAGAATCACTTGCATGCAAACACCTATCATAGAAAGAGAGAAGCAAAAGTTATAGAGGCCAGAAACAACAGATCTGTGGAAGAGGAAACATCCTTAATTGATTCAATAATACAATATAAAATACAAGATGATTCAAGATCAATCAAGAATTGAATTAACAAATACAAAGAGATCAAACCTTATAAAAGGTGAGCAAAACCCTAAAAAGGGGAGAAACCTAGGTTGCATGATAATAATTAATTATTATATGCCTAAAGTTTAGCTTAAGTGAACTAGAGATAATGAAGGACTTTAATAATTAAGTTAGAATGATTTAATTAATAAGCGAATTAACTTATTACTCTAACACCCAGCTTTAAGATAAACTTAAGGAGAAGCTAAAAACCTAGAAACAACTACTAAAAGTGGGAAATGGGTCCCAACAACATGGCCTAATCAGGTACCCAAGTACAAAAAATCTCTGTAAAGAGGAAAAAGGGAGAAAATCCAGTTGGAAAAACCCTTCTTCGAAAAGAGATGAAGACTAGTGAAGGACTGAAGAAGTCTCCAGACTATAGAATGTCCCAGAAGATAGGAACAAAGGAAGAACATGAAGACCATCAATGAAGCATGAAGTTGCAAACACTGTCGAAGAATAACTATTGGAACATCCACTGTAATATAACATGATCAGGTAGAGAAGACTGTAAACAAAGTCTGAAGAGCTTATCAATCAAAGATGGAAGGATGCCTCCAAAATAGGAATGAAAGAGTTTCCATATGGTATATAATCCATCGCACTAAAATGCATAGGTACCCAGCTACTGCATCTTCCTAGTATGTAGGAACAAATACTGAATACACATATCATTCCATCAAACCAAGGAAGCATTAGAACCAATAGGAGATACCCCCATAATGCTGAGCAGGGAAAGGCATGATAGGTACACTGAACCAGACTGCCAAGAATAACTACATGATGAAGAATTGAGAACATAGAAAGTACAAGCACATATAAAGGATGGTGTCATGGAGAAAACACTCTCTTGACACACATCATAAGGCTAATGTCATGGAAGGAACACTCACTTGAAAAAGGCAGATGGAAAACAAAGAAAACATCAACCCCCATGGCATTTTATAGTGTAGCACAAGTACAAATAGGCACAAAATGTCCAAGATCCCAAGTAAAAAATAGATGACACTTTATCTCAGTGTGTTTGCAAAAAAAGGAAATGTTATAGAAATAGATATCTACAATGGTTAAGAATGACAAGAAATCTATAGAAACATGAATGAAAACTTAAAAAGGGAGTCATCTAATGCAAGGAAAATGATCCCAGGACCTGAAACCTCCAAGATAATCACCAGATTGCAAAAAAAAGAAAAAAATTTGACTAAAATGTACTTAGAGCATATGCTGGATGTGAGACCCATATAATAAGATAGAGCACTGAACCATCTTTCCAGTGATGTGTGGAAGTCAAAAATCAGAGCCCAGATGAGCAAGATATGGATCTCAAAGTGCAAAAAGGAACCCTGACTTTGACTGACCAAAAACTTTACAAGACAAAAAAATTCAGAAAACCAAACCTACAAAATCAGGTCAGGCTCAAAACCAGCTTTCCGATGATATCTCATTTGGAGAAAAATGTCTCTGTTTTCTCAAGATACGAGCAAAAACCCCAAGAGGGCTCCAAAAAAAGAACTCCAAGAAACCTCTACTAAATCTGGTAGAGCTCCACTAAATCTGGTGATGCCTCCAAATCTGGTGAGACTGCTAAATTTTTGGTCAAACTTGGCAGATTTACCAAAAAAAAATTAAATATTAAAAATTATTTTTCCACTAGTTTGGAGGCGTGAATTTTAAGGCAAAATGAAAACTGAGGTAGCATGGAAACTGAGGCATTTTTTGCCTCAAAAAGCATGCCAAGGTCATGCATGCAAAAAGAGGGCCCAGATTTCAACTATGTCCAAATTGGGCGACCCTTATATGAAAATAGGGGTTTTTGAGCCTTCCTGATGCAACTATGAGGATAGTTTGTGCCCAAAGTGCTCTGAAAAATAACCCCCCCAGATCCAAAAATATCTAAAGCAAAAAACCTCTTGAAAACATAGATTTGAATAACAAGGCCAAATCTCTCATGCAGAAAATAGGGGCATGCAAATCTGGAGCTCTAATACCATATTGGAGTTGATGAAAAACTATCAACCCTGCAGCTCCCAAGAATCACCTGCATGCAAACACCTATCACAGAAAGAGAGAAGCAAAAGCTATGGAGGCCAGAAACATCATATCTATGGAAGATGAAACATCCTCAATACAAAATACATGATGATTCAAGATCAATCAAGAATTGAATTAACAATTACAAAGAGATCAAACCTTATAAAAGGTGATCAAAATCCTAAAAATGGGAGAAACCTAGGTTGCATGATAATAATTAGTAAAGAATTAATTATTATATGCCTAAACTTTAGCTTAAGTGAACTAGAGATAATAAGTGACTTTAATAATTAAATCAGAATGATTTAATTAATAAATGAATTAACTTATTACTCTAATAAGCACAACAGAACATATGACATAAAAACACAAGAAAGACCAAAGCATGACATTAAAGATACTCAAGGGATACAAAAAGGAAGACATAAAAATACACACATTTTACTGCCAGTAAAAAATCACAAGATACCATAATATACTAGAGAATACTAGAGGCGAACCGCAAGGAAAACAAAAGGAAATCCTAAGACACATGCATGAGGAGAGTTTTGTCACATAGTCCTCCACTATCGTGGGTTATCCTACCATGTATTCTTAGACCTTGGCCCCCAGGTGAGAACTCATGCCGAACTAACAACCTTTTTGTGAGGAAAAGGAAGTCAATTTGCCATATCAACTCCCCACAAACGGCCAGGCCTTCTCCAACTCATACCCAATCTTTACAAGCACTCAAGGCCATGGGTGAGGTATCTCAATTATTTTGATTAATTTGTAACCCAACCCAATTCATTTTAATTATGTTTTCACTTGATTAAAACTCCATAATGGGTTACCCAAGACTGGCCACTTAAGGCCTCAACCCCCATTGTGAGTCACTCTCTTATCCATGTTCCTAGAAAACCCATCCCTATGCTCCAAACTAAAACCAAAAGGCACAACCAATCAAATAAGAACCAAATAAATCTCAAAGGTTCATCAAATTCAAAAGGAACATAAAAGCAGAGTTTGGAGCATAGGACTCAAAATCATCAATGAGATCCATATATGTCGTCATAACAAAAGGGACATCAAAACCAAAAATCATATACATGGCGTGCTGAAAATCTCATAGGAACCTCTCTAGGCTCAAAAACCTAAACAATAATCCAGATACCACATAATTGTGCTCATGTCCTCTTTTGATCCATTCCATCAATTAACATAGTATACTCATCATCAAATTGACATGAACAAAATCCAACCATAAAATGCCCAAGAATAGAAACATACCCTCATGTGACCTCAAATACACAGTAACGCCTTAAATCAACTTATAATAATAAAAATCCACATGTAAGCATCAAATTGACATACGAAATCTATGGCCATGCAAACACATCAGATTAAACATAAACTAAGCTAGGAACCACTAATACCCCCAATGCCTTTGGCAAACTCACAAGGACATCCCACTTATCTTACAATTAAAAGGAAATAAATCAACACTAGATCACTCTTAAATTTACTCATAAAATATAAACAAAATGAATCAGTAATATAAAACATCAATGCTTTACTCCTACAAAATCCACATGCCAAAACAATGCTACATACCACTTATAACTACTTTTCAAGCATATAATATTAAACACTCATAAGTTACTTTAAGGCTTTAGTAAGAATCAATGTTCACAAGTCATAATATAAATTAATAAACAATAGGCTCCTTAAAAGAGTTAACAAACATTTACATTCAAAGTATTAAGGTAATAAGAGAAAGTCTGGAAGAATCCATAAGCAATAACTTAAATTTTAACAATTAAATGAACCTACATACACTATGCCTTAAACTATGTTTTGAATCATAAAATCCCTAACACACATATATTGATAGGAATAAATACATTTTAATAAATTCTTTCTTAATAAATATCTACTATTACTTTCTAATAGAATAAAATTGATAGATACAATATAACTCTTAACTACATGATTGTACATATATTTTTATTTCCTAACCAAATATATAGTAATTCCTAATCTAAAATATGTTGCAATTGAACCTAATCACCCTTAACAATATATTACACAAATCATACAAACTTGAAATACTTAACAATAATTATAATTTCTTCATTTAATTTAAATTTTTATATTAATTATATGATAGATAAAATTATTTAATTAGCCCAAATATTTCATATAAGAGGCATGTTTTCCCTTACATACTAAAACTCTACTTTATTACTTATTAAAAGAAAAGCTAATAAAATAAAAACTTATTAATTATGAAAAGAAAAGAAAATAATAAATATGGATGCTTACCTTCACTAAAATGTAAATGTTCTTTCCTAAAGTTTCGTAGTATTTGATGACAAATATTGTTTCCACTTCTAAAGTTTTGAACCTCTTTTAATTGTCTTTGTGTTGTCATCAATTCAACCTGATGACGCTCCTCGCCCTCAAAGTATTTTCTCCATAATTTTAGGACTACATTCTAAATATAATACTATATTGGGACTGGAAATCTTGTCCTCGGATGCTTTAGCTTGGTCTAGAGAACATGGGAAGCCATCAATTAAAACTTCTTATTTTTGGCTACTCTGACACTTTCTCCAATCAAATAGATTTCAATTCTTCTTACAGTAATTGTTGTGCCCAATTTGCAATTCCCTCGCTTCATCATATGTGCTAATCTCTACTCATTCCCTTCAATGCCTTCGCTCTTTTCTTGAGTCTCCTCTCTTTTATTTTATGTAGCCCCTCTTATATTCTACTCAACCTCTTATTTTCCAATTTTCTTATGTTTTCATCTTAATGGATGCCCTGCTTATGATCTCTCTCCTCTAGTTCCCACCAATGGAAATCTCCCTTCCTCACAATATGATCTTATCTTAGCTATATTTAAAATTGCAATCTCATCTTATTTCTTTGGTTGCATGGGCTTTTCTCCACTTTTCCCACCTTTCATGCTTTTTGTGGGGTCCTTCTTTTCTCTATCTATCATTGTACCCATCTTATTGTTTTAATTTGATCGATTCCCCCAAAGATCTTCATTATCTCATCCTTATTTTCACTCTTGCCTCTTTGCATTCCTTGATGTATTGTGTTTTAAATATTTTTTTTTTTATGTTTCACCATATCTTTCTTTGAACCAATACCCAAATCACAAATTTCTCCTTCAGGTGCCTACTACATACTTTATTGCATTCATACTTCCATGTTGCATCCCCTTTCATACATTTACTCCAATATCCTTCCAAATTTAGGTTTCCTTCCTCCACTTAATGGAAGGTGGCCCAAAACATACAACTATTGTGACCAACAATAATTTTAGTGGTGATTATTCGCCATTTGGCGAATGTCGCATGTTGGCAACCGGGGATTTGGCGAATATATTGTGTATATTGGGTTGGCCCAATTGCCTAAACTTTATAAATATTGGGTCGAATGCCCGGGCCCATCTCCCATCTATTTATTTAATTTTCTCCATTTCTTCTACAATATCGCCCATCAAGTCTATTTTTGGACATGGTAAATTTTAAAAATGTCTACAATTTCAAAGTGGCCCCAAATCGACGACCTATATTTGCCAATGGTTTTTTACATATATATTTATAGGCGTCCCCAAATTTTCCTGGCATTTTATGAAGGTGTGTCGCAAACTGGCCTATTTTCACCAACTTTATTAATCATAGTAAGTTATTGGACGACCCATAATTGCCTCAGAAATAACATAAGATATGTTATAATTACGTGGGCTTCACCAAATATTTGTAACCTAATACCTCCTGCCAAATTTTTCAAAAAAGGATTGTATAAATACATTCATAGATCAGTGTTATTGTACACAATTTGGTTTGTTTGGTTCTGATATCTCAATTTGATCGATAACAAAGTTTTAGATATTGGCGATTGCAATTGAGGCAAAGGTAAGTGATTATTATTCTGATTCCTATTCATTTACATGAGGTTTCACCTCTATCTATCTGTGACTCTGCAATTTTGAGTTCATTCTTATCTAGTGGAGACTAGTTAGTGGTCAGTGGTCACCAAGGAGACCTTAGACATTATTTTAGGGCCAATGAATCATATTTATATATATTATAGTCTATTGTCACTTCTTCAACAAGCTAACATTTTTTTGGCAACCTTTATTTTGTCAGAGATGTCAAACATGAATAAGGGTAAGGCTCCTGCATGTGAGGAAAGCCAAGAAAGGTCAAAAAAACACAAAACCTTATCATCGTACTTTAGCCATGGTGTTGGAAAAGTTTCTAGCCAAAATTGGGAAGCTACTTCATACCAATTAGATTTACAAGATTCACAACCTGAACCTACATGACATATTGAAGAAGTTGAGGAACCTGATATCTCAGATCATGATGAACTTGAAGAATATTTATAGCTAAATACCCAGAGTATTCATAATGATATAATCAACTTGGATGAGACTGAGAATGCCAGAGACGATGATGGTGCAGGGAAGAAGAAAAGAAAATACAATTCTAAAAAGGATAAAGAATCAAAAAAAGATCAGATGTGGGATCTTTCGAGGAATTTTCAAATAGAATGGGTGTCAAAATATCCATTCATTGAACTAGTGGACAATCCAATTGAAGGTGAGCCTCTAGTAGAATGCAGATGTAATATTTGCACCAAGATAAATAAGAACACTAGTACATTTGAGGCCACATTCTGATGGCTATCTGTCAACTATTTGATGCCTATCTATCGGTTATCTGATAGACGACACCATCAGAGTTATTTCATCACAAATTACTATGGAGATGGTAACTATCGCTATTTCGACATCCCTTATCATCAGAAATTAGCACAAAAAAACACAATTTATATGCAACTTTCTAACGCTACACCTATCAGAAAATTATCCTTCTGAGGGTTATTCGGTCACATTTCCGACGATGGTCCTGTCATTACTATAGCATCTCCATTGGACAATAGCGTCGAAAAAGGAGATTTATCGATGGCTGTCTGGAGACTTTTTCGACAACATTCCTTTGTTAGTATAACATCACGGTCAATAAGGGTGTCAGAATGTTAGATATACCGACAGTGCTCCTGAGACATATCTAACGGAGTCGCTGTCATTAGTATAGCATCTCCATCAGAACAATTATCAGAGGTGTCAAAATAGCGGCGAGAAGGTGTGCTAAAGATAACAAATCTCAAGAGACCATTATAGTTGGTCTCCGTCTTTGGTCCATATTTCTAATAAAATGGTTTACCTTTCGGGTAAAAGCACAAGAATCTGTCACCTTTTAGGACAACTTATCAGTACAACTAAATTTTAGTATTTCTAACTAAAAATTAATTTTGGCCAAACATATGGTCTAGCTAGATTCATTATAGTTAAGTTAGATAAGGTTTTTAACTTTTCCAATTGGAAATGTCTATTAAATGCAT
>MU223607.1:746164-764056 GCA_018584345.1 Thuja plicata
CATCTGATGACATTGATAGCATATGTAAGTATATTTCTGAAGCTACATCTGTTGGACATCCAAAGATCAGGAAATGGTTAAGATGGGATACAATAGAACAAAATAAGATTGAAGATGCACTTATTGCCAAGATGTGCAGACATTATTATGTCCCACTAGACTTCACAAGACAAGATGTTCCACAAGAACTTTTGGATAAGATATCCTCTAGATTCACTTTTGCACTCCATGAGGAGAAGAGGATAAGAGAGAGTATTAGTCTCTCTTATGCCTACTGAATCAACAAAAGAGGAAATCAATGAAGTAATGGATAGATATACAAAGAAATTCTCACCAAAACTGAGAGCTTATAAATTTCTTCAAGGAAAGCTTATAGAGCTAGAAGAAGACACTCAAAAAATATGGAGTGGTCTACTAAAACCTGATGAGGAAAGCAGTCCGGAAAAGGAACCTATCAACACAAAAGCTCACTCAATAGCTAAGTTGGAGAATGAAGAAGTACAGATCACAGGGCAAAAACAAATAGATATTATAGATGAAGATTGGTCAAAAGATGGCCAACATGATCAAGTACTGGATAGCCCCATCCACATTAACTTGGAGGATGAAGAAGTTGCCAAAGAGGACCTCATAATTAAAGGTAACTTAGATATAGATATAAATGATGATTCATGGTTAGACAACATTGTTGACACCATTACAGGAAAAGACCCTACAACATATATGCAAAAAGATAAGGATATCACTGCTACAAGGGTTAATACCGACAAACATGACAAAGCTATTGACACTGCAACTGTCAATACGCTTAAAAATATGAATATATTGATAGATGCTATCGATATATAGTCCAGATAGGACAAATCATCCAAGAAAGATGATGATATACCGAAGGATATGGGTACAAATGAAAATCAAGGTGCATCTAATACTCCAAAGGATACCGACACAGAAATGAAGGATGACACCGATGAGCAGAAAGATACATCAAAGGAACAATAGCAAGAGGTAGAGAAAACTACAGAGGATACCTCAAAGAAGGTTGTAGAGAAAGAAGAGAATGAGAATGTAAAGAGAAATGAGGAATTAAAACAAAAGCAAGACTCATTTGTTGAAACACCCAAGGAACATGAAGAGACATCTTCACCAAACCGGTAGGTGATTACAGAATAGGTACAAAAGGATGCTTCAAACTCTATACACTCACTAAAAAAATCTACACAATCTCAAGCCTTACAAATGGTATTACATCAATATTCCACTACTCAACAACCAAAGAAAAAGAAGAAGAAAATAGTAAAGAAGGACATATTGGCTGTAACACTTGATGAAGTAATTGAAGTTCCAAATTGGGACATAACCACTTTGGACAGTGACAAACTTCAAGAGTTTGGAGTGCTTTGTCAAAGGAAATCCATACAAAATAAATGATCAAAGAACACAGAGAAAACATGGCACTTGACAAGGCTAAGGAGATACTCCAACAACTGGTTCCTGAAGTGAAGATTGATGAAAATACTTTAGTTAAGGAATAGATTGCTGTTCTTACCGACACTATCACAGAAAAAAGGGATAGAGGCAGATCAAGCAATGGAAGAGAAAGCAAAGAAGAAATATCAATTCAAGTTAATTGATAAGATAAGCCAACAAGTGGCATTGAACAAGGTCAAGCTCTCTAAACTTAGTCATGAACTGGAGCCAATGATTGCTGAGGCAATAACCTTAGTTCAAAAGATGTGCACACTTGAAAAATTTGCAAAGGAGAACAGTGACAAGCTTGCAGAAATTGATTCAAATGTCACTAAGAGTGCACAAAGCCTAACCTCACATGCTGAAAGCATAAAGGAACATCATGACACAGTCATTGAGGCAAATAAACTAAAGTAGGAAATATGGGATGCTGAGACCCAATTCAGAGGTGAGATCATAGAACTCCAAGCTCATATCTTACCAAATCTCACAATACTTCAGCAACATATTTTAGAAGCTAGAAATCTAATAGCAACCCCGGAGATGTTTGTAGTAGACATCATCTATGATATTCATGTAAGGATTTCACTAGAGCACAAGGCTCTAGAAATGATGAAAGAAAAATGGGACAAGATGATGGAGGAAGTCAAGTCATCACATTCCCAACTTTTTGGAAAGTTGTAAGTACCTTTTTCCTTAGAATCAAAAAAGGAGGAAAGGCAATGCATATAGTTATGTACAATACAAATATCTGGTAACAAAAAGAAAAAGATAAAGGATATATATATATATACTTACACTTACCGGCACATACATAGGGGGAGTCATTCAAATGACTAAGGCAGAAGTATACACAAGTGTACATACTAATACCCTCAGTATGTTACACATATCATGTTTTTGATACTAATGTCAAAGGGGGAGATTGATGACATTATTTTTCCATTAGTATACTCAGAGAAAAAACACAGACAAAAAGCATTACCGGCAGACAGCAAGCATCACCGGCGAACCACAAGCAGTACCGGTAAAATGCAACATACCCGACAAAATAAAGATTTTTGAGAAAAATCTAAGTATAAAATTGACAAGCATCACTGATGACACTGTTTCTAGAACAACCCGACAGGAACAGACAAGCATACCCGATGACATGTTCAAAGAAAGGAACACCAACGACCAAGAACATCGACTGTCAGAACCGACAGTTAGAAAAGCCGCAAATTATGGATCTGATTTATACATGACGGATAAAGCAAAGTTATTCTATTTTGTAGAATTTTTTTTTTGTTTTTAATGGTCATGCAAGCTTTATGTAAATGCTTTAAAGCATCCTAACGAATCTAAAGCATATCAAACTACAGATCAAGATCAAGTTGTAGATCTTGAATCTAGAGTTAACTTGCGAATGCATGAATCAAGAATTGAACCTAAGATAGTATAAATAGATGTTCATACTCAATTATGAGTACATGAATTCTATATAATTGATAGCCATGAAGAGCATCTAAGGAGTAGAAGGAAGAATTCATGCAAAGATCATAAACAAAATACATCAGTTATCAAGAGCACACAGAGGCTATCGATGAGCAGATAAAGGTAATACTCAACCATGGAAGGATGATTAATAGTATTTTTGGAGCTTTAGAGGATCTGTTATCAAGCAATTGAAGATTGCATATTCCATCAGATCAAAGACCCATGTAGTTGCATTCTAACAAGTGCATCACATCTAAAATCCTTTTGTAGAAGGTGGACTTAACCGTCCTTTGTAAATATATTAACAGAGTGCACACTTAACAGTGTTGTTAAAAGCTTCAAATGAAGTAGATCTTAACAGGTCTCTACTGTAATACTCCTAACAGGGCAGGTCATCAGAAGTAACCAAAATTGTAAGCCTTAATCGGCTCTTCTTATTTGCAGATAGTGAAGTTTGTGGGTAACAATCCCCACCGCAGTTTTTACTTCCTAACAAATTTTTTCTATGATATCATATATTATGTCATGTGTTATCTAATTTAATGAATGTTTCTATTATTGTTACATATCAAAAAGAATGTATGATATGATTTCATATGCATAAAGAAAGGTGAACAGAAAGATAAGTTAAATTACAAACTGATGAGTAAGGGTTAATGGGCTAACCAAGAAAATTTTTAGAAGTACTGATTCACCCCTCCCCTCTCAGTACAAATTATCTCAATATAATTCCAACAGGAAGGTCATATTTGGTCCAAAATGTAAAATTGTACCAAAATTGTCAATATTTCTATGTGAAAGCAAAAGTTTCCAATGAGGCTTCCATGGAACTTTATGATGTAATAAGGTTAAATTAGCCTATTTTAGGAATATGTAGGTTATTTTATGTTGTTATAAAGTGTTTTTTCTATTTATTTTTTCACAAAATGCAAGAATTGCAAAAGTTGCACAATAATTGTTTAGCAACTTTTTAAATTTAAAAAGTTGCTTAACAAGGGTCATTTAGTAACAAGTTATTTCCAGTGGTACCATAATGAAAAATTTAGTTGGAATCCATTGATAGTATTGAAAACATGTTATATAGGGCTCAGGGACTCAAGGCATGGGTGTTGATGCAATATGAAAAAATTCTAATCAATAAAGCTGCATATATATCCCAGAATTATGAAATTCTCTACACAATCAACCAAATAATCCAAGTTTAAAAGATCCACCCTAGGCCATGTGATGACATGATTTCTTGTTTTAAAAAATAATTACATATCTATTGAGAGGAGAAGAAACACATGTTTCCTACTACTACTCCTATTTCAACTAATTCTTACACTAACACATTCAATCATTTTAATTAATGAAATTAATGGACATAACTTTTACTTGATATCCTTAATTCCTTTAATACAAGTAAATTCAAGAGTACTCATTCGTATCATTAATCTCATACACAGTAATATTTATAAGTGATTCAATTGAGATTATAATATACTCCATTCTAATCTAACATCATATCCTACCCCATAGAACATTATCAGATTTACATTAAGCACTATACATATTAGTATTCTTCTAACATTTCCTTTGCGTTAAAATCTAAAACTCAAAACTAATCTTATAAACTTACATTCATATTACCCAACTATTCCATTTTCATTCTACAGTAATCTCATCATCTGTATACCATTATAGTCAACCAACTAGTAATATTGTTAGTTTCATACAACTAAAGTAATGCACACATAAAACATCAAACATCAAACATAGGTTTCTTAGTACCTGATTACTACATGAATTCATTTCCATAATACTCATCTAGAATCTTAACCATTCACTTGGAATCTAGCAATATGTACATTTAATAAGAATCCATTTTATGATCATTTGAATTCAATCATTAGGATCAAAAAATTTGGTTTTAACTATCTCAATCAGTTTGAGGACAATTTTAAAAGGTGGTTGGTTGATGTTTGGGTCTAAAAGAGACCTATGTTCATTGTAATTACATCGAGGAATATGGTTTTTTTTGAAGTGATAAGGGGATAGAAGTTTTGATCAATAAAATGTTGTTTTCACTGCACTTTCTCTGATTTTATTCCATAAACAGTCATTGTACATGCATTTTCTTCCATCTTAACATGTTTATCTTAAAATACTGTTGTTAATTATTGAGTATACAAACAATTTGCATCATGGAGATCATGAGTCACCTTTGATGGAGATTCAATTGAGCATACACCTAGTGGATATAGATCTAGAAGATGCTTTATTTAGAAATGTTGAAAATATGACAAAAAGGTATGACATATATTCTTATTTTTGCAACAACAGTTCTAATCATAAGGTAGCACCCATGTCACATGAAGTAATGATGTTGTTATGAGAAAGAAGATATTGAAGGTCAATCCCCTTCATGTGAAAGGATGATTGTAAGTTCAAAAATTGACTTGAAATTTCAAATGCCATGCAAATTATAGGAAGGAATTTAAGGTTGGAAAGTCAAGATGCAAGTTAAATGCAAAGACAAGGTAATTTTAAGAGAATACAAAAATCTACAAGTACAAATTCATGAAGAAGGATGAAGGCCAAGACATTAAGTTAAAAGTTATTTCAAGTACAAGCAGTTTCAAAAACACTTCAACGAGAATATTTCCAAGACAAAGAGGATGGAAAGATGCAAACAAGATAAAAATGCTATGTTGGCACACCTTCATTACCACCATTCTAGTTATTCCAAGTGGAAAGAGAAATGCATTTAATGTATTACACCTACTGATTTTTCTCATTGGTTAATCCTTAAAAGGATATGTATTGAAAAAATGTAATTTTTTCATTGGCCCATGGATAGGTGCCTTATTATAATTGGTTGACATTTAATTCTTGTAAGTGGTAGTTAGGGAAAACCCTATTTAGGGTTGTGTTGGCATAATCTTGGTCCTTTCCAAGTAGTTCATTTGGGAGAGGGCATCTAGGATTGATCACTTGATGCATTAACACCAAGAGGAGACCATGCCGTTATAAAAAAAAATATTGGATAGTGACCAACATAAATGAAATTGATAATAAGGCATGAAGAAACATTAAACCCCCAAGTATGCCAAGATAGTGAAAGAAAAACCATGACTCATGTCAAATTATACATAATATCTATAATAAAAAATAGGTTGAAGTTTTTACCAATCTGCGCACAAGTCACAACATGTGACAATTCCAAAAAAATTCATTAAGGGTTTCTTATACCAAACCATAGCCTCAAATCCCAAAAATGATACATATCTTTAAAAATAAAAAGGCTATGGTTCGCAGATGGAGATAACATATGCATAGAAGAAACCCTTTTTATTTATGTATGATGATGCACATTTTAAAAAAAGAAACAAATTTGTAAAAAAACATATGTGGGTTCAAACATTAAGGTCACGGTGAAATCACAGTCGACTAGAAACTATGCAAAGATTTCATTTCATGACATGACGAAGATGTTTTCTGCATACAAAAGTACATACCTATAAATTCTCAGTATGTGTTGTATGTACCACTATTCAAGGCTTCACAACATTCGGCTTGCAATGAATGGGGTCGACTTCCACATGTAGAGCTACATCCTTTGGGGCACTGCTTTCAAAATAAAAATGAATTTGATCATCTGTCTTTTTTTTAATGTGTGCCCAAAACTGTCAGAATTGCAACAGTATCGGGAACAAATTAAAAAAAAAAACACCAATTTCATAAATTTTTCCACTCCGTCGGAAATCACCTTTGGAAAATAGGCCCAAATTTATTAGTGGAAGGAAAAGAGGTTGAAGCTAAAAATTGTCACCATAGAGAAGCATATGGGTAAAGTTTACAAAAAGAAAACCCTAGATGGAGTTGAAAAATCAGTTATAAGATGGAAAACAAATGAGGAATCTCAACATGTTAGGAATGTAGAATTATTTGAATTTCAAAAGAATATACAAATGAAGCTTGCTGAAGTTAAAGGCTCTATTGAAGTTTTTTTTGGAAAATCAATGGAAGTAGAATAAATGGAAAAAGTTGTTTAGTTAAGTGTTATCTTTTATATTTTGAGCAGAGTGCATCCTATGATAGACTACCCATCATTGAGCGCTTTATTACACTTTCTGAAAGTTCATAGCTATCCTAACAGTCACTGGTCAATAAACAATGGATGGGAATGTGCAAGTTGTCTTGTCAAGGTTGAAAAAGAGGATATAAAGGAAAAAATTGAAGAGACAAACTTTATTGCATTATCTTTAGACAAAGTTACAATAGTAGATAATACTTCCTGGGTATATATGCATGTTTATATTGTACATAATTTTGTCTGCCAACCTCATTTACTAAATTTTGCTAAAATGAAAGATAATGCGATAGCAAAAAATTTATTTGAACTAGTAAAGAGTTCACTAATTAAATATGGAGGTATAGATGACATGACAATTGCCAAAAAGTTGGTGTGTTGGAGTGGATAAAGTTTTAGTAATGCAAGGCCACATGGGCGGTCTTTGCACAAAGATACAAACTTCTTGTACACCCTACATTACTGACATTCACTGCAGGGCCCATAGAATGAATCTATCTTTTGGAGTTGTCAGCAATCATGCTCTAGTACAAAAAAATTGAAGTTTTAATCAACGAGATCTACCAATGCTTTTGTCAAAGTCCAAAACAATTCTAGGAATTTCAACACTTTGTTGAAGGACTAACCAATGGGAAAAAGATTCTTAAGGATAATGATACCAGATGGATCTCTTTGGATGGACCGACGCATCGATTATTTTCAGAATATAAATTGTTGCTTGGTCTAATGAACTCAAGTCATAAAGAAGTAGGGCTAAGAAAATTTTCTGAGATACTGTGAAGGTTAAGTAATTTAGAGACACTCTTAAAGTTAGTAAGTCTTCTCCCCATGCTGGAGGAAATGAGAAATGTAATGAACAAGGCCCAACAAAGAACTATGCATATTGCATAATATGTTGCACTATGTTAATTGACATGCATGACGCTCAATAATCTCTATCGATCATGTGATGATGTAAAATTTGCCAGCTAGCTCAACATCATAGATTTGGACAATCCTGATAACTTTTTAAAGATCAGTACAAATAGGGAGTTATGTGTAGAAGTACACAGAGTTGGGATACCAATGCACTATTTTTCAGGGTCAATTTTGAAGAACTAGGAATGAACCCCAGGAAGCGACTATCAAGTGTTATAAGGGAAGACTTTACCAAGATCGTTGAGTTTGTAACTGCTTCTGTGAAGCACATTGCCTATGATATTTCCTCACATATTAGAGAAATATTTGCTCCAGTAAAACTACTTGAATCCATGGCTATTGTGTTTCCTCAATATTGGAGTATCAACAATTTGAAAGATTTTGAACTAAGCTACTAACTTTGATAGATCATTTTTGCAAAACCAAAAAGTTCAATGGAGTAACTCTAAATGGAATTTTAGATGAATCTCATTTGAGAGAGAAATCAGGCCATTTTTTACAGGCAATGAGGGAATGATATAATATTATGCAGAGCCCCCATGAAGTTGGATCAGTAACAAGGCTTTGGAAAAATCTAGCTAAGAGCGAAATGTTGATTGATTCAATATCAAAAATTTTCATGCTTTTTGATTTATGTCTGACCATGATATTGGGGTTGGTGGAGGATGAGAGAGTTTTTAGTGCTTTAGGGTTCCTAAAGTCAAAGCTAAGAAACAAACTAGACAAGAATTTGCAAAATTTCTTAAGGCTCTATATAACCAAGTATGATGTCAATACTTTTCCTTACGATAGGGCACTGAAATTATGGAGGAAGAAATGTCAAAGAAGAGGGTTGGGAAACATTTCAAACCAAAGTGGGATTGCTAGAGACAATGATGTCAGTGAATCATGTACTGGTATGGTAGCATTGAACTTTAGTTAAGTGAAGGTATGCAGAGTGAAGTAAACACAGAGAAGAACCAAGGAAGCTATGATGTTGATGGTGATGAATCTGAGGATCCCAATAATGAGATGATGTGGCAACTTGAATCATTGTTGAAGTAGTAGGTCCTACGTATTTATTAAACTTATTATTGTAGTCTATTGTTTGTGTCTATATCTCATCATCAATCATGAATAATAGTATATTACAATTTCAAAAACATGAATGTGGTTGATAATGTCACCAATTCTACAAATATTAATGGTTTTCATTTGCATTTCTCAGCTCATATGGTACAATTCTTGAAGATTTTCATTATTTTTTTGAAAATATAGCAATTCATATGATACAATTCATAGAGATTCTCATTAATTTATTTACAAATATGATACATTGTAACAATTCATTCATCAAAACCTGTTGTTACCTTAATAAAAAATAATTCATTCATTAATAGTAGTAAGTACACAACTCTGTGTGATTCTATTTGCAAAAGTCAATGACTCAATAGTACAACACCCAATTTCAATTTCAGTACCCTTAGCAAATGACCTTGAATTCTCTTTTATAAAAACAAGGGAGAAACAACAACTTCAGATCAATTTGCCTCATGTGAAGTTTCTAAATCAAAATCATTAAAACAAGTAAAACATCTCTACAACTGTACATTTCTGCATTTGACAGGCCAGTTTAGTAAATTGGTAATAGCATTTGATCTGCTACATTAATCCTGTTCAAAAAACAAAGTTCAAACTTTAAACTCAATTCAAGCCTTTAGAAATAAAATATAGATATGATTTAAAGTACCTTCACATACTATGATTGATGAGATAATTCTGCAAGTTTGTTTAGTATGCTCCATTCTGTGTCGTTTGGAAGGTCAAATTTTTTCAAGTTATAGTAAATGACCTACAACCTCATCAACCATCCATACTTGGAAGAATGACTTGAAAGCAATGATCCATCTAATACTGTATTCAAATTTGTCAATGGTTTGATGCAATTTGCAATGCATTCATGAGTTGTGTCCTGAGGAAGCTTGCCTAAATCAGATGTCATTGTGTCCTCCAAATTTTTTTTTGTAAGCTTCTCTTCCAACAAATTTTGTTGATGAGTTACTACGACCAAGACCAGGATTCAAAAAACCAAGACTTATCATTTTGGTTGTTTTTTGATGCATCTTGGCGAGCTTTCTCCCATATAAGGCCACAATTTTCTCTCCTTCCCTTAGTTTCTAACATTTTTGAAAGACAGACGTTGCTTTTATTGTTGCATGAACACAGTCATTAATTTCATTGCTTGCCAAATGTCTGTCATTGGTTGTGTTGATTTTTTGCAAAATCTATTTTGCAATATTCTCTCTCTGACAAAGATTTTTGTTCTTCTCAACGTGCTCTTTGAGCTTCCCAAAAACATCTCTAAGAATTTCATTCAATTCAAACTAATCACACAAACTATCACCACTCACCTTTATTCTCCCCCAAATATCTTGTTTTATTTTCTTGACTGTATTTTTTACTTTGTCATTCAAGCTGTTTTCGTAAGTTTTAATTGTATTATTTGCCTTCTTTAGCTCTTCTCTTAATTCTGACAACTGGTGTTCACTTTGCTTTCTTATTTCCTCTATTTTCTCTTCCCATTGTTTTTCTTTTACCCTCTCATTCTCCAATTCCTTATTTAAGTTATTATTTTCCTATGGTGTATTTTCCACGCTTTTGTATAAACGTACTGAAGAGGCTTTTTCATCCTCAAATTTTTATTGTTCTCTTCCAATTTTTCCCTCATAATTTTTAGTTCTATGTCCATATGTTCTTGCTGTGCAATTGCTTCTTTGGAGGAAGAATTTTTTATCCTTTTTTGTAATTCTTTGCACCTGTTATCCGCTGCTTTCTCCTTTGCCTTTTGATTTGCCAGGTCTACCTGTAACTTTTCTATTTTTCCTAGAAGCTTTCCTTTCTTTCTCTCCAACTTCATCACTGAATTGTAGACCACTTGGTTGGTCATTTTTGACACATTTATCTTGTCCACATTTTAAATTTTGGATAAATCCATTTGGAGGGCACTAACATGAAATTCAGATGGATCTAATTGACTCTCTAGTAGATTATTATCTCTAGCTAGGGGCATAACAACCATGAACTCAATCATTTCTTTGTTTGGGTCATATGTGGGAAATAACCTATTTGATGTAGGTTCTACATCATGAGATGAAACAACTACATCCGTCTTCAATGTCTTACTATTTTGTCTATTCCTATTTTTTGTTTGTTCAAAGTTAGTTAAAAAATCATTGAAATGAAAATCTTCTGACACAATTGAATGTTTGAAAGGTGAAATAAAACTTGAAGTGATGTATTAGTTTCCACTTGTGGTTCTAATAATTTCACCATGAGGGTTAGAACCACCCTAACCCATTACAAGTGGTGTTCTTGGACTGTTCGGAGGGTTTTGTCCAGAGGGTGTGGCAATTATTGGACTCACAATCACATACACCATTGGCATTATTGTCATAAATTTTTTCTTCTTTAAACTGCCTTTATCTCTAGGATCCACTGATTTCATGTCCAGTGGTAATGTCCTTTTTAGACCACTAGTACTACCCATGCCATCCCCACCAGTGGGAGTGGCACTTGATTTAGATTGAATCTGAGTGCTTGGAAAAGGTGGAACTGGATTTGAAGATGGAACAAATGAAGGTGTAAGGGTATGAGACTGAGTAGTACCTTTTTGTGATTAACCTCCAAGGATTTGTGTCTCACCATGTTTTGGTGGAGCAGGTGTGGCAAGTGGAAACCAAGGCCCTTCTCTTGTGGGACCCAGACCACCCCAAACTGGAAAATCTAGCTTTTCTATAATTTCTTCCCCTTTGCTATATTTTTCTCTTGTGGACACATTAACTCCACTAATAATTGAATATACATCAATAGATGTGGTATTCATAGAATTCCACTCATACTCATTATCTTGACGATCACCATTGCTGTAATATGCTTCAGCTGGATGCTCCTCTCAAATCACTAAATATTTGAGCCTCTTCCACTTCATAAAGATCTACAAAGGTCTTTGGCTTGCCGAGATTCTTCATCATTTCCCAAAAATCAAAAATTTTGGTTTGAGTCCAATTATTGTGTTTGCATTGACCCACTAGGTCTTTTGGAATAGCTTTTCTAGATGGTTGAGCAACTTTCAGGTAGAAATTGTAGGATGTCATGTGTTTCACTTTTCCTTTTTGTTTGTGCAATGCCATAATTTGTTATGATAATTTTTGTATTGAAATATTATTTTCAACAACTTATTTCTCCATCTCTTTTTTGACCTCATCCCAGGACTCCATGTTTTTAAATTTTTCTATCAATGACATACTCTCATGTTGACATTTGCTTGTGGAGTTCCCATTCTCTCTAAGCTTTGTTCCAATTATGTTCAGTGGATCATATTGCCAGTGGCTGTCCACAACAAAGAGAAAAAATGTAAAAAAATCTTGTGCCACTTTGAATCCTCTTCTCTCAAATGTGAACCCTCCAAATGAGAAAGACAAGGAAGGAAATATCATTTTCTTTTTCTGACCATTAAAGAGTACATCTATTCTCTCCATCTTTTGTACATATTCCAATGCAAATACCCTCTTTGTCACGTGTTTTGGAGGTTTGTAGGGTTCTACCACTAAATCGTAAAACCTTAACATAGTGTAGTCTTCCATGAAGTACCAGTCAGCCAATTGTATTTCACTTATGAGTTGTATGCAATCTCTACAAGACACATGCAATCTAGGCATTGGAGTGCTTGTAATTTTATGATACATTGGTGCCAAAAAAAAGTCTACAAAATTGTTATAGTTCCTTTTTTTTATCACTCATCCTTATCTCAGGTGTCCATTCATATATTGGATTTTGGACCTAACTTTGAAGCTTGTTTGTTTGAAATATTGCACGATGCTTTGCTAAAAGAAGATAACACAAGTAGGTTGTGAATCAAAATGTCTTCTGTGAACCTCTTTTAATCATTAGTAATTTTTCTTGCATGCAATGAACAATGTGCTCAATAAAATTATATTTTATTGGTCCTTTTTCACAATGAATATGAAAAATAATTTCAAGAATGTCGGCACCCACTTCTTTGTTACCATCCAATATGAAACAAAATGCTAGCAAGGAAATACTATCCTGAACCCATTGCACAAAATAACCGTAATCATAAGGAGGCTTATGATCTAGATCCAGACTAGAACTACTCGTTATTCCTCTAATATACAAATCTTTCTGTATTGCATCTATTTTTTCATAATTCTCTGCCAACTTTCCCAAGTCAATGTGCATGTTTGAGTTTTGTGCTTCAAACCCTAGGTCCAACAGACTAGCAAATTTAGTATCGGTTATCGACAACATTTTCTCTTGAGTATTTTTATTGACAATTGCTTTTCTATTTTCATCATAATTTTTGGTGCAGACCATGACAATTTCTGGACAAGGGAATACTTGAGGTAATGCCATACGTGCTGACCTAGCAACCCATGCTACAATTTTATTTGTCGTTGCCTTTACCATGTTGTTAAATAGATAAAATTTTGAATCCTTAATTGGATCTTTCCACTTATTTTCAAGTGCAAATCTAATTTCCACGATTCCCTTATTTCCATGGATAATTGGATCATAAAAATCATGGAATTCATCAGTGAAACCTAGTGTTTTAACCAGTTTGTGGAAATCTATTATCTTTGTTTCCTGTCTTTTCCTTTTACTCGTAAACTTGGGATTTGTATTTCCCATTGTATTATTACTATTTACTCATAGGAAAATTCCAATAATTCTACACAACTACAATTTACAGGGGTGATTCAAAATTAAACCCTAATTCTAGTTCTACAATCTACACAGTAAACCACAAGAATTGAAAAATTTAAAAGGAAGGATGTAGGTGCTTAGGATTTTACTTGTAATTTCAATTTGTGCAGACTATGAATGGGAAGAGAGCTGAGAGACACGGTTGCATTCCTCAATCCTCAACCTATAAGCTGTAACCCCTTTTTGAATCTCCAATACTAGTTAGAAGTAGAACTGAAAAACTTTGATTGAAAACCTAAAGGGCAAAAATTGTACAATCTTTAGTACAGATTCATCATTCATGACTCGTGTTAACTTTTAATGCTTCTTTGTGAAGACAGATATCTGATGTCACTAAGACACGTATCACTTAATCGTTTGACATATGTCTACAAATTCAACTATAGACCCAAAATTGAGCTTATTGCTTATTATTTATTATAATTTACATTTATTAAATGTTTAGTTTTACTCCAATTTAGATTTTAATTATACTCAGTTGAGTCATGAGTATTAATTCATGACACATGCCTTATTTCCAGGGGACATTTGCAAAAAGAGATGATTTTTCCCCAAATCAGCCCAAAATACACCTTGGCCCTTGGGTCATTGATCTATGCTCATCCAATGATCATTGGTAGTCACTATCAGGTGTCGCGATTCTTATTAAATTTTGGCTTGTCAGTATTAGTAGTCACCTATTCACCTCACACGTCATCATTGAATGACACTGTTTGTGTGAGTAGACACATGTCATGATTTCATAATAGGTTTGCAAACATGGGGTTTATTTTCCCTTTCAACTAGAAATACATCGTATGTCATTGACCTCTTCTCATCCAACAATCGTTGGCAGTCACTGTCAGGTACCGCAGGTCCCATTCACTTTTTCTTTGTCATTGGTCACACGTTATCATTGATTGACACCTACCTGAGTGGACACATGTCATGATTCTGGAAGTGTTATGCAAAAATTGGGTTTTAATTCCCCTTCGGCCAGAACTACACCATACGCCAAAAATTTATTAAATTTTTATTAAATTAAATATTTAACAATTTATTATATATTGAGTAATGTTTAACTCCGACTTTAACATTGAATTCAATTATCAATACTAATTTAATTATTTCTATTTGTATTATAATCAAAATTACACATCGATATGACACATTGACATTGGCAAATTTGACATATAATTTATTAATATAGACCGCATACTTTTAATAATTATTTTTTAATTTGATGACATTGATCTAAATTAATTAGTAAACAATAATAAAACTCTTTAAATGTTAAAAATAGAATCTTTCTTTGTCTCTAGACTAATAAAGAAACTTAATCATTTTAAAAATTCAGAATCTCAGATTTTAAAATGGAAGTACCAATCCATCATTTCCTTATTTCTACTAAAGCATACTTAAATGTCTAATACATAGATAAAGAAAATAATAAATATTGCAATCAAAAAGAAGTCTAAGAATCATTTTTTGTACCCATAAAACACAAATTAAAATGAACTTGCAAAATTTTTAGTATTTTTTTCATAAATTACATTGTAGAGTAAAAACCTACTAGGTCACTGGCAGTGGACTAGTGCCATAGAAACCCTTATTTGGATGTATGCAGTCGAAGTAGAATGCACCAATTGATATTTTAACAAAGAAGATACTAAGTGCAAAGTAATGAAACTGAAATCGTTAAATCCATAAAACTTAAAAGGAAAACTAAAATTAAGTAGCAAAATTTCCATTAATATGTTCTAAAAATTTACAATTTCCGTAGTCCCTCCAAAATTTTAAAGCAAAAATGAGGGGGTTCAGGGTTGCAACTTGCTAGGTTCTTACTACTAGCCTAAAAAACTAAACTACTACTATTACTAGCCTACTAGGGCAGTGGTAGTGGACTAGTGCTATGATGGTATCAGTATAAAAAAAGAAAAACAAAAAAGTGAAACTTTGCATGTCAAAACACCAGGGGCAAGCCATAGGGATAGGGTAATGACAATGGGTAAACAAGGGATCTTCATCTTCCCCTTCATCTGAGTAGAATTTTTGAGAGAGGATAATCTCTAAGAATTATTCAAGCCATGTGTAGTCCTCCTCATCCAATTCATCAAGGAAAAACCATTTGCGGAGAAAATCCCTCCCAAGTCGCGCTCATTTCCTATGTCGCATCAGTTGCTCTACATTGAGGTTCAACAAAAAGGGTTGTCAGGCCACATTTCTGCCTGGATCCAACAACTTGGGTATATCTCTTGGCCAAGGGATCCCCACCCCTAATTCCCCCAAAATACCAACATGGGCATCATCCTCTAGGAATTTCTCTTTAAAAACCTTCCTGACCAGCATCAACATTTCAACCTTCTCTCCTTTGAGGTCGAGGATAGATGCAAAAAATTGGGATGTAATGTCCATGTAGACGTGGTAACTGTCAACATTCTCAAGGAACTCTCGACCCAATAACATCTACATGACAACATTTATAAAAGCACCACCACCAACCTCCCTACAAATTGAAGTGAGGATTTCTTCTGAGATGCTGCCCAAAAAGGACTTTTGCTCATCTGGGGATGTGCATCTCAAATAGATTTGAGTGTCCATCTTTAATTATTGACAACCTAAAGACCTAAAAACCTAGACCTTAAAACTAGAGGTAGAATTTCAACCACCAATAGCTCTGACTCTTAATCTACCAAAATCAAATTGAAGAATAAAGAAGCTAGATTGTCTATAAATAGTCCTTGATTGATAGTGATACTTAGCAATTAATTATTCTTTTTTTAATCGTACTAAATCCATTATCCTTAATCTTTAATGTAAATCTTTCCCATAAATGCATTATGCATGTGAGATATTTAAATCCATTGTACTTAATCTTCATATCTCCATGTAAATCTTTCCCATAAATGCATGTGTGTCAGGATAAAAAAATTGCTAATTTGGTAATATTATCTATAAGAATTTATACGTTGTTGATCTGTGTGTTGAGTGGATGGCAGTTAAAGAATGTATGGTCATTGACAAGGCATTTATTTCTTACCAAGTTACGAGTTACAAGTTGCACTATCCACTGTCCACATAAAAAAAAACCAGTTATAATTAATGATCAAGGTTACGGTGCAGGTTTTAAGGCTTGATACTATCATCATTCTGGTGACTTCCTGGAGAACTTTGTCTCCTTCAAGAAATTGGGGCCAAAATTAAACTTCAGCCATTGATCTAGGATCATCAAACGATATCAAATAATACATTTAACATTATAAAATGATGGATGTTAGGTTATAACTTATGTGTCCATGTGTGATCAGTGATGTGACTAGACGTGCTTATCGATACCAACGTTTTGAGTCTGCAAACAACTTGGCAATAAATAAAGGCGATATTCGCTAGACATGTTATTGCATTAATTACATCTCTAATAAATTTCCATTTGGCATTGCCCACATGATGAGTCCCATCCTTTGAAAATCACCACTAAAATATTTATTTTCCCATAATTAACGAAAGATTAGCCAATAAAATAAATAAATTTTCAAACGGTAGATAAAATTCACCAGCACAATTTTTTTCCCTTTGAAAGAAAATTATTTGCCTCATATATTATAATTTTTTACTTCAAAAGAAAAAAATTCACCTCATACAATATATATATTCCCCCCACATTAAAGTATTATTCGCCAAGATTTTATGGAATTTTCATACGATAGGGAAAAAATCGCCAATACAAACTATTTTATTTTCCTAATTTGGAAAAAAAAACTGTCTTCATTAAGAAAATTTCCCCCCTAAAATAATGTAGGATTCGCCAGGATTTTACACTATTTCCTAGGAGGGTTTTTTTAAAAAGTTATCCCTGATTGTGACACATGTACATTCAAATTCTGAAGCCTCCCAATCTGAAACCCATATTATCTTTGTTTGATTCCTCTACCAACTTTCCTTGTCAATCCCCAAAACCTTCATAAACTTTTGCTATTTTTAAACTCACATATTACCTGCTCCTACTTAAAACACCCCTTCAACTCTTGCACCCCTCCCAAGCCTACATATCATTGGTAGTTTAAACTAGTGCATACAGTGTGTTATCAACAAGAAATATAACTTACGCCAGTCTGCAACTCAAAATGTTTTAACGCATCTGATCCCTTTCACCATTTGCACAGTCAGATACCTATTTGCCAAGAAGATTAATCATGCTACTATATATA
>MU223607.1:773625-787233 GCA_018584345.1 Thuja plicata
TACATAGGTTGTCACTTAGTATCTGGCATCTATTTTGCTACCATCCTTGAATCAGCCTCCTTCTTAGACTGTCAATAGGCTTTAGGCAAATCTTGCTACCATCCTTGAATCAACCTCCTTCTTAGGCCGTCAATAGGATTTATGAAAATTCAATGCTACTTTCATGAATCAACCTTTTTGGTAATTTGTTAGGATATACCTCAATTATAGAAGACATTTAAGTCCTGCTCTGTTAAGAGACTTAATGCTTCAATGGTTAAACTGAAACACAATGACCTATTTCTAATGCAACTTGAATTGTAGATTTTTAAATCTATTTAAGTACAATGCCTCTTTGATCAATGTATCAATTTAATTACTTTATGCTCCACACTTTCTACTTTGTGATGCTGTGCTTCACTGTTTGTCGATGTCTGCAAATTTTTTTAGCTCTCCCTTAGCTTGATTGATCAAGACTGTATGAAGTTTTACCTTCACCAGTTTCTCTTTAGCATCCTCTTTCTATTCACTCCCCTTTTGTGTATCTGATTACATTCGGAAATGAATTATGCTTGTCTCTTATATAGACATGATATTCCTTAATTCTTGATTCTTGACGTGAAAAATAATCCAGCCAATCTTAATTACGGCTTTAACTCCTGATTTATCTCGTAGTTATCTTCTTCCCAACTGTATAAATACTCTTTAAATCAATTACTTAACGGTGGTCGAATAAAACAAATAAAACAACCAGTTAAGTCTATCCTCAAGCTCTGCCAGCTAGATATTTTTTCATTTTCTGAACTCTCTATTCTTTCGATCAATTCTACAGTTCGTCGTCGGTGATAACTGCCAGTTCTGTCAGTTTAACTTCAGTTAGCTTCAGGATCTCCGTCCGTCGGGCAACTCTATTTTTAGTTTGTCAGGCATCCTATGATTCTACTTTGTTGGGCAACACTGTCTTCTGCTCGTCGGGCATGATTGTGACTTTTTCTCTGTCTTTACTGATGGTGTGCACTCCATTGGTGTAGTCTATCACTTAGTGAATACTTGACTTTTATGCATTGCTGAAAGCATAACCTTTGTTCCATTGATTCTCTGAAGTCTTTGGCATTATGTACATGACCATATAGATAATATCAAGTTGACATCAATGACAATATAAACTATTAACTGATTTAATGTCTTGCATCATCTTCAACTTAACATTATCAAACATTCAATCAGTTACATGTCATCAATGCAAAACTGACAGATTGAGTAGAGATGAGAAAAAAATTGGTATTTTTTCTATGTTTTGAAAATGTGCATTTTTAGAGGCGTTCAAAGCAAAATTTGGGGCTGAAACTATCATGTGTCCATCAACACAATGTGCAAAATTGAGGGATTGATTCTTGATATCTTGAAGACCTTTCCAATGATGTATTATGTTTTGAATTTCGTGCAACGAGTTGAAAGTTATGGCCCCGCAAAGTTTGGGTAACCAAATATCAAAATGACAATTTTTATCACGCATGCGAGCCTCTTTTCCTTCAAATGCTTCATCTTCCAATGTGCGCTCATGGTAGCGGATGCCACATATTGGCACCGTGAAGTTTCTAAAGGTTGGAGGGGAGGCAAATACTCAAGAAATCCCTCCAGCATGCCACATGTCTAGTTTGCATGGTCGCATGATTTAAAAGAGTAGCGGGTCCCACACCCTTCTGTTATCTCCAAGTTTTGTTGTCTATTAGTGTCACATGCTTAGTCATAACCAAGGCAAGTTGGTCAGTCATCATTGCGACCGAGCCATCCCACTAAGGCCAAGCATTGTAAATGACTTGTGCAATATTATGTATTGACCAAGCAGTAGTTACTGTCGGGCAAGTCAGTGATCGCCGAGTACTCAGTAGTTGCCGAGCAGAATAATTGCCGAGTTGCATAGACAGTCTATATTGGGTTGCATAGACAGTCTATGTTGAGTGACAATTTTGACAAGCATAAGAGTTTACTTATGCCGAGTAAAATAGTTTTGATATATGTGTTTGGAATGACACAAACACTGATGTAAACCATTTTGGCTGACTTCTATGAATCATTTAATGATTGTTGAAGATATTTAATGCATTAATTACTATTAGAAAATATAAATAAAGTAAAATAGATTTAGGAAAGAATCTAAGAGAGAGTGTAAAAATGAAAATGTTTACCATAAACGAAAGATGATCCAAGAACAATCACCAAGAATCTCAAGAACAACACCAAGATAATATTTTTGAAAGGGGAAAAACTAAGAAAAACCCTTTGTGCTTATAAAATGAATGAGGCAAGAAGCCAAAGATGAAGAGAGAGATGGAGAAAGAAGCTCATTACAACATTGTGAGAATGGGAATGAAAAAGAGAGAAGAAGAGAGAATAACTACTCCATGAGAACCAACTTGTGAGAGCCAACCTTAAGAAGTGAGAGAGAAGCATCTCTTAAGTAGAGATGAGTGAAGGATTTTTCATGTAAATCCCATATCATATGAGTTCCACATTCACATTAAGTGTGTGCCATGTGTAGGAATCCTCTTAAGGAGGAATATCTAATTTCCTTATTAAAGGAATTACAAAAATGTGACATGTCTTCCTACTTGGACTAGAGGACAAATACAATATAGGATACCTTGGTTTATCCTTTAATTACATATATTACCAAGGAAAGATTAAATTCTAACACCCCCCTTTAATATTTACTTGGGGATTTTGCAACAAGGGAGTTAAACCCAAATTTTTACAATGAGAATGAAATGTCTCTTTAAAAAATCTGCAACTTGGTCTTCAATATAAGGAAGAGATTTGATTCTCTTGATTCAAGTCTTTGAAGTAGTCATATTGAAGTGATAGGACATGTGAAGAGGAAGTGATTCCATAAGTGGGCCTTGAAGATTCACCTAAAACAAAGAAACATAGAAACACCAAACATGAACCAAGGAAACTATCCACAAGAAGAATTTCATCTAACATTCAAGTTAGTGTAACTTTGAAACTTTTACCTTAGAAAATATCTTTAAGGAAATGTATGAGATTTCATCAAATAAAGGAGCTAAACATGAAATCAAGATACACCAAATGGTCAAGGTACCATAGAAAACAACCATCCTCTCATCTTAAAATAAATATACTAATGCAAAAATGAGGCATGCATCAACATTGCATCAATCACATGGATATAGATAGTCCATTAATGAGTTGCTGCAAGTGAATGGGTCATGACTCCATCACCTGCAAGACCCATGATCTAAGCAATGAAGAATGCAAACTCATCACATTAGTAAGGTTGAAAATAAGAGTGAGGGAGAAGAAACGATAATCTAAGTAGAACATATAAACATTTGAATTGATTATCCAATCATGTCGACACTTATATAAACCATAAGTAATGAACCATTAGGGAGATAATAATTTAAACCAACATTAAGATTGACATATATTGAACTAAGGATTAAGATAGAGAGAACCAGATACCATATACCTGCCAATCATATGAGAATTCCAACAAACTTCAAGAAGGATTTCAAGAACAACAACTTCACCAAAAACAATCAATGAAACAAGTTGATAAACACCAACTAGAGTAAGTGCATCCACTGCATCTTACAAAAGGAACAAGTTGATCAACATCAACTAGAGTAAGTGCATCCATTGCATCTTATAGATGGAACAAGTTGATAAACATCAACTGAGTAAGTGCATCCATTGCATCTTACAGATAGAACAAGTTGATCAACATCAAATGAAGTAAGTGCATCCATTGCATCTTACAGATGGAACAAGTTGATAAACATCAACTGAGTAAGTGAAACCATTGCATCTTACAGATGGAACAAGTTGATCAACATCAACTAAAGTAAGTGCATTCATTGCATCTTATAGATGGAACAAGTTGATAAACATCAACTGAGTAAGTGCATCCATTGCATCTTACAGATGGAACAAGTTGATCAACATCAACTGAGTAAGTGCATCCATTGCATCTTACAGATGGAACAAGTTGATAAACATCAACTGAGTAAGTCCAGCCATTGCAACTTACAAATGGAACCATAGATCAAAAGGAACTCATAACAGATACAACAATAGATCATATAAAATATATATCAAGTAATGCTAAATAATAAAATTAATAATAGTACTCAGGAAGGAAAATACTATAATTTTATATTATCAATGACTTTAAGTGCTTTGGATCAATCATATATTACTTTGCTTCTTTAAAAAAAAACAT
Source organism: Thuja plicata (assembly GCA_018584345.1). Taxonomy (NCBI): domain Eukaryota; kingdom Viridiplantae; phylum Streptophyta; class Pinopsida; order Cupressales; family Cupressaceae; genus Thuja; species Thuja plicata. The sequence goes on from MU223607.1 coordinate 777,851, forward strand.
AATTCAAAATCATAATGTTTACCCCCTTTGTTTAATGAACATAATCTTCTTTCCAATGCATAATAATCAAAATGAAAATTTCCATGTCGAATAGTAAGAATGATTTAAATTGATGTGCATAATTAAAATAAATATAATTAGAACTATTGAGTTTAATCTCCATAATTAGAGTAGACATGATTAATGATCAAATTAATTTAAGCAAAGCGTATAACAGAGAATATATAATGATCAAGATGAAGAAAAATGAATTCAACTTAATGTTAATCACAATAGGAATGGTAAAATAATGATATTAATTTTTTTTAAAATATATAGTTTACATTGAAGAACAAATTTTAATTGCAAAGAATTATAGAACCAACAAAATAATTTGGTTATAAATGATACAAAAAGCTTAGAAATGAAATGATTTGAGATGATAATGAGTAGAAAAAATGTTTGAGCAATTAAATTTTTATATCAAAATATAGATTTGACCAGATTTTTAAAAAATAAATGAGTCAAAGATAAAGAAACGTTCAAATTATAAGAATGGATATGCTAAATAAAGGAGAATTAAATGAAAACTAGAAAGAGGTTAGTAAAAATCTGCAACGATAAGAATAATTATTGAACATTAGAGAAGTTCTTTGGCAGGAATAAGTGACAGAATACTCCCTGAGAGAATCTTGGAGAAACGTTGCCAAATGTGCAGACAAAGAAAATGTTATATTATAGAGAAATGATGCGCAAGGAACCACAAAGAAATAGGAGCGACAAGTGGAAAGAATGCGCAGGCAGCTAAGAAAGGAGGTTGAAGAAATATTAAAGAAGAATGCACAGAGGGGGAAGAATGTGAAATGTATTGTATGCAAGGTTGGCCAGCTGGCATAGAACAATCTCCTAACACCAAACAATGCAATGATTTCAAGAGCTCTTGGTAAGCGCAATAAGATATGAACATTTACAGCACAAAACTTTTGTTGGCTGTGCATAACCTTGAAAATATCTTAATCTCTATAGTGCCACTATTTTTTCAATTCGCCATAAATATTAAAGATTTGACCCCTTTATTATAATTTATTAAATACCACAGTTCGATCCAATGAATTGCCAAATTTATAAGAAGGTAATCCGAGCCAATGAATCACCAATATATAAGAAGGTGATAATATTATTCTTCTGCTATATGCAAACCGCTCAAAAAATCAATAAATTTCCTCTTTAGCAAGCTTCGCTAAGAAAGATTGATATTTACAATCTTTTCATAATCTTTATTTACTAAGATTTTAAAATAGAAACAACTTTTAAATAGAACAGTTAGTAGGAAAAGCTGGATAAAATGCTGCATGAGGGGGCACAAAATATGGTTGAAAGACAAAAACATTTTTACAGCAACCAAAAACATTTTAAAGTAGAGAGAATAGAATATCAGAATGATGACAAAAACTAATGATAACGAATCTACCAATGTATTAATTTAAGAAACTAAATTCCTTAGTTGCAGCCTGCAAAGAAAACGTTGGAGTGAATGAGTACAGAAAAGGTTTGACTGTAGAAAAAAGGATATAATAATTATGTTTAATGGTGAAATGGTGAAATGCTGTGTTGGATGCAATATGAAACAATATGAAACAACAAAAAAGAATGTTATATATAACGTTATACAATGATATTGTAGGGATAAAAAAGAATGGAGAGCACGTTATATAGAATAAAACAAAGTAAAGAAAAAAAGTGAAAAGCTAAAATGATAATAAGTGAAATGATATACGTTAAAAAATTACTTGCAAGAGGAGGCGTTAATCCTAAAACAAAATTAAGTGAACTAAACATATACTATGTGTGTATAAACTAGAAAGGATGGATAATCAAAATCTATACAATAGGTAGAAATCTAAGAATGTTGAATACTCGATGCCAATAAAGGCAAAGGAAATGAGCATTTGTAGCGAAGGAAGAAGGATCCTCGAGTACGTATAGAACCAAAGGAATGGTTATGGAACGGTTATAGAACTAGACGATGTATAGGGGAAAATAGAGTGTAGAGTAATATCCACTTACAATAGCCAATGTGGAGAGAAATCTTAAGCACTTTAACAACCCACAAGAATGAATATTTCATGTACATAAAGTCGTCAAAGAGGTATTCTTTTGTGCAACAGGGACTCAAGGTATGCAAGGCTGAGATAGAAACAATATTCAACCAGGAGTAGAGGAGAACGATTTGATAATGCCCAAATAAGGCATAAATGTATATAAGTCCGCAGAAACAACTGATAGATTTATGCAAGGATTAAAAAACTGCAAATATAATATTATCTCTATTTTCAAAACTTTGTAAAGACCAGAGATATGTGGAAAACTTGTATCTTAAAAAATGCAAAACAAATGTTAGCCATAGAATAAAGGAATAGAGGCAGAGATATATTGCAAAAAAAACCTGCAAATAAAATGTTAGATATACAAATATACAACCTGCAAAAAGATTAGATAAATTGAAATGTGATAAAGAGCGAATAAGCCTATAGATTATGTTAGAATAGAGAATGAAGATGCATGAGAAAGAAAAACCCTTGCGGTTACCCAATTGAGGGAGTGTTAGTACTATTAATTTTTTTTTGAAATAGAGATGAAAAACAACTTAAATCTAGCGGCAAGCCATCCAGACAAAGTTAGATTTGCAAAAAAGGAAGATAGATTTGCAAAAAACAATGAAAGTAAATTACTGCAATCAAGAGTTAGATAAAAAAAAATACTGATTTCTTCTCCTCGACAGAGATATCTTTGAACTATTTCTGCATGCACACTCAAGACAAGGATTAAATAAGCTCTGATACCATGTTAGAAAATATAAATAAAGTAAACTAGATTTAGGAAAAAATCCAAGAGAGAGTGCAGAAATGAAAATGTTTACCATAAATGAAAGATGACCCAAGAACAATCCCCAAGAAGCTCAATAAAAACACTAAGAAAATATTTTTGAAAGGGGAAAAACTATGAAAAACCCCTTGTGCTTATAAAATGAATGAGGCAAGAAGCTAAAGAAGAAGAGAGAGATGGAGCAAGAAGCTCATTACAACATTGTGAGAATGAGAATGGAAAAGAGAGAAGAAGAGAGAAGAACTACTCCATGAGAGCTAAATTGTGAGAGCCAACCTTAAGAAGTGAGAGAGAAGCATATCTTAAGTAGAGATGAGTGAAGGATTTTGCATGTAACTCCCATATCCTATGAGTGCCACATTCACATTAAGTGTGTGCCATGTGTAGGAATCCTCTTAAGGAGGAATATCTAATTTCCTTATTAAAGGAATTACAAAAATATGACATGTCCTCCTACTTGGACTAGAGGACAAATACAATATAGGATACCTTGGTTTATCCTTTAATTACATATATCACCAAGGAAATATTAAATTCTAACAATTATGCGTTATTTATGAGATCATGGAGCCCTATACAAGCAATGCAACCAATCAAAATTAGGGATGCCTAAGTGAAAACATGTAATGAATCTAGATCATTGATCTTGATCTGGATGTTTCATAAATGATCTATAGATGGGATGCTTCAACCCTAATATATGCATGTGTGTGGATTCAGATGTGAAGAGAAGAGATCACGTGTGTATGCATGTTTTTCATATTTGAAGCATAGACCAAACATAGTGACCGAGCAGAGAAGTGAAGAGCATAACAAATATATATAAAATTGAGAGATCAGTTAAGAGTTGGAAAGAGGAGATATGTTATCCACATTTTTAGTGTAGACCGAAGGATCAGTTACTGATACATTCTAGCAAGTGAATCAAGGTAAATCTCTTAACAGAGTGGTCCTAACATGCCTTTGTAAATCTCTTAACAAAGTGCTTACTTTATTGTAAGTTTATATCCTTTAACAAGGTAGATTGTATAAGTCTGTAAGATCTTAATAGGGAAGACCCCTCATAGGGTAGATCATCAAAAGTGATTAAAATTTGTAGCCTTAATAGGAACACTTTATTACTGTAGTAGTGAATATTTGTGGGCCTCCTCCCCACCCCAGTTTTACCTTTCAAGGGTTTATGGGTTACCCAGTCTTTGTGTTATGTGTTCATTATGGATGTGATTAGATATTAGATCTATTAAAACATTTTAGTTTATGTTTATGAATACATGGTTGAATCAGTTTGTTTTAGAAGTGTAAAAGTTTTATAGATCTAATTCACCCCCTCTCAGTATACTACTTTTCCATATTAGACTTCCAACACCTTCAAGGCAAAATCCTATTTTTTTGTTCAACGGTGCATCCTGAGGCAGATTTGATTCTAAAATGAGATCGCCTCCATGCATGAAAAATGAGTAATCATTGCAATTAGTTGTGAATGACACATGTGGTGCTCATGTTGTGCACATGAAAAGAAAGCAATGATACAAAGTTTGACTTGCTAGAGACAGTTGTAACAACTGTCATGATGAGATATCCACATGGTGCAAATGCAATGCCCCTTTTCGGTTGCATTTTTGAGATTTAGTTGAAGAAAATCATATATGTAAGCCTTAGGGAACATTGTTATAGGATGAGGATCTGGATCTTAGGTTTTGGGGTCTTTTGTTCACTACTTTGAAAAATACTTAGAAATAGCTATCATATCATTCACTTAGAAATAGCTATCATATCATTCTTTGACTTTATCTTTGTAATAAGATAATCAATAGAGGAGACACATTAGCCCATGCCTAGTTTTCTTTTACTGTGCATTTTTCTCTGGTTTTGTGGATAACTTTAAGCTATGTGTCATTCTAGAGGGGCATAGCTATTATTTTTTAGTCCAAACTTTTAAAATGTCATCATAAATTGGGAAGTTATTGAACCATGTTTTATACTCTTTCAATATTTGTAATATGAGGTTATATTATGCTATTTGGTGAATGAAATTATCATGGAATGATCATTTTAGTGAGATAATAGGGACAATACCTTTCGGGCCTTAATGGGTTCTTCTCACGAAGAGATCTGAATATTTTACACTATGTGCATCGAACTTTTGCATTATGTTCTCTCTTCAACAATGAAGAGTCTATGGCATTCTATGCCTAATATTTTTGGGGTTCTTTGAACATTCTTGTTATTTCTAAAGGGATATTCAAAGGGTTTTGAAGCTTTGGCATATCACCTTAGTTTTTTAATTTATCCTTCTTCCCCTTTCCCAAAACAATGCTAGTATGAAGAGCTGACTTTTAAAATCTCAGAGGTTGTTTCACAAGGCGCAATTTGTCCCACTTTTGTAAAGCTTCCTGACTACCCTTATTTAGGCATGAGCCTCTTAGGAATCAATAGTTTTCTGGAACATTTCTTGTGGGAAAGGACTTTCACAGGTGAAGATTTGGTGTGTTCTTCAATATTTTCAGATTTTACGAGGCACATTTCAAGCACCTAGCTAGTTTGTAGTTCAAAAAAATTGGTGATTACTATGATGCTTTGGTATGGAGAGATATTATGGAAAATGGATGTCCCCCGCTCATTTTCATGAAAATACAAGTATTCTTCCTCCCTACCAAGAACATTAGGCCAAGAAATACTTCCAATTTTGCTCCATATTCCCCTGTTGGAGAAATTCATGAGATTTTCTAGCACTTATCTCCCACCCACCCCTGTGCAACCTTATTCAAAACCTTCTTATGCTTACCAACCATAGGAGACTTATTTTACCTCCTATCAACATGATTACCCTCCCACCCAACACCAAAATGTGGAAAGCTTGGAAAACATTAGCACCAGAGAAATATTGTTGAATTTCCAAGCAAAGTTGAAATCTATTGAGGAGGAGCAAGAATGTCACCAACAACAAGATCATCTTTCTTAATAGGCTCAAATTTTGCAACAAAAAGTTGCAGACCTAAGAAACCAACAAGAGAAGTTTCTTGCAATGCAAGTTATTGTCGGGGAAGAAAGGATTAGGTCACATGCAGTAATGGAAGAGGTACGACTAGCTGGTTGTGTGCTTCCATTTTCTTATAATGCTAAGGAGATAACTCCCAATATAGAAGAAGAAGAGGAGGAGGAGGAGGAATTAGAGCTCGGGAAAGAAGAGGGGCTGCAAGAGGATATTGAGAAAGTTATATTACAAAAGCCCTCTTTGCAGACAAAGGATAAAGAAGAGGAAAGTCTAGTCCTCTTATTTGAAGAGCTCCCCTTCTTTGTTGATATGGACGATGAGGAGAAAGATCATAAGGACACCCTTGTCCTTGAAGACATGTATTAGGTTTTTCCCTAATCTACACTATTTTATGGCATGGAGGGAATCATAGAGGAGATATATGATCTGAAGATGACTTTCTAGACAAGTTTGATGTCATTTTCTAATTCGTTGATTGTGGATTGGTTTCTCCTAAATCAGAAAGCCATTAGTTTTAACAAAAAAATCTCCATACCAGTAAAGATACCATTAGAGCTAGCCTTTGTTGGTGAACAAGAGATTTCTTTCATTTTGCAACCTTATTATAGAATATTTACTAGTAATAGGAGATCCACTATACAAATTGATAACAATTATCTTACATATGTATATCAAATTTTGAGTAAATGAAAAGCCACTATGTTATTTTAAAAGATTCAATTATTTCTCATCTTAAGAATTCCAATTGGTTTCATTTTCTATTCAATTCTATTCTTAATACTACTATTGATCGACAATAGAAAATTTTATAAAATAAAAATGTGTGTGTACATGACTAATAGCTTAGTACCTCGACTGAAAAAAAGTTCCTTCTTGCTCATCTTACAAATATTTGATTAGTATCAGTATTGACCGGTGCAAATCTTTTACAGAAAAAAGATCAAAAAAAGGTCACAATAAATATGAAATCGATAGGATTGCATCCCATATTCTATCGTTCTTCTTTATTCATGATATATCATTTTTATTTTATTCTCTTCAGGGTCTAGTGGACTGGGAACCAAGAATGTGGAATATCAAAATATTAAGAATAATGATTTAATATTCTTATGGAATTTATATACAAATATGCTCAGGTTGTGCCTTTCCTTCCGCTTTCAGCTTCTGTACCAATCAGATTAGGATCCTTTTTTTTTGAGGATCAAATAAGAGTGTTCGCTGTACATGGGCTCTTATTAGCATTTTTATGTTAAGATCAATGCACGAACACCATCAAGAGGATGTCTCATCAAACATCTGGCTTAGATCTACAAGTTGCCCCTACTCATGCTTACCTCTGAGCATGAAAATGAGCATCAAGGAGAGAAAGTTTATTTTTCCCATTCATTTCAAGAAGACAACATTCAAACATGGGCGAGTTTCTTTTTTCTTGATCTTTGTAAGGTATTCCACCATGTTAGATGCATGTTAAATCTTCTGTTATGGTTAGTTGTCTAGGATCATGTGAAATATTATAAGCTAGTTAGGAAGGAAAACTACTTTAACAAGCCAGTCAATGGATTTGTTTAACTTCATTTCAATGAAAATCTCTATACATAGTAGGTTAGGAGATTTCTTGTTTTCCAAGAAATGTTACTGCACATGTTGCATTCTCCATAAGGGGAAGCGTGTTGTAGTTTCCATTTTTCCTCCAAGTGCATGCTTGTAAAAGTTTTTTTTGTGTCCTCTCTTGTTTTGAGGCAGGTCTATTTGTTGTGGATCAATTTTTATTGTGCCCAATGGATAAGGATTTTTGGTCTATGAAATAGAGATTCTGAGGTTCTTTCTTAGTAGGCAGAGATCCCCAATGAGTCACCAAAATCTATAGATTTTATCTACCTTAGCCTTCATCAAGAGTAGTATGAAGGTGATTTGAGGCAGCACAAAAGTGACAAATTAAGCATAGATGCTAAAAAAATTGAAAGAAATTTTTTTTTATTTTTTCTATGTTTCAAACATATGCATTTTTTGGACACCTTCAGAGTGGCATTTTGAGGTTGAAACTATCGTTCTTCCCTGAAAATGATGTGATAAAGGCATGGTGTTGAGTGATTGATTCTAGATCTCTCTAAGACCTTTTCAACAATGTATTCTATTCTAAATTTTTAGCAACAAGATGAAAGCTATGCCCTCGTAAAGTTGGGGTAACCAAATACCGAAATGGCACAATTTTTACCAAGCACACGAGCCTCTTTTCCTTCAAATGCTTCATCTTCTAATGTGCGCTCATAGTAGTAGGTGCCATATATCAACACCACAAAGTTTTTGAAGGTTAGAGGGGAGGCAAATACTCAAAAAATCTCGCCAGTGTGCCATGTGTCTAGTATTTGGTTGCATAATTAAAAAGGGTGGCAGGGCACACATCCTTCAAGGAAAAATGTATCTTTTTCGTTCAATGATGCCTCTTAAGGCAGATTTGATCCAAAAAATGAGATCGCCTCCACATGTGAAAAATGAGGAATCACTATGAGGAGTTTGAAATGGAATAGGTGGCGCCTATGTTGTGTGCATGAAAAGAAAGCAATGATGCAGAGTTTGACATGTTTGAGACAATTGTAACAACCACCATGAAGAGATCACCACATGGCGCAAATGCAGTGCCCCTTTTTGGTTGTATTTTTGAGATTCAGTTGAAGGAAATCATATATGTAAACCAATGGGCACATTGTTACAGGAGGAGGATTTGGATCTTAGGTTCGAGTCTTTTGTTCACTACTTTGAAGAACACTTAGAAATATCTATTGTATCAATCTTCGACCTTAGCTTTGTATTCAGATAATCAGTAGAGGAGACACATTGGACCATGCTCAGTTTTCTTTTACTATGTTTTTCTTTAGTTTTGTGAATAATTTTAAGCTTTGTGTCATTCTAGAGGGACACAACTATTATTTATTATACCATGCTTTTATAATTTCATTATAAATTTGCAAGTTATTGAACCATATTTTGTACTCTTTCAATATTTCTAATCTGAGGTTATATTATGCCATTTGGTGAATAAAATTCTCATGGAATGATCTTTTTAGTGAGATAATAGAGGCAATACCTTTTGGGTCTTAACAAGTGCTTCTCATGAAGAGATATGAATATTTGTCACTATGTCCATCTGACTTTTTCATTTTTCTCTCTCTTCAACAATGAAGTCTATGGCATTTTGTGCCTAATCTTATTGGGGTTCCTTGTTCTTGTTATTTTTGAAGGGAGATTCAAAGGGTTTTAAAGCTTTGGCATATCGCCTTAGTTTTTGTGTTTATCCTCTTCCCTTTCCCAAAAAATGCCAGTATGAATAACCAACTTCTAAAATCTCGAAGGTTGTTTCACATGGCACAATTTTGTCCCACTCTTGTGAAGCTTCCCGACTAGGCCCTTATTTAAGTGTGAGTCTCTCAGAGATCAACACTTAAATTTATATTTTCCAATATTTTTGTAGTAATTATTATATATATTAATTTTTTGTATTTTTGTAATTATATATATATATATA
>MU223607.1:787651-830730 GCA_018584345.1 Thuja plicata
TTATAATAGATTTATATATTATTTTATTTTATATTTTATTTATATTATTATATTACTATTTCATATTTAAAATTATGTTTATATTAATTTTATTTTATATTATATTATAATTTATTTATATTTATATTATTTTATGCTATATATTATATATTATTTTAAATTAAATATTATATTTATATTAAATTATATTTATTATAACATAATTATATTATATTTTATAATTATATTTTATGACTCTATATGGTCTTGTACACCCATTTCTTTATATTTTCACCCTTTATTATTGCAATTTTTTATAACAAAACAAATTTTAGAGGTTGGTTTTTCAAATTTGATTGGCTTAAATTTTTTTTAGCATATGAGCCCCTGCATTATTTGCAAAACAAAATAAATTTAAAATAAATAAAAAGTTAATAATAAGCAAATAAATAAAAAGTTAATAATAAGAATGCTTTTTTCACACTTTATAGACAATAAAAATATAAAAATAGAGGTACAAAATTATTAAAATGTTAAAGTAGGTCCCTCTTATTAATACTGAATACATTTAATTTCACAAAAAGTAAATATATAGTAAATACATTTACTTTCACAAAAAAATGATTGAAAACAATAAACTACCATATCACAGCTAGGAACTCTTTTTCATGCTTTGAATGAGATTTTGAATACAATTTACTAGTTTAATGTAGTTATATAGAGAATCTTAGTTTTTAATTTTTTTTTATTAGTAGTTTTTATTTTACATTTTTAAATTATTTTGTAATGCTTAAATAACTTTGGGAAGAACTTCATTGCTCTGCAACCTTGTTTTTATTGTAATAATTAATAAAAATCTAATATATTTTTTGTTTTATATTCTTGTTTATTTTGGTCATTTTTTCTTCTTTATTCACTTATTTTCATCTTTTTTGTATATCTAGTTTATTTAGTTTCAAATGTTAAGTTTTTAAAATTCTTTAGCTATACATTTTGTCTTATCATCAATGCATATAATAAGAATTGAAAAAAATCAACAATATAAACAAAAACTATAACAAGTAGAAATACAAAAATAAATAAATAAATAAATATATATATATATATATAGTGTTTATTTTATCTTTTTCTTTTATTAATTTTCTTCTTTTTATATTTCTTTTTGTTCTAGTCATTAATCTTTTGTGTTCTTCATTTTCTTTCTGTTGCATTTGGTGGTTCACATTCACATTCCTTTTTTTATTTATTTTTATTTGTTCTTTTAGCTTTCGTTTGTTTTCTCTCTTTATTCACTTCGCCTTCATTCAATTTTCTTGTGTCTTTGTTTTGTCAGATTTTTTTCTCTCTTGTATGGTTTCTTTTCTCTTGTTTCTGGTTTAGTTCATTTTCAGTGGTTCTTTATTTTATTTGTTTTTTTAATATATATTTGGTTTAATTTTTTAATATTTGATTTTTTGGTTGATCTTTTTTTGTGTCATTTCAATATTTTTTCTTTCCTTTCTTGTTTGGTTTCTTTTTCCTTATTCCCCTTTGTTTACTATTGTTTGACCATAGTTGACTTGTCTTTCTTGTCTTACTACCTTCTTCCCTCTATTTTTTAGTTCTATTTTCTATTTTATTCTTTCGTTGTACCCCCTCACTTTGACCCTGTGACATCCCTCACCCTCTCTACTCTTTATAAGTTGAGCTTTGAATTGCAATTGTCATCTTATGTCTCCTTGCTCTCTATCATCCTGATGACTGATCACAGAGTGTGATCTGAAACGTTGATGCAAAAATATTAAGCATTTAGGTTAAATGATACCAAATAGATCCCACTGATCACATGGTATATTATTAAGAAAGAAAAAAGAAATGGTGGAGTGGCTATAAGAGACACTTAGAAATATAATATCATTGTCAAAGCAAATCTCACACGAAGAATTTTATAGAATCCTAATGCATAATAGAGAAAAATAGCGAGAGAAAAGTAGTTGGATAATGAATTGAAATACATTTTAACAATTAAAAACCCTCCTTAGCCATTGAAGATTTGGAACTTCATATTCAATGTAGATCAAAAATCATAGATAATCTCACTTGGAGAATTAACAATGGAAAATGAACTGTAAACTAGGAGTTACAAGTTTATAACTTAATCCAAAATATAGATTTAATTCCCTGATCCAGGCAGTAATTACGTGGCTATGTGTTTTAAAAACCGTTGAAATTACAAGGAAGAGTTATACTTTAAACACTTTAAATCAACTATGTGTTTAATTACATAAAAGAGAACATTAAATGTAAGAAAATGATAGAACATAAAGAGAAATGAGAGAGATAGAAGAGAAGATGCAAACACTTGATAACGGAGTTCATCCTTAAGGACTACGTCTCTCGGTTTGCTTCTCAATTCGAGGACCACTTTATTAAATTTGCCAAGCAAAATTGCTTTGTTACAAATTCCAAGCTCCAAGCCTTCACAATCTCTTTCTCCTTTTACAATTTTTTTGGTGTAGAATAACATCTTGTAAAATCTCTCCTGAGAATTCAATAATTCCCTCCTATTAATCTCTCACAACAATTTTTTTCCTCCAGGACTAATTTCTTTTCCCAAGGACTAATTGCCCTTCCAAATACAAAATCACCTCCTTTTATACATGATTTTAACCAAAAATGGCTTAAAACTATATAACCATCATAATAATTACATAGCCCAATTTGAAATAACAAAATAGCCCCCTTATAACTCCCGTACAATCTATTTAGAGCTTTTACCTTATTTCAAAATTTAGCTCCATTTATAAATAGGGGTTAGTTTATAACCATAAAGGTTAATTTGTTATGTACTCGGGCTAAAAATGTTTTAAATAAAAAAACACCCACAAAATTTTTTATTATGATGAATGGCGCAACGGTTAAGGAGTATTTTAGGAAAGTGAGAGGTCGGGGTTTCCAACCGCCCAACTCCCACTTTGGCATATTGCGAAATATTATCTTTAAATAAAACCACTTCTAAATTTAGAATCTAAAAACAAGGTTTTTCGAGCTCGTCTTCTCAGGTGGGCACAGTTTCTTGACACCTTTGATTTTGACACCGAGCACATCGAAGGTACTAAAAATGTTCTTGCAGATTTTCTCAGTAGAGAAGGATGTTTGAATTCTATTAACAGCTTAAATCAGTTTATCACTTTTAATGATGAAAGACACATCCTTCAACCTCACCTAAGGGACTCTGTTACTGAGAGCCAACAAGATATACTTGACAATTTGAGGATTGTTCTATACAATCAACCTGGTTCATGGGATCAATGGAATCAACGAAGAGAAGTTCTAAGAGAAGAAGATGAAGAAAGTCAAGAGGAAGATCAAGAAGAAGAGGATCAGAATCTACATGTCCGTGGACTCAATGTTCAGGCTCCTGATCAATCACAGGTATTACAACCTAACCTAAATACTCAAATAGAGATTGATCAAGGAAATCTTCTGTTTCAGTTGCATGATATCCTCCAGCCTATTGAAGATGGTTTTGAAGAAGAAAGGGCACATGTGTTTATACCTGAATACAATAATGTTCCAGAACAGGTATTCAATGTTAGGATGATTAGAGAAAATAAAGATAGTTATACTTTCTTTAGTCAGACTGACTGGAATTCTAATATTTTTGATATGACAAAGGAAATTTATTTCAGTCTGAGGAATCAACATTTTGCTGCCTCTAGAAGTTTGTTGACAGATTCTATTATTTAGAAAACACCTTGTCAACCAGCAGATGAAGATATAAGAAGATTTCTGCAGCATACAGAAACTAGTGCCAGTACTTTTGAGTGGCCTGTAAACATTCTCAGCAGTACTCATATTCCAAATCAGCATTGGTGGCTTCTTCATAAGAAACCAATCGAAGCCTATTTCTGAGGAGTTTTCCCCCATGCTCATGATATACAACCTGTTGTGAATAATTTTGGAGTTTTCCCCCATGCTCATCCCAATTTCCTTCTGTGAGTCTCCTTACTCTTTTAGCATTTTTATTTGTTTTGTTGGGACGTGTAGATTCTGATCCAACAGACGTGTAGATTCTGATCCTCTTCTTCTTGATCTTCCTCTTGACTTTCTTCATCTTCTTCTCTAAGAACTTCTCTTTGTTGATTCCATTGATCCCATGAACCAGGTTGATTGTATAGAACAATCCTCAAATTTTCAAGTATATCTTGTTGGCTCTCAGTAACAGAGTCCCTTAGGTGAGGTTGAAGGATGTGTCTTTCATCATTAAAAGTGATAAACTGATTTAAGCTGTTAACAGAATTCAAACATCCTTCTCTACCGGCCATAACTTTTGCATACGGACTCGGTTTTCGATGAAACAAATGTTGTTGGAATCATGAAGATGAGCTCTTCAAATTGATGTCATCTTTGAACAATTTGGAGATGGTTTAAATTTCACCTTTTTCTGGCCCCCTTGGTCTACCTGTTGACCAAACTTTGACCGAGCATAACTTCTGCATCCGAGCTCCTTTTTCACCCATTCAAGTTGTGTCAGGTTCAATTTTTTGAGCTTGTCGCAATGATGCTAAATTTGAGAGATTTTGAGACTATGGAATTTTTGGCCTTTCTGGATCCACCTGGATCAGAAAATGTGCCTCCTTTTTTTTGGCTCATGGAATAAGTATATTTCGCTCATAAACACCCCTAACTGGAAGAAGTCATGATGCAAAGCATGAGCACTATATATAAGGAAAACATTAACAAATAGAATTAAAATAATAATAAGAATAATAATAATAAAGCTAAATATATTTTAAAAATTAGGTTTTTTTATAGAATGTAAGAAGACATGTTAAAATAGTTACACAATATGATCACATGATGATAGATTCATTTAACCTTTAAGAATTATATATCTTTTCAATTAACCATAGATCAATTACTCATCAATATATGCCTCTCTCAATCAAATATAATTCTTCTTATTGCACATGTTTTTTAAATATTCTATCATATGACTTGACAATTTTATTTCTAGGGAAAGACGACACCCTATAAATATATTTGATTTTAAATTAATATAATTCATAACATGGATGTATTAGGGAGTTAAGGATGATTATTTTAACTAGAAACAAATTAAATTAATTGCTTTGTGTAATTTAATTTTAGCCTAAAATTAATGTAAAGTGTATCTTAATTGTTAAGATGTGACAAAGGTTCAAAAAATTAAATATGAACTTGTTACTAGGAAATCAAAATGTAGAGACTAGAGAATTTGAGGGTCTTTGAAAAGACCACACTTATAATTTGGTTTAGTTGGTGTGGTGTTGCTTTGATGGTATAGTTTCATCTTGAGTAAAATAAAACACTTGATACATGCAAAAAAATTTGCTAGGTGGATTGTGTGTAAGGAAAACTATAATGTATTGTATAGTGGAAAAAGGGAAGCAATACAAAAGGAGTAGATTACTTCACCTTTTCACCAAAATGCACATTCAAAAGGAAGATGTCCCCAATAGGCTAAAGGGGTGGCTCAAGAACTAAATGGGGGAAATGGTCTGCCATTAAATATGTGACTGATGCAATGGAAATGATGTAGGTAAGGTGATTAATAAGAAAGTTACAGACAAAATTGAGAAAAATAGACTGATATGGATTGACAATGAGTAGAAAAGTGCAAAATAGAAACCAGAGCTCAGATTTGACCCATGGGTGAAATCTGGGTTGGAAATGCAAGGGACAAGCCAAAACTCATCCTGTACCTAGGGAGACATCACCAATGGAATTTTGTACCTCGAAAATCTGGCTAATTTTTTCTAGGTCTTTTCTGTTAAAGTAAAAAATTTATTTAACTTAATAAATTTAATCATATAGATTAATTAATTGAGTCACCTTTTTTTTTTTCTTTTTAACTTTAAGCTAAAATTAGGAAGCTTTAGTTTGCATTTAATAATTCTTTTATTTTATGCATGCATCCTTTAGGGTTTTTTGATCTCCTTTATTAAGTATTGATCTCATTGTAATAAATCATTCTAATTAAATTCAATTCTCAATCATTCCTTCATTCCAATTATTTATGCTCTTTCTTCTTTGAGGTTTTTCTCTTGTACGTGATAGGTTATTTGCATGCAGATGATTATTGGGCTTGTGGGAATTCACAAATTCTTGAATTCTAACATAGTATCAAAGCTCTAGACCTTACGCTTCTTGTTCGTCAATTTTGAGATTTTTCTTATAGTAATTTTTTTGTGCATCTTGGGGAAATTTGAATCTCATATTCAGATCCAGAAGATTCATGAACAATATGGATTTGGGGGTAGTTGAAAAATCCGGGCACTTTTGTGCAAAATAGAGGTCACCATTGCGCTCAAAAGGGCCAAAACCCTTTAAATCCATATAAATTAGTCAAATTTGGAGAATGTAAAAATTTGAGCACATTTTTGGGGTTGCACACTTTACAAGGCATTATTGTACCAGTGCTAACATCAACGCTATATTAATTTTTTTGTGCAGGTTTCTTCCAAAAAAATAAATCATGCATTTGCATGCATAATTTATTTAAAAGTTTTGACTTTTTAATAAAGCTTTTTTTTATTTTAAAAAAAACTTTATTATATTCCAGGAAAGTACACATGCATGTGCTGGCTCTGATGTCAACAGGTTGCGAGCTAAAATTTGATGACTGTCAACCTCTCATAGTTTGACCTTTTTTTGTCATAAAGAGCAACTATTGGTTGTTTGCCCATAATTTTGTCATACAGACTTGAAATTGGACAAACGAGATGTTGTCGGAAAGCTAATTCCGAGCCCAATCTAGTAGTGTAAGTTATTTTTTTTTTTTTTTCCATTTTGTAGGATTTTTTTCTAGTCAAAGTCAGAATTTGTTTTTTCCTTCTTGGAGGCATATCTTTTGCATCCAGACTCCATTTTTAAAAAATAAATGGGCATTGGAAAGCTGTTTCAATGCTCTTTCCACATCTATAGTCAATTTAATTAGAATTTTTACTAGGGACATAGAGATCATACATTAATGCTTTTTGTTTTTTTGCACTTTCCAGCTTTCATATTTTTGCTAGGGTTTGGGTTCTTGTATTGCGGGGGGTATTTTTTCTCTGGTTCACAAGACAAAACCTTCCTCTATTGAGTAGTTTACTCCGTACAATTATCACACCTAGAAGGAACATACGACCCGCCTTATCATGTCAAGGAGGTTATGGTCTTAATTTGATGAGGTTCAACCTCAATTGACTTTCTCATTCAAAGTTATGCAACACCCAAAAAGAATGGATGAAGTCATAGGTATGCTTTCCCTGAGAATTTTATATAGTATTTTGTTTCACCTTGAGGGTTGCATTACACCTTGTGACATTTGGACCAATTTTCATGATTGTTTTGGCAACATCAATTAGTTTAGGGCACTCCAGATTGAGGTAGAGTTGACCTATTTGGCACTTGATTATTTTCCATCTATTGAGGATTGGTTGATGAAATTCAAATCACTGAGATCATTGTTATAGGGTTCTGGTAAGAACAAAATAGATACTAAGTGTTGTGTGTGTTATTTTGTGTACCTGTTGTCTGTAATACAACACTTCAATAAGTCATTATATTAGTGAAAAGTAAGAGTTAGCAAGCATATCAATCACTAAAATCAACCTATTGCTTCACATCTAAGAAGGGTGTGAAGAATGCTATAATTTCCCTCAGATTATACATTAATCAGTGACATATACAAGCTTAGAATGAAAGGTTTGAAAGAATTTACTCTAAATGCTCAAGAAATGTTCATTTTAAAGCTCCAAAGTGAAATATTATAACAATGCTATGAAAGAATGAGCTAAAATGCATTAAGATCTATGAAAATAAGAGAAGAATAAGTTTGCAAATAACAATTAAGAATTAGGGGCCCATTGAGTTTAAAATTCATTCCATTTATAGAAGAATTTGGTGAATGAGAGGTTAGGATTGAAAGTGGAAGAGAGGTGGAGATTGAATCTTTGGTGATCCATGTGAGGTGATCCAAGTGATTTAACTCTCATTGGCTAGGGATTTGACTTTCCCTTTTGCAAATGGAGTTGTAATTAGGATTTATTTAATTCCTTTTAATTAATTACTTTAGCCATGTTTTTTATTTGATTGAATTGATTTGATTTAATTGGCTAAGGCAATTAATGTAATTTAGTGATTAAATCACTTAGGAGATTAAATTTGATTTAAATGAATTATGTCAATAAATTGAAGAATTGTCTTGACATAATTAGGGGTATGATCACACTTAGGGAAAATAGGGTTTATGGTTAGAGCATACCAAATTATGGTGGTTACATTTTCCCCTCTTTGAATTGATGTGCGAGCAACGCATTGATTCAAAGAAAGTTTTGATGACGACTTCAGAAAGTTTGAGAATTTCGCACTTGATTGAACAAAATGTCTAATGAGATCATTCTCACACTTGATTGAACTAAGAATGATATAATTGACTTTGAATTTGATCGAACAAAGGTCAATAAACAAAGATCTTAAAAATAACAATTCTAAACTTGGTTGTCGTACAATAATTGATAATACTGACTCCGAACTTGATCGAACGAAGGTCAGTACAAAGCTGCCAAGAGATTAATAAGAATCTGAGAAAAAGCAGACATAAGATATCCAGCTTGTGAGAACTGAAGCCTTCCATCCAATAGTCCTGAGTTAGTTGAGGGAAGCTTTCATGCCCTTAGTCTTTTGATGACGAAGTCATTTTAATTCTTTTTGAGCAAGACTTTGATTGATTTAAGTGTGATCATGCCCCCTCGGGAAAGAAATTGAAGGAACAAGAATAAATCCCTCTGTAGAATGATATATCACTTGAACTGATCGATTGAATCAAGAAAGAAACAACTAGAAGAAGTGGAGAAATGAAGGTGTGTTAAGAGAAAACAAAATTTTACCAAGTTAATCACATTAAAATGTGAGTTTGATTTCATTCCTGATTGATCAGAGAAGAACAAGATTAGATGTTGATAGTTCGGGAATCATTGATATCACTAATATAGATGATGTAGTTAACTTGGATTTTAGATGAATCAGGAAATTATTTTAAGCTCAAGTATTTATTCTTTTCTTTAAAATGAATTAGGCAATATTTAAATGCATCTACATGCAGAATCTTAGGACTGTCACTGATTTGTATACATTGTAGCATTTTATCATCATTGGGCATTTTTGTAGCTGACATCACTTGATAGTAAAATTGTCACTAAAACCCAATGATATCATGAAAGTATGAATACTATGTGTATTGGATGCAATGTCAGAAATGAAATTAAGCATCAAGGCATAGAAGCCAGGATGACAAGTTGGTTATCTCCGTTTAGTATTAAGAATCAAGTTCTGTTCAAGTGTAATGTAAGATATGTGACCTGCAATGACCTTGAAAATTCATATCCTTGGGTACATCATGTTTCATACACCTTAGTGAGAATCTAATTTAGAAAATAGACAAGGAAATTGTTTCAACCTCACCGTAATTTACACATAATGAGGATCAAGATCTATGCGGATACCCACTCATGTTGGCATCCCTTACCGTAAACATCCAAGTTAGGTAAAATTTATAGGATCATTGAAACAATCACCATAGACAGAAAACCAAGAAAAAATTATGCCCCTTGTCCTTGCAACTCTTTGTCTTTGAATAGAAATCATGGAGTAACTCGAAAGACATAACAATCACAAATTGATAATCAATCAAAGAAAATTTATAACCGATTAGATGCCCCTAGTGTGAAACATCATGGGAACATAAAAGAATCATAATCAAACCAAGATCATTCTATGTGTTTAATTAGTATTGAGAAATACTGTAAATTCATTTTTCAAGCGCAATAGAGATTCATCAACCAGAATTTGGAATTAAGCAATATGTTTTTCCATGTATGAGTATATGAGATTAATCTTGTCAGAAATTGCAATCCAATATAGTGTTTAGGAACACTGGTTTATTTAAAGTGTTGAGAAACACTAGTACATTTTTTATTTAAGTGTTGAGAAACACTAGTGTGATGTATGTTACAGGTAGGTGGTGTTGAAGAAACACCTTTGTTTGTGATAGTGACGGTTTTGATGCAAGTATTGAGAAATACTATTTTGTGAGGCAAACCATCCTAGACATGACCCTAGGAAAACCTAGCATACACAAACTAACATGCTAGCAAAGATGCCCTAGTGCAGAATGACTATTCTTAAGATGCAAATGCAAACAAATCCCAAGCAAGGATAGGACATTTGTAAGGAATCAGAGTCAACCAATAGCACAAGTGTGATCATGAAGGATTATTATCATCAATGCATTGATAGATAGAGCACAAAGTTCAAGTGACACCTATTTTCTAGGTTTTCACCACTCGGAAAAGCTTTTTATTTTTGCTACCAAGACGCTTGTTTGCTAGGTTTTCGCCAAGGCACTTTTCTCTTTTTCAATTTTTTTGTTCTTTTTTATTTTATTTTATTTTTTTTTGTAGTATCAAGGCACCTGTTTGCCAAGTTTTTACCAAGGATACCCTTTTTCAAGACTTTTTCCACTATTTTTGGATTTCTTTAGGATCAATTTTCTAATTTTTTTGGTATTTTCTGAGAATTTTCACTGCACGGGCTTTGCTAGCCAGATATCAAGCATAGAACCGCTTCAAATGTAAATTATTAATGGGATCAGGAAGAACATCTCCCTCAGGTGTAGGTAACTGATAAGCTCCAGTCCCAAAAGTTGCAGTAATGGCATAAGGCCCCAACTAGTTCGGTTCAAACTTTCCTTTCTGTTCTCTGTTTGGCTGGTTCTTAGGATTGTCTTTTAGAACAAGATCCCCCACTTGAAATTGTCATGGTTTGACCTTTTAATTGTACCCTTTTGACATGCATTTTTTGTATACTTTCAGATGATCGAATGCTTGTTGCCTGCGCTCATCAAGTAATTCTAGTGCATTTACCCTATCAATGTGGTATTGTTCATCAATAACAAGACCTTGGAGAGATATCCACAAAGATGGAATTTTTACCTCAATAGGTAACACTGCATCTGCACCATAGACTAGAGAAAATGGCATGGCTCCATTTGGTGTTCTAATACTTGTTCTGTAGGCCCAAAGTGCTGGATTTAATTGAAAACACCAGTCTCTGTCAGACTTAATCACAATTTTATGTAATATTTTTAGAATGTTCTTGTTAGTTGCCCTAGCTTGTCCATTACCTTGAGGATAATAGATTGAAGAACAATGCTGAGTAATGTGAAACTGTGTGCAAAAGTATTTGATGTCTTGGTTTTTAAATTGACCCCCATTGTCTATTACAATTGAAGAGGGTAACCCACACCTACAAATAATATAGTTCAAGATAAACACAACCACTTATTTTCTAGTGGCTTTGATTAGTGACACAACTTTGACCCACTTAGTGAAATACTCAGTGGCCGTAATTATGTATTTGTGTCTACTTACAGAATTAAGATATATCTGTCCAACTAAATCAAAGGCCCATTGTTAAAATGGCTGATGTGTTATAAATTCTATGAGCTCTCTAGCAGGAGCATGGATAATATTTCCATGTGTTTGGAATTTGTGACATGTTTTTGAAAATAGAACAACATATTTTTCCATCGTGGGCTAGTAATAGCCAACTCTTAGTAGTTTTTTAGCTAAAAAAAAGCCATTTGAATGCGATCTACATACACCTTCGTGAACCTCTTTTAATGTGTGATCTGACTCTTCTTGTTCTAAACACCTAAGAAGTGTATCGTTGAGACCTTGTCTATATAATTTATTAGTAATGAGGATATAACATGATGTTTTCCTAATTAAAGCTCATTTTTGATTCCTTGATAGACCATTTGGTATAGTTTGGTCAGTAAGATAGGTAATGAGTTTGGCATACCGAGATTGGTCTTGGGCATTTAAAGCACAAATTACTTGGTACTCAGGGGTATAAAAATTTGGATAGGATAATTCTTCCACCAAGATGTCATAGCAGAATTGATGTTCTTCTAGTTGTAACATGGACACCAGTGTAGCCATAGCATCTACAACTTTATTTTTTGTTCTTGGTATTTGCTGGAATGTGGCGAAGACAAAGTAATTTTTCTAGTCTTCAACTAGTTGTTTATAACACATCAAATTATCATCTCTAGTCTGATAGCCTCCATTTACTTGGTTAATAATAAGCTAGGAGTCACCATACACATGTAACTCTATGATCTTCCATTTCATAGTCATTTTAAGACCATTCACTAATGCTTCATATTCAGAAATGTTATTGGTGCATGGAAACATTAATTTGTATGCTTTGGGTATCTTGTAGCCCTGAGGAGTGATGAAGAGAACCCATACTCCAAAGCCTTGTTGTGTGAAAGAACCATCAAAATACATCTTCCACGGATGTTTAGTTAAATGCATAATTATTTCATCAGGAAATTCAATTATCAAATGTGCATCATCTTTCAAGGGTGAATCAACTAATTGATCTGCGAGGACTTGTCCTTTAATAGCCCTTCTATCCACATACTCAATATCAAAGTTGCTTAGAATCAGGACCCACTTTTCTAGCCTTCCTGTTAATGTTGTCTTGCTTAAGAGGTATTTAAGAGGATCTATCTTTGCAATAAGCTTTACTGTGTGTGACAACATATAATGTCTCAATTTCTATGATGCAAAGACAACTGCTAAGCAAGATTTTTCAATTATACTGTAATTGAGTTCATAAGACACCAGTGTCCTGCTAATATAGTAGATTGCTCTTTCCTTTTTATTTTCATCTTCTTGAGCCAACAATACTCCTAGTTATGCAGCCATAGCTGAGATATATAGTAGTAATGGATTTCCATGAATGGGCGCCATGAGAATAGGAGTAGTAGCCAAGTAATCCTTTAATTATTTGAATTTATATTCACAATGTTCATCCCATTTGAAGGTAACACCCTTATGTAGCAGTTTAGTAAAAGGTTGTGCTCTGTCTGCAAGTTATGACATAAATCTCTTGATTGACTAGAGTCTTCCTTGTAGCCTCCTCATTTGACTAATATTGCGTGGAGGTGACATTTCTAGTATAGATTAAATTTTGTAGGGTCTACCTCAATTCCTTTTGTTGATAAAATAAACCCTAGTAACTTCCTTGATTGAACTCCAAAGGCAAATTTCTTTGGATTAAGCCTGAGTTGAAATTGTTCCATGCGATCTAATATCTTCTCAAGTCTTCAATATGAGTAGTCCTTGTTTTTTTCTTAGCTAAGGTATCATCTACATAGTCCTCCATGTTTTTGTGTATCATATCATGGAATATGGTTGTCATAGCTCTTTGGTATGTAGCACCAACATTATTTAATCCAAATGGCATAACGTTCCAGCAAAAAGTTCCCCATGCGCATGTGAATGTTTTATTTTCTTGGTCTTCAGGAGAAATATTAATCTGGTTGTAGCCTGAGAAACCATCCATGAGTGAGTACCTGATAGCCTGATGTTAGATCTATGATCATATCAATGTTTGGCAGTGGAAAATCATCTTTAGGACATGCTTTGTTTAAGTCCCTAAAGTCTGTGCAGATACTGATAGATTTATCTATTTTAGATATTGGTACCACATAAGAAATCCATCCTGCATAAGCGATGACTCTTATGAATCCAATTTTCAGTAAAATTTCTAGCTCTGCTTTCACCAGTAATGCAACACGAGGATGCATCTTTCTTAATTTCTGTTTCACGGGCTTGATCCTAGGAGCTATAGATAAATGATGCATTATTAATTT
Organism: Thuja plicata; assembly: GCA_018584345.1. NCBI lineage: Eukaryota > Viridiplantae > Streptophyta > Pinopsida > Cupressales > Cupressaceae > Thuja > Thuja plicata. The sequence continues at coordinate 801,366 of MU223607.1, forward strand.
AGGATCGAGTCTAGGCATATCTGTGTAAGACCATGCAAAATTGATCTTTTTCTCTTTCAGGAACTCAGTAAATTGTATCTTCTCCTCTTCTGATAAGGACTGTGCTAGGTGAAAAAATTGAGGAACTTCAGCTATTCCCAAGTTAATTGGTTATGTAGGTTCTATCAAAATTGAAGATCTTTCTTGAAAGTTCTTAGAGAGAATATCAAGAATCTCTTCTTTTGGCACCTCTAGGAGGTTTTCACCATCAGATACATCTTTTTATTTTTACTTTTTTAGAATCTGACACTGCCACAATGTGGTTTTCACCATCAGTTCTTTGTTTCTTTTTATTTTTCAATTTGTGACTAAGAAACTTGATATCCTCCTCTAACATGTTCACGCTCCTTGCTTTCATGGAAAAAGGATAAGGTTCACAAGCATTTAGATAACAGGCCAAAGTGTATTCATTAGGGAAGTTCATGATAGGAGTAGGATCTGAATTAGTCCAATCAATTAGGTCAGGGTTTATCAAGGATAATGATTCATATTTTGGTAAGGAAAACATTGCGTCAGCATCAAAACTATTAACTAAAAAGACATGTTCTGTTAAGTCAACTTCTACAACATTTAGATCATCAAGAGTTAAATTGTCATTAATAGGGTCATTGTTAGTAATATGCGGACCTAACTATAACGATTCATCATTTGATCTTTCTTCTTCTTCTCTCAACAAAATAAAACTCATAGCTTATAGTCTTAGAATGTCCTCTAGACCTAGTAAAATACCAGTATCCTCATCAAGAATCCTAGGTAGTGGTATCTCATCTGATTCTGGAACAACAACAGTATAAGGGGAAGTGTTAGAACTCTCTCCTCTTTCCAATAGAGATGCAAATTTGTGAATCACATCTACCTCAATGTCCATAGTAGTATTTGACAAATGATCCCATTCATAGTCATGTGAGTCTGTTACTTCATCATCTGATCTGTTTAGAAACTCAGTAATAGTTACCTGATGTAGCCTATTAGACACTTGTAGATCAAAGTGAGGTAAATCTAGGACATGTGAAATTGTGACCAACTTCCCCCAGTTAGGATGTAAATCTTGTTGTCAGGGTATTTCTTCAGTAGTTTCTTCTATTAATGGGACTTCTGTAGAGTCTTCCGTTGTTTCCTCTACTTCTTGAATAGTAGCTTGTGTCAATAAAGGAACATTGAGTCTCTTGTTGTGTTATGAAAGTAGGTACATATCTTTCTCCTTTATATTTGGGATACTCTGTACCAATATGCAATAATCTCTCATATTTCCATGGTTCTAATGTTGTTTCTTCTTCTTCATCATCACTTCCTTCATCAAAGATTGGACCATCTCTTGAATTAGGGTTTTTAGATTTGTTATTGAAACCTAATCCTATTTTGTCTTTGGTATTTCTGAAGTCCATGTGTATAGGTTCAACAAGTCCTTTTCCTTGATCTCCTAAAGGTCCCTTCCCCTTATATCCCATTTGTTTGAGAAGGTCATATCATTTACAATACTTTTCTGGGGATATCTCCACATGTTTTACCTCATTTTCTTTATGTTCTCCTTTATAGAGCCAAGCCAAGACTATTTTTCTTCTTTTTCATCCTCTTGAGAAGTAGAGGCTCTAACCATACCAGTTGCTTTGTGAATGTCTGGTTCTTTATATGTAGTAGGTGTGAAAGATGAGGAAGGTTTCCCATAAGATATTGGAGACACGGGAAGTTCTATTAATGATGGAGTCATGTCTAGTTTGTATTTTCCCATACTAGTTTCTTCAAGTTTTAATGTCTTTCCAAAGCTTCTCATAACCATGTCTTTAGTAGTTTCAGGTACAGTTTCTTTTGGGACTTCCTTATTATGAGGAACCATACTATCAACTTTAACATTGTTGCAAGTGTAACAGACATATGCAGGAATTGTTACTTCCACCCCATTATGTGGGAATTTGATACATTGGTGGTAAGTAGATGGTATTGCTTGCATTTCATGGATCCAAGGTCTCCCTAATAGTATGTTGTAAGCCAAGGGTAGATCTAGAACTTGATAGATCACTTTTCTTTCAACTGGTCTTATTTTGATTGGTATAACAATGAGACCTTTAGATGATCTTTCTTCTTCATTGTAAGCTTTGATAGTTATCTTACTCCTTGAATCAATGGTTTGTTATGAAAGACCCAACTCCTTTATTATATTGAGAGTGCATATGTTCAACCCTGCACCTCCATCTATCAATACACGTCTGACACAAGATTTTTGAATTAGGACTTCAATGTGTAGGGGTTGGTTATCCGGATGAGTCAATGATTTATCATCTTCTTCTGAAAAAGAGAGATAATGTGGTGCTGAGATGAGATTTACCATTACCTGTAACTTGTATACATCAATGTATTTTGGAACATTTGCAGAATATAGGGCTTGTTCAAGAACTTCCCTATGCACTGAAGATATTTTGAGTAACTCAAATATAGAAATTTGAGCAGAGGTTCTTTGCAATTGATCAACCAAGTTATAGTTTGCTGAAAGAATGGTAACTATTTGTCTTTTCGCTTCTAGTTTGGGAATAGTGAAAATAGGTACTTTTGAGGATGTCACTTGTTTTGATGAGGAGATAGCTCCTTTCATTGTGACTTGTGCTTGACTTTGAGTCACTACATTTGATTGTATGGACATGTCTTTAGCACCTTTAATAGTGATCACATTGATTGATTCGTATTTAATATCCAAAATGTTGATCACATTATCGTTATTGGAGTAAGTGTATTTCACTTCACTTCCTTTTCCTTTAGAAGCTTCCCCTTTCTCGTAGTTAGGGAATAGTTTGTTAAATTCCATATGGTCCTCATTAGTATTGTGTCCTTCCACTTTGATCTTGCCTCCTTCAATAAGGTCTTGTATAATGTGTTTAAGCTTAACACATTTATTAGTCTTATGTCCCTTGTTTTTGTGAAAGACACAATAAGAATTATCATCCCACCATATTGGTTTGACTTTTGGTTCCCATGGTTTTGAATCGGGAATTGTAAGAACTTTGTTGTCCAAGAGTGTCTTCAAAACTATCTCAAGAGGTTCTCCCAAAGTAGTGAATGTTCGTTGAGGTCTAGAAGTCCATGTTCCACTCTTGTTGTTCTCATTGTTTACTTTAGGTATTGTGGTTGTTATCTTGGCCTCTTTGTTTGCTTGCAAGATGTTCATTAAATTGAACACTATTGGTTTAGGATTAGCATTGGATGCATCTACCACTCCATCGTTAACAACATTCTTGTTTTGTTTCCACCACTTAGGCTTGTTGTTGTAGTTGGTAGATTTACTATCACTTTGAAGTTTGATTTCTCCTTTCTTAACCACAACCTCTTCAATACAGATGGCATTTTTGATCATCCTATCAAAGCTAGGTGAATCTTGCATTTGCAAAGTATAGTTTAATTTTGGTATCAAGTTGTTAATAAATATTTCCATCTTTTCTGATTTGGGAATAGCTCTTGAATACCTAGAAAATATTTTCCTCCACCTTTCTAAAAAGTGTAAAGGATTCACCGGTTCTTTGTTTTGTGTTACACAAGTCCATCACGGTTACATTATGTTGTATATTGTAGGAGTATTTTGGAAAAAACATTGTATTAAATCCTCAAAATATTTCACCTTAGGTGCAAGTTTGGAGAACCACTCCATAGCATTTCTACCTAAACTTCTTGGAAACAGCCTCATTAGATAGGTAGGTTCGTGCATGTACTCTATGCTTAGAGCACAAAACTCTCTCACATGGTCATGTGGATCAGTCTCTCCCATGTACTTTTCATAATTAGGCCTTTCCATGTTGGGAGGAAATGGAATCATTTTGTTACTCTTGTCAAAAGGAAATGGACAAATGTGGTCCAAAGAGTATTTTTTTTCTATTTTGACCTTTTCTTGTTTGATTATTTCAAGTTTGGCTTGCATCAAGGTCAATTTTTTAGTGAGAATAGAGATAGGGGTTGGTATCTCTTTTTCCTTTAGTCTTTCAACATCATAATATTTAGGGAGTTTGACTCCAAAGGATGCTATATGTAGAAAGTATTTTTCCTTCACCAACGATCTTTTCCAATGTCCTTTGGAATTTTCTACTTTGTCAGAGTCTATTATACTCTTCCTCGGGTACGTCTCCTTCACTATCTGAGTTAAAAAAAGGATGAGTGATATGTATTTATTCTTCACTACTACTATCTTCTTGTCTTTGGTTCTTGTCATTGTTGTATTATTCAAAAGCTTTACTTTATTCATTTCTAGGAGCTTCCATTGCAGGTGATTCTGTGTGAAATAAGGGATTACGAGATGTTTCTCCTTATTGAAATTGTAGCAATCTAGGAGGTACTTTCGATTCGTCAGCAAGATGCTTGTTGTGTCTTGTGTTAACCATGAAGTTGAATCTCAACTATGTTAAAAGGTTTCCTATAGTGTCAAGTGGAGTCTCAAATTGTTCAAGTAAGTGTGTCCAAGTACTAAAGGATTGCTTATGTTTGATGTAAGTGAATGACTCCAGTGTCAGAGGGTTAGAATGCCTTGATAGTGAGCTTGGAATCAAGTTGTTTTGAAAAGTGAGTAGACCACACATTTTAAGGCCGATTGTGAGAACCCAAAAGGACATGCAAGGTAGACTTCTAAAAAAGTTTTGAAACAACAACTGGTGGACCAAAAAAAGCAACAGGACCAGACTAAAGAGCCAAAAGGGTACCCAAATATACTGAATTTCTCTAAGATACAAATCTGCAAGTGCCCACTATCCTAGATGCAATACACTGTAAGCGAGGTTTTTCTTAACCAGATGCGAGCTTTGATATCCGGCATGCGATCTTTGATATACAACATGCGAGCTTTCTTCCTAGATGCGAGGCAAAAATGACCAAAAGTGAACCTTCTCCTTGGATGCGAGCTAATGCAACTAGAAGTGACCTAAGACAAACCATAATGAGCCTCTGACATTTTGTCATATTTTATCTTGAAATACATGAAAATTTGTTTGACAATAAGGTTTTTCTGAGACTTTCCAGTGAGTTGGAAACAACTTTTATGTCAGGGAATGAATATTATTGCTTATTTTTGGAGTTATCTCTTTAATGAGTTTAAATCAAATCAAGAAATGTTTCTTTGTTAAGGGTGTCAAAAACACTTTCCCTATTCCCTAGTTTCTAAGCATAGAGTGAAAATATTTGCTTGTAGACTCAGGTACACACTCAAATGCTAATCAGAATATGGCCATCACCAAGCATGCAACGACTCCAGTGTGATATTAGTCGACTCCAAATGCAAGTGAGGGCACAAAATGATGAGTATCTTGGGGCAATTACTATTTGCCTTGCACAAATATTATCACCCTTTCAGAGATGAATCGAGTTTCTTTTGACTACAAGTGTTTTGTATTTTTGGGCATTCGTTCATAATCATCCCCCATAGAATTTCACAAGGCAAAATTGAGGCGTATAGCCCTATGAGTACTCAAATATGTGTAGTCTCGCAAGCAAGATTCAAGCGGCTCCACTCTACACACTCAAGCATGTTCAAAGAATGATGTCATAATTCCAGGAATAAAACTAACTACATCTTCCAAGGTTTTAGGTTACAAGGAAGCATATTAATTATAGTGAGTTGGAAGGGTTGACGTAAAACCTATCCTCACTTGGGTCATCCTGGGAGATTTTTTCCTCAATCGACAAGCCCTCTAATGTTTTGAAAGTAATACAAAGGATTGGCAAGCTTAGGAGTTCTAGATTTCTGATTCTTCAAAAGAAGAAGAGAATACTCTCCTATTCCATTCTATTTGATCCCAAAAACACTTTAAGCAATTCTTTCCCTAAATGAATTCACTCAAAACTCAATCTCCCATGACGAGTCTTTGATTCCTCCACTTGGAAGGAAGAGCAAATTCTATAGTGAGACTAAGTGATACTCTTAAGTTTGATTCTTAATTCCTATTTTATGAAAACACAAAGTAATTGAAAACCAAATATTGTTTGTTCAATTTCCCCAAAGTTAGGTGATTTTATTGTTCAATTTCTATCCAAAATTAGACAATGAGTGTTCTTTTTCCCTCAATACTTAGTGCTTTGTGTTGTTCAATTACTCTCCATAATAATTAGACAATGAAACTTGTTCAATTATCCACAAGATTAAATTCTTTGTGTTTGTTCAATTACTATCCCAAAAAGAAATTAAACAATGAGGTTTGCCTTGTTCAATTATCCATAAATTCTTCTCAAATCCTAAATCAACTTTTGAGTTTCTGATTTTCCTTGAAGGAAAAGAGCATAATCCTCTTATTGATTTAGCAAGTGATTGGAAAATGTTCTTAGTTTCAAAGCCTTGAATAAATAAAATCAACTTAAACCATTAAAACACCTGCAAACCATAAATTAGTAATTTCTCTCCACCTTTTTGAGAAAAAAGGCTCTGACAACAATCTGCAATAAAAAAATAAGCTGTTGAAAGGACAAAAGCAAACAAGATCACAAGATTAGTGGTTAGACAATTTAATTTTCAAACCAAATGACCAGATGCAATTTCCTTTCCCAAATATGATCCTAGAAATATTGAATGCGAGCCCCTTTCCCAGATGTGATACTTTGCACAAAAGGTGACACAAGATTCACGGGATGCAAGCCTTTACCGAAAATGACTTGAGATTTACTGGATGTGAGCTCTAAAATCTGGGATGAGAGAGAGAGAGAGAGAGAGAGAGAGAGAGATCATGGGAAAATTATATAGAGATAAGACATCATTAATTTTGAGGAGGAAAGCCCCCCAAAAAAGCATCTCAGATCAAATATCCATGCACAAGGGCATGGGAAAAAAACAAAAATAAAGATAAAAGACACAAAAGAGGGGTTAGCACCTAAAATAAGACTCCAAATCAACTACTAGTAGAGACATCGATAGAAAATGTCACCAACACTGATGTAGGGGCATCTGAGGTTCTTGGAAAATCTGTGGCTGTCAGATTTTTAGTTTCTATTGTTTGGTTATAGTGTTGGCCGAGGGGCTCGGTCGTTGAAGAACTTGGAAAAATTTTGGTGCTCCGCATGTATTGTGGCTCAGTAACGATTGAGGGAGGTCAGTCGACACACTTGCTCGGTGATGCTTGTTGATTTGCTGATGCTCAGAAATGCTAGGCTGGTGGTTGCTGGCACTTGACAGTTTGGATTTTTGACTGATGTTCTTGTAGATTTGGGAGGCCAACTTGATGCATTCAATATGTGTAGTGTGTGATCGTGATGTGGATCAATCATGGGGATGTGTGTGGACCTATTTGGGTCTTGGATCTTTATCCTATCTGCATTTAATAAGTGTTGTAAGTCGACTTAAGGCATTTTGTATTTTTTTAACTTCTAGATGTTTCTATTTGCAACAGTCCGACTTGTGTCCATATATAAGGAGGTCTGGGGTAGAGTTGTAGATAGTTGTAAGTGTGTAGATAGAAAAAAAAGATTGCTTGGAGGCTTGCGAGTATAAGTTCAGATCTGGTTTTCTTCCACTTATCTATAGAGTAGAGAGAAGTAAGGAAGAGGGGTAGATGAGTAGAGGAATATCCTAAAGTTGTGAATTTTTTAGCAGAGCTAGTGGCTGAGGCTTAGGAACAATGAAATTGCTTGGGGGCCTATGTGCACAAGTTTAGATCTTGCTGGATGTTTCTACCATGTTGTTGTGGCCTATTGTTATAGATTTGGCTAGCTAGGGTTAGGGTTTGATTTGGATCTTGAGGGATCTTGCATAACTATTATTTTATTTGTAATTGGCCATAAGCGGGAAGGCCTTATAGCTTGACACATTGCATGTAATCAATTTTTTATGAATAAGCTTTCACATTGTTATCAGATCTTGATTTTCTGTTGTGATTCTATTGTGTGGTTTTTTAGCTAGGGTCTTTGACATCTCCTTTGGGAATTTTCCCTACCTTGAACTACATCATGTGGTATCAGAGCTTGAAGTTCCTGAGTGTGTGGACAGATCATCGAGGGTGAGTCAGTTTGCACTAAAAACTTAGGTTGGGTGAAGTCTATCAGAGCAGAGTTTGATCTTGTAGTGGATTGTTCTTTTTGGAGTCCAATATCTTTTTTGTAAAGTGGGAAATCATGGTTCTAACTTACAATTGCAGAGGACTTGCAGATGGATCATGATATGGATCGATGGTTGTGATGATGGAAGGTTGATCTTATTGAGTGAAGGTTGGATCTAGTTTGAGATTTGTTGCAGAGGGTTTGCGAAGATCTTGGAAGATGCATCTGAGAAGATTGGACCCAAGGGAGATTGAATATCTATGTGATGTATTTGAGAAGAAGTTTTCTCGGTTGGAAGCTTGTTTGACTGATCAATTTAAGGAAGGAATGGTTGAATTTTGTAGAGGTATCTGGAGCTGGAGTCTATCAATCTGGAAGTGAGTTGTGTGGCCAGTTAGAAGACTTGTTTGAGAGAGAAGATGGCATAAAAAGTGTGAGGTGGAGGCTGGTTTTGTTGATCATTTTATGGAGTCTGATGCAAAATCTACATAACAACTTGTGGTCATTGCTGATGAGATTCCTAACCTTGTTTATGCTGGGATGGAGAATTGTTTTCATAATTAGTTGGTTGTGTCTGACATGGAAATTGCAGAGCACCTATTTGTGGATAATCAAGATGTTGTGGGTGATGATATGGAGATTACAGAGCATCTTGTTGTTGATGATGAGATTGCTTATGAAGAGGAAGAGTTACCTTTGTCTAAGGGCATTGATGTTGATTGTTTTATTAATCGGTATGAGGTTGTGGATGAGACTGGTGAAGATGGTGGACATCTTGATATGATTCTTCTTGATAAGCTTGAGTGTTTTGATGAGGTTACTATTGCTGATGGTGATGTTGGAGAGTTGTAGACTGGCTTGGTTCAATTGGATGTGATGGTGTGGAAGTTGTTGTTCTTAATCTTGAGGATGTGGAGACCGATAGTTAAGATGAGGTGGTGGATTCCTAATTTTCTTCTAGAGTCTATGTGTGGGACACACTTCTTTTGTTACCATGGGTGTATAATGCAGGGGCATCTAACATTCTTGGAAAATATGTGGTTGTTAGATTTTTGGTTGTTGTTGCTCAGTTGCAGTGTTGGCCAAGGGGCTCAGTCGCTGAAGAACTCAAAAAAATTCTGTGCTCGGCATGTGTTGTGGCTCGATGAAGCTTAAGAGAGATCATTCGTCACACTTTCTCAATGATTCTTGTTGGTTTTCTGATTCTCAAAAATGCTTGGATGGTGGTTGCTGGCACTCGACAGTTTGGCTTGCCGACTGATATTTTTGTGGATTTGGGAGGCTGAATTGATGCATTTAATATGTGTAGCATGTGATCATGGTGTGGATCAATCATGGGGAAGTGTGTGGACCTATTTGGGTCTTTGATATGTATCCTATGTGCATTTAATAAGTGTTGTAAGCTAACTTAAGGCATTTTGTATTTTTTTTGCTTCTAGATGTTTCTATTTGCAATAGGCCGACTTGTAGCTGTGCTAGTATATAAGGAGGTATGGGGTAGAGTTGTAGACAGTTGTAAGTGGGTAGATAGAAATATAAGATTTCTTAGAGGCTTGTGAGCACAAGTTCAAATTTGGGTTTCTTCCACTTAGCTATAGAGTAGAGAGAAGTAAGGAAGAGGGGTAGATGAGTAGAGGAGCAACCTAAAGTTGCAAATTTGTGAGTAGAGCTAGTGGCTGAGGCTTAGGAACAAGGAGATTTATTGGGGGCCTGTGTGCACAAGTTTAGATTTTGTTGGATTTTTCTACCATATTTTTGTATCCTATTGCTATAGATATGGTTAGCTAGGGTTAGGGTTTGAGTTAGATCTCGAGGGATCTTGTAGAACTATTATTTGCTTTGTAATTGGTCGTAACCGAGAAGGCCTTATAGCCTAAAACATTGCATGTAGTCAGTTGTTTATGAATAAGATTTCATATTGTTATCAAATATTGGTTTCTTTTGTGATTCTATTGTGTGGTTGTATAGTTGGGGGCTTGGACATCTCCTTTGGGGATTTTCCCTGCCTTGGTGGCAGTTTAAAAAAATAAAGACAAAAGACACAAAAGAGGGGTTAGTACTAAAAATAAGACTCCAAATCAACTAGTAGTAGAGACATTGATCAAAAATGTTCCCAGCACTAATATCATATCTAGAAAGCTATTTCAAGAACATAATTGATGATATAGAAAGGGTAAGAGCATCATCAAAGATGATACAAAACTTCACGATCTAACCCACTAGCATAGTTATGAGAGCATGGAAAGAAGACAAAAAGACTGATAAGGGTAAATTATTGCCTTTGTTTTGTATAATTTTAATACTCTGTTCTAGTTTTTGTTAAAACATTTGAGAGTCTAACCAGCCAAAAACTTGTGATAAAGCCTAGAAAGAACTGATGAACCATGGGTAGATGTTTGTGACATATTTTGCTAATATTACACACATAGTGCAGTATTTCATAAAACCATCAGAATCTATGTTCTAATATCTAGATATTTAATTTGATTAAGCTTGTTGCATGAATATTTTCGTATCATAACTAACTTGATAGGAGAGAAAGTGGCTGGAGAGTGGTCGACAACATTCATGGAGGAATGTTGAGGACCAGCTACGACGGAGTGATCATTACAACACCAGGAAACATGGCTGCTACAATGGAGCCATTATTCCAGGACACATGGATGTAGTGTGCCTATATTCCCTCTACACTTCATTATGTTGAATTGGTCACCCGAGCTTTACTACCCACGCCGCAGGCTATTGTTCTTCCATCTTCTTCTCCGGCATGTTTTCAGCAAGATAGTTTCTTTTCTATTTTTGTAATAAATGTTTGATCCTCTATTTATATAGGGAATGGACTGATAGTTTGATCTAGCTAGGAGGAAAATGAAAGACAAAATTTTTTGAAAGGAAACTATTGTATCTTGCAACAATCTATTTTCAAGTTCCATGTCTTGTTTTTATGTAATGAGTTTTTGAAACGCAATGAAATAGTTCTTGGTTTACATTCTGTGTTCATAGTTTAGTAGAAACCAACCAAGGGGGCCCACTTGGGAGGTGGAATATGTTAGAATAGAATAGATTTCATTTCCAGCATTTCAAGTATTTCAGATAGAAGTTACAATTTCTTCCTGCAGCATCGCAACTTGTGAGTGTTCTTGCAGCATCTGCAAGAATAGTTATAATGGATGTTTTAGGTTGAAATCATAGGTTTCATTAGAGTTGTAGTTTATAGAATTCATTCCAGTAAGAAGATAAATGTATTCTTTTCCTGCAGCACTAGTGTAGGTTTCTTTTATGCATTTTTACCTTCCTGCAGCATAAGCAGAATGACTCGTTAAGGAACCTAGTGCACATATCATGCCGACCATTTCAAGTATATGTCCCTAGGTTGACAAGTTAAATGCACCTCATAATGGGAAAATTAGTCCTTAGATTGAATGAATCATTCCTAAGAAAGGCCTTGAGCATGATTATTATACACCTATTGTGAGGCGGTTCAAAGACCATGAGTCTAACAGGCTAGTAAGATGTGTTATGCTAGGTGATCCATGAAAGAAGAAGAGGAGGATAAGAGTAGAAAGGCTAGCAAGTTGTGTTATTCTAGTTCCACTCATTCCAAAGAAAGGAAGGATAATTGATGTTCTAGCAAGTTGTGTTATGCTAGTCAATTATACCTTGAAAGTTTTCTCACGAGGGCAGCTTAAAAAGTTTTTGTGCACATGGGTGGCTTAGGATATCAATATTACAAAAAGCACTGTTTCTATGTGGATCTATAAAAATGACCAGTCCTAAGGAAAACATTGTCTCCAAAGGGGTCAATAAATGAGATCAGTCCTAAGGAAAGCATTGTCTCCCTAGGGACCCAAAATGGAAAAGAAAATGATTAGTCCTAAGGAAAGCATTGTCTCCTTAGGAATCAATAAAAAAAAGTTGTATAATATACAAGAGAGGTCATATGCAAGCACCTCCCCTTATGATGAAAACATAGGTGACATCATAAGGAAAAGAGAACAAGGATACCTACATCCAACAATAAGAATATATCCTTAAAACAACTATGTATTCCAAAATACTCTTATTAGCGAGGGAAATATATAACCACAAAAGGATATCCACAAGCGAGAAGAGACCCTTGAAACGAAGAGATATTGGTTGCAAGACATCTACCTCCAAGAGGAGTTATTGAACAAATATAACATCTTCAAGACATAGAGGGGAAGAGAAAAAGAATGTACCTTTTTAGCCCCATGTCGCTAGGTGTAAAAGGGATTCTTGATGAAGGATAACATACTTTAAGTCCCAAAGTAAGGGTATTTGTTTAGGATGAACATAATTGATAAAATAAGGAAAAGAGGTTGTAATTAAGGATACACACCTCTTGCATAAGAGAGAATACCAAATCAAAACAAACAATTCTTTATAAAAAAAAGAATGTTACATGATAAATGAATGTCACTATGCTAAGGAAAGTAGATCCTTAGAAGGAAAGAGGAAGATAAGCACAGGAAACCTTGCACCCCAAGTGTAAAGGAAAAGGAAAATATAATATATTTTACACCCTCAATGATAGTTATCTTACCATAAAAATGCACTTTCAAGTAAAAATGAGTCATAAAGCAGGATATAAATTTCCTAATGTAAAAGAAAAGACATTTATACAAGAAAGGATGTCCCACTTGTTGAAGACAATTATTCAAATGTGTATTGTCATTGATGTTACACATGTATTTACACTTATGTAGTGATGTTACACAAATGTCTAAATTTAGACCGAGCATAGTTGGTGAATAGAAAGAGTTTTCAGTGTTGACTGAGTCACTCGGGCATTTGAGTCATGGTCAGGCATCAAAGGAACTCAGTGTTAACCGAGTTGATTATTCAGTGTGAGCCGACTAAAAATGGTTTACATTCTATAATTAATTGGTTATATGAGGTCGACTGAATTGTGATTTATTATTTATTTAGAAGTATATTCAAGCTGACTTGATAGGGCTTATCATATATATGAAAGGTCAAGTTTGGATTGAATGTGTGAAGGAGAGTGAGTAGAAGCAAAAGTGTGGAATTCTGTGATATGAAGAGTGAAGGCGAAATCAGATGGGATTCTGATTGAGTAAAGAACACTCAGAGCTGCAATAGAATATTTGATCAGCAAGTATCTAGTTATAATCAGAATAGAGATTTGAATCAACAAAGATAGTTTCTTACACATACAGGTCAATTCATTGTTACTTTCTAACAATTGTAGCAGTGATCTCAAATCTCTTAAAATAGTAGACTTAACAGTCTTTTGTAAATCCTCTCACAAGGTAGCATTTCTATGTTGAAGTGCTAAAGACCTCTAAAAAGGCCACTCCTCATAGGGTGATTTAAATCCTCTAACAGGGTCACACCTAAGAGTGTGTTTTGTAACATTTAATAGGGTTGGCTCCTAACAGGGCTCACTTTAGAAGAGTGAAAAATAGTAACTAGTTACATTGGTGGTTTTTCCCATATTGGGTTTCCACATTAAATCTTGGTGTCACCTATGTATATGTTATTTGTTTCATTATTTATGTTTCTGCACTTAATCACTAAAGTATAATTACATTGGATATCATAAAGATTGCTTTAACACCCGAATTACAAAAGAATATCTTAATTAACCGACTAACAGTGTTATATTATTTAAGACATCTAAGGGACAAGTGATTTTTTTTGAAGTAAATGATTCACCCCTCCCCTCTTAGTTACTTATCTCATTTCCAACAATTGGAATCAAAGCTTCAAGTGCTTTCAGAGAAGGTTTCAAGGCCTAAGCTAAAGATCAGAGATGTATTATAGAAGGGTGATCCCAAAGCTAAACAAAGATAACTTCCTTGCATGTGAAGAGCTAATGAAACTACATCTATCTACTATTGGAGATTCTGGTTTGCAATTTTTGGATAGTGAATATGTGGAACCAATAGGGACTATGACTATGGAATAGACGATGGAACGAAAGCTTCATAACATAATGATGATTGATATATCTTCTTCACTCGGCTACTCAAAATTTTATAAATTCAAGGACTACCCTACAACCTATGATATGTGGAGGAAATTATAGGACATTCATGGAGGAGATGCAAATGTAAAGTGAGCCAAAGAAGAAAGTCTCAGAGGAAAATTTGACTAGATGAAAATGAAAGAAGGAGAAGACATTACAAGATACAGTGAAAGAATCAAGAAGATTATGAGTGCCATCAGAGTTGTAGGAGTAATAATTGAAGATACAACAGTGGTCAGCAAGGTATTAAGAACTTTACTACTTATCTATGCTATTAGATTTTTAGATATTCAAGAGATGAGGTGAAATAAAGATATAACTCTGGATACATTAGTTGGAAGGCTTACAAATTTTGAGCTAGACAACTTTGAAAATTATTCTTCTATCTCCAGCAATCTTGACTCTACATTCAAAGCTAAATTAAACCTTGGTATGAAGGACAAATACTCAAAAGGGAAACAGACTGAAAGTGATAGTGATGATGAATTTGCTGATGAAGATCTAGATATCATTAAAGAATTACTTGAAAGAAGATCTGCCAAAGGAAAATACAAAGGTAAAGTGCCATTGATTTGTTTCTCATGCAATGAGGTTGGTCACATTGCTGCCAAGTGTCCGAACAAAGAAGACAAAGATGAGAAAAAGTTCAACAAGTACAAAGGCAAGAAAGTTTTCAACAACTACAAGAGCTACAAGGACAAAGGTAAGAATTATTTTTATATTGCTAAGGATTCTAACAGTGATGAAGAAGAAGATGAAATGGTTTATATTGCTATTAAGGACGAGTTAGATGAAGAAGATGAAAATACAACACTTTTCTCACATATCAGTAAAAATGACACATGGATAATTGATAGCGGTTGTTCTCATCACATGACTGGTGATAAGAAAAATTTGAAAATCTTGAATGCTATGGTGGTGGGAGTGTCATTTTTGGGAATGATGAACCCTGCTATGTGAAAGGAAAAGGTTGAATTACTCTGACAGAAGGAATCAAATGTGATAATGCTTATTGGGTTGAAGGACTAAGGATAAATCTACTCAGTGTAGCATAGCTAAACAACATTGGCTTCAAGGTAGAATTCATGAATGGTAAGGCCAAGCTCCTGGAAGGAAAAGGGAACCTAGTTGGAACTGGCAGGCAAAAAAAGGTAATCTATTCTATGTTGATCTCACTGAAGGTTCATGCTTCATTGCACAAGTAGAAGAAAGTTGGCTGTGGCATAAAAGGTTGTGTCATGTAAATTTTGATAATCTAGTAAACATAAGCAAAACCAAGAGAGTTAGAGGTATTCCTATTTTGAAGAAACTTGAGTTAGCAACATGCAATCAATGTCAAATCGGAAAGATGAGAAAGACAAGTTTCAAGAGAAAGAATTACAATACTGATGAAATCATGGAATTGGTACATATTGACCTTTGTGGAACAATTAGAACAACAAGCTATACTGGAGAGAAATATTTTATTCTGTTTGTGGATGATCATTCTAGAATGACGACTGTCATGTTTCTGAGAGAAAAATTAGAATCTTTTTTGAAATTCAAGTGGTATCTTGCAAGAATTGAAAAGGAAACATGAAAGAAACTAAAATGTCTAAGATCTGACAGAGGAGGAGAATTCATTTCTAATGAGTTAAATGAATTCTGTAATGAAAGAGGAATCAAAAGATAGGTATCTGCCCCTAGTACACCATAGTAAAATGGAATAGTAGAAAGAAGAAATAGATCCATTATGGATTGTGCCAGAACCCTAATGATTGAAAAGAATGTTGCTACCAAATACTGGAAGGAGGCCATCAGCACTACAGTGTTCACCTTGAATCAAGTTCAACTGAAGAAAGGTAGTAACCAGACACCTTTTGAATTATAGTATGGCTATAAACCTAATGTTCATTATTTCAAGTATTTGGAAGTAAATGTTACATATTGAAGGAAGCAAGAAATGGAAAACTAGATGCAAAAAGTGATGAAGAAATATTCCTAGGTTACTCATGTAAAAGCAAAGCATACAAATGTCTGAATCTTACTACTCATAAAGTCATAGAAAGTGTACATGTCAAGATTGATGAGTTTGTAGAAAGATATGAAGAGTAGAGCAGTAAAGAGCCTGAAGACTACAGGAAATTTGTGTATCATGAACCTGATACTATTCCTATGACTCAATCAATGGTGATTGGATAGAAGAACTGTCAACCATTGAATATACTAACACAAACTGTACAACCTGAGTTGCAAACTGTGCAACCCAAGCTGTTGGTAGAAGAGACCAAGTCACAGACAGAGGGAACCGAGTCTCAGACAGAGGAACCTGAGTCACAGACAAAGGGACCTGAGTCACAGACAATGGAACCTAAGCATCAGACAAAAGAACAAGAAAGAATGTTTGAGAATGATAGACATAGTGGATCAAGTCCAGAATCAAGACTGAAGGATCCAATACTTTCTAGATATGTTAGAAGGCATCATGCACCTGAGAAAATAATTGGAGATCAGATAAAAGGTGTAATGATAAGGAAAAAATTAAAGTTACATGTTTACTAAGTGAATTTGAACCAAGAACTGTTAAAGATGCATTGAATGATGAAATTTGGATAGAGGCAATGAATCAAGAAATTGAGCAGATTGGAAGAAAAAAAATTGGACTCTTGTGCCTAGGCCAAAGGATAGGAATGTGATTGGAACCAAGTGGGTTTTTAAAAATAAGATGAATGAAAATGGTGAAGTTTCTAGAAACAAGGACAAACTAGTTTGTAAAGGATATGCTCAAGAAGAGGGAATTGATTATGGAGAAACGTTTTCTCCTATTGCAAGACTTGAAGGAGTCAGAAATCTTCTGGCATATGCTGCACATAAAGGATACAGAGTATATTAAAGCATTTCTAAATGGAATCCTAGAAGAAGAAGTCTACATTGAACAACCTGAAGGATTAATTGATCCTAGCAAAAGGAATATGGTTTGCAAGCTGCACAAAGCATTGTATGGACTGAAGCAAGTGCCTAGAGCCTGGTATGAAAGACTGCATGGTTACCTAGTAAATATTGGATTTCAGAGAATAAATGATAACAGTAGCCTGTACATCAAAGAAGGACCACATAAAAAAATATTGTTAGCAGAGATATTTATTGATGACATATTATTCACTGGATATGATGACTTATGCAAATCATTCTCTGTAGCTATGAGTAAAGAATTTGAGATGTCTATGTTTGGTGAGATAAAATTCTTTGTTGGATTACAATTTCATCAAATGAAGGATGGTATCTACATTACTCAATCAAAAATATATCAAGGAGATACTCAAGAAATTTAGAATGGAAGATTCCAAACCTGTCAGAACACCCATGTGTACAGGAAATTTTTTATCTAAGGATGATGATTCAAAGGAGGAAGATTAGACAAACTACAGATCCATGATTGGAAAATTGTAGTATGGTGTTCACACCAGACCTAATATTACATTAGCAGTTGGTATTGTTGTAATATTTTCAGCTAATCCCAGAGCCAATCACCTAATGGAAATCAAAATAATTTTGAGATATCTGAAGGGTACTAAAGAATGTGGTTTGTGGTATAAGAGAGGTGGTAACTTTGATTTGAAGACATTCATTGATGTTGATTGGGCTGGAAGTGTTGATGATAGGAAAAGAACCAATGGTGGAGATTTCTTTCTTGGAAAGAGGTTAGTATCTTGGACTAGCAAGAAATAGAATTGTATCTCTTAGTCTACAACAGAGGCATAATATGTTGCTATGATAGTGAACTTTTCAAACATCATATGGTTCAAGAAGTTGTTGTCAGGAATGAAGGAATAAGTGAAAGAACCAATTATTATCTACCGTGACAACACTAGTGCCATTAACATTTCAAATAATCTTGTGATGCACACCAAAACCAAGCATGTAGAAATAAAGTATCATTTCTTGAGGGAATTAGTACAGAATAAAAAAATAAGGTTGGAATATGTGAGTACTAAAGAACAAGTTGCATACACATTCACCAAACCTTTACCTAAGGATGCATTTTTGTATCTTAGAGGAAAGCTAGGGGTGCTTCCCCTAACTAAAGCTCACTAAAATATAGTTTAGTGATGCATCAACCCGAGGCACAGGGAAGATCTATCAGTTGATGCAGGTACATCAGAGCCCATTGTAGATGAATTAGTACATTCAGGTACATTACAACTTCAAAAAAAAATAGTATTGACTATTGGTATTGATACTTAGTATTTGTGGAGATGGAGCCTTTGGCATCTGTTGTCAAAGAGGGAGAGTTTTCTATAATACATAAGAATAATACAAAAGAGGGAGAGTTTGCAATAATATAGAAGAAATTACTTAAGGGAGAGTTCATAACAAAAAGAGGAAGATTTTGATGTCAGAGGGATAAATATTATCAAGAGACAGAGTTTGATGAAAGAGGGAGTTTTGGATGAGAATCAGAATGAAGCTAAAGACATTAAAGAAATTTTTCTGTTGCTCTACAATTATTTGTATTATGACATGTTGTGTTGCCATCAATGCCGAAGAGGGAGATTGTTGAAGACAATTATTCAATTGTGTATTGTCATTGATGTTACACATGTATTTACACTTATGTAGTGATGTTACACAAATGTCTACATTTAGACCGAGCACAGTTGGTGAATAGAAAGAGTTTTTCAGTGTTGACCGAGTCACTCAGGCAATTCAATCATGGTCGGGCATCAAATGAACTCAGTGTTAACCGAGTTGATTATTCAGTGTCAGCCAACTAATAGTGGTTTACATTCTATAATTAATTGGTTACATGAGGCCGACTGAATTGTGATTTATTATTTATTTAGAAGTATATTCAAGTTGACTTGACAGGGCTTATCATATATATGAAAGGTCAAGTTTGGATTGAATGTGTGAAGGAGAGTGAGTATAAGAAGAAGTGTGGAATTCTGTGATATGAAGAATGAAGGCGAAATCAGATGGGATTCTGATTGAGTACAAAACACTCAAATATACAATAGAATATTTGATCAACAAGGATCCAGTTATAATCAGAATAGAGATCTGAATCATCAAAGATAGTTTCTTACACATACAGGTCAATTCATTGTTACTTTCTAACAATTGTAGCAAAGATCTCAAATCTCTTAAAATAGTAGACTTAACAGTCTTTTTGTAAATCCTCTCACAAGGTAGAATTTCTATGTTGAAGTGCTAAATACCTCTAATAAGGCCACTCCTCATAGGGTGATTTAAATCCTCTAACAGGGTCACACCTAACAGTGTGTTTTGTAATCTTTAACAAGGTTGGCTCCTAACAGGGCTCACTCCAGAAGAGTGAAAAATAGTAACTAGTTACATTGGTGTTTTTTCCCATATTGGGTTTCCACGTTAAATCTTGGTGTCACCTATGTATATGTTATTTTTTTCATGCTTTATGTTTTTGCACTTAATCACTAAAGTATAATTGCATTGAATATCATAAAGATTGCTTTAACACCTGAGTTACAGAAGAATATCTTAATTAACTGAGTAACAATGTTATATTGTTTAAGAAATCTAAGGGAAAAAGGATTTGTTTTGAAGTAATTGATTCACCCCTCCCCTCTCAGTTTCTTATCTCATTTCCAACACCACTATAAAAGAAACACATGAACAAAGGAGAAATGTATGATTTTCAACAAAATATATGATCCCTAAATGTAAGATTAATTTTCCAATGACATGCCCCTCTAAGGCATGAAAATTTATTGTTAAGCCAAGATGTAAGTATCTTGTGTGAGACATAGCAGAAAGGATGTAGCATAAAATATACCATTCCATGAAGAGACAACAAGGAAAAAGAATAAAGAATACTATATTATGCAAACTTAGTGGATAAATCTATTATATAAGATATAAACTTCCAAAATAAGGAAGACATTGTGAAGAAGGAGATCAATCCCATTAGAGAGAAAGATCCTAAAAAAATAATTCCATGTATGGAAGGACATCATAGTATAAAATAAGTAACCAAAAAAAAGATAATGGATTCTTTGGAAGAAGAAAAAGATGAGATAAAAATAGACCTTGCCCCCCATATGTGAGGAAACAAGGACGACTTCCTATTATGATTATCACAATGCACATTATGCAAAGCAAAGAGCCCCAATACTATAAGATACTAAATCTACATAATGGAGAGAAATCTAATAGGAGAAGAGAGATGCTAAGGTATGTCTTTAATATCAAGAAAAATCATAAGATCCATTGTTAAAGAAAGAATAGATCTATTGACCATATCTTGAGAAAATTATCTAAATTCAATATAATCAACAAGAGAATGTTTATTGTTGTGATGGAAAAGACATATAAAATTTCCATTAATAGGTATTTGCTTCTTTGGAAAATTCATATAAGGAAACCAAATTTTAGGTTCATATTTAATTCTCCAAAAGATTCTTTTAGCTAAAGCCAAGCAGTCATCAAAAGGAGATGTGGAAAAAAATGGTGTTCGTAAAAGAATGTGAAGCAGCAGTTTTTGTGAAGAAGAAGGCAAAGTAGTCGCTTGAGGTACAAAAGCTAGACCACACCTGGTGACTTGTGTAGGAGGATCTATAGGAACCTTAATTCCTTTTTCATTAATTCCAAGTCCTAACTCATTGTAACCTTGTTGAGTAGTGATATCATATTCCACATTGTAATTGACTTTTAATGTACAGGATGAAGGAGATTCATATTGAGATTTATGGAAATACGTAGTATAAGGAGGAATAGGATGAGAAGTAGGATTAGGATTCATATCATTATTGTTGTTGTCTTTCAATGGGGATGCAGAAGGTTTATCAAGATCCCCACGACTACTAAATGTTAATTTTGGAGAGTATTCATAAAGAAAATGCTTAACATCAAGATCATGCATAATGCTTTCATAAAAAGAAGTTTGTTTAAGATCATCTAAAAAATACACAAACTTAATTCTCTAAGATTATCCATTAAAGTTGATTGAAGAAGAATAGATCTAGGTCTCACAAAAATGAGATCATTAGGAGCTAGATATCTATCATCATGATTATTAGACACCACAAGAGTAGGATTAAGAACATTTATAGTAACATTTTCTTTAGGTTCGTCAACAAAGAATCTTATGTAATCCATATATTCCATGCATTTTGTTTAAAATTTAGTAAGGAAAGTACATGAAATATTGATAAAAGTATTTAAATATGATTTATATGGAAGAAAAATATTGGTTAATTGTTAGGGTAATAAGTTAGTTCACTTATTAATTAAATCATTCTGATTTAATTATTAAATTCACTTATTATCTCTAGTTCACTTAAGCTAAACTTTAGGCACATGATAATTAATTATTATCATGCAACCTAGATTTATCCCCCTTTTAGATTTTTGATCACCTTTTATAAGGTTTGATCACTTTGTATTTGTTGATTATTTCTGATTGATCTTGAATAATCTTGTATTCTATTTTCTATTATTGAATCAATTGAGGATGTTTCCTCTTTCAAAGATCTTTTTTTTTCTGGCCTCCATAGCTTTTGCTTCTCTCTTTTGTGACATGTGTTTGCATGCAGGTGATTCTTGGGAGTTGTAGGGTTTATAGTTTTCATTAACTCCAATATTAACCACATAATGTAATATGTAATAACACTATGAAGGAATACAAACATCATTAAATGTAAGAAATTATGATTCACGCCATGTGATTGATAAAGAGAAGTAAGGAGAAATGTAACAACACAGGTTATCACACACCAATCTAATTTAGTAAATTCCATTTCAAATAGTAATGTAATTGAAGAAGCACACAAAGAAGATTTAACACCAAAATTGGAAGTATGTAAGAATACTCAGGTTCACCAAAATGTATAGAGGAAAAAGAGAAGCAATACAAAAGAAGTAGATTACTTCACCTTTTCATCAAAATGCACATTCAAAAGGAAGATGCCTCCAATAGGACCAAGGGGTGAATCAAGTGCTAAATGGGGAAAATGGTCCTCCATTACATATGTGATTGATGCAGTAGAAATGATATAATGATGTAACTAAGGTGATTAATAGGCAAGTTACTAAAAACACTGAGAAATTATACTGGTACAAATTGACATTGAGCATAAAAGTCCAGAAATGGAAACCAGAGCTTAGATCTAACCTATGGGTGAAATCTTGGCTGAAAATGTAGGGGATAGGCCAATAATCATCCTTTACCTAGGGACAAATTGCCAATGGCATTCAGTATTTGACAAATCTAGCTAAAATTTTCTAGGTCTTTTCGACTGTGTCTAACCTTCTCGATTATGATATGGTGGCTCTGTAACATGTTCCCACATAGAGAAAAATGGGGAAGAAAATTGGGTAAAGGGGTTTGCATTAGTGAAACCCTTTTTTAGGAATTAACCTTGAGATGAAATCAAATGAAATAAAGGAAAGTGTGATGTCAAGTAGTAGAGGCTAGATCATAAAAATGAAGTACATCATACCTTGTTAATGCAAATATTTCTTTGAATGTGATCAAATATGTTGGTGCAATAGCTTTTACTAAATACAAACAACCCAAAAGGAAATTATGAAAGACAAAACCTCATGTAATTGATGCTATAAGTCACTACAATGTTTGATTGGGAGAAGATAGAGAAAACTTGAATGGAAGTGAATGTATAAGGATCTCCTTGATAGAAAAATCCTTTGCTTGGCCTTCAATGGAAAAATAATAATTTATGGAAGAAATCATCTTTATAGCTTGGAAGAAGGATGCTAGAATAAACTTGAATGCCTGAACCTGATAGCTTGATGACTCTTGAACTTGCTTTCTTGCACTTGATAATTGGATCACAATAATGGAATGCTAATAATAGAGTATGGATGCACTTGACAGTAGATCATGGATGCCAAAATGAGGAGAGATAGGGGGTTGATATACTCCTTGCATCATTTAAAAGATTTAAAATTAAGTAGGTTGACCACGAGAGCAGATCTCTCAGCAAAACCCTAGCATGAACCTTCAGGCCAGATTCCTTAGGGACAAGATGCCAATGGAATTCTGTCCCAAGGGAAAGATCCCATTGACATTCTATACCTAGGAGAATGAACCAAGATCTTTGAGTGGGGTTCCAAGAGAATAGGGTAGATGTGATATTTTTGAGTAAAACTCAATCCAAGATCGAGAGGGGTCACAAAGGCCACAAATAAAGATATAAGACCTAGGTGATGAAATGAATTATGAGATTGGAGGAAAAGAAAAGGAGCACACAGAATTAAGAGACAACCTAGATTTTGAACAATATTTAAAGAAATGGAGGACCCATAGTTGGATTTAGGTACCCATTAATTGTGCTATATTAGGTCCTACCATAGGAAAACACTAAAGCGGGCACAAAATAATCCTTAAATTGTACACAATTAGGTGCTTATAATTTAGGATGATACAAGTACTAAGAAGCATCAATTAGACTTTACATAATAGAAAGGAAGAGAATTTAACCTCCTTTCTAGCAACTAGGAACTTGGATTGTTTTAGTAATGAAAAAATGAGAAAGAACATAGATGTTGGATCTTGTAGTAGATACTATAATTTGATAGATCTACAATTGAAATGTGTCTACTAATTGATATGTTATTAGTGTGTTTTCCAAATATTGATTATTTTATCTCCAATCATGGTTATGAGACTGTTATAATGAAATAAGATGATACCTTTAAATATGAGTTGTAATATGTCATTTGAAACCTTTGGTGAGTTGGCCAATATGTAACATTCATATTGTAGAAGATTCAATATAGAAAAAAAAAATTTAATTTAAAAATGTAGAAAGTGTTTTTAAAAGTTTATTCATTAATAATCGGGACAAAAATCTCACAAACCCAAGAAATAGTTCATAAGCCTTGTCTCCACTAACACATTTCATATGATATTGCAAGTATGATGATTGTTTGTTTTGTCCCCTTGCCATTTTAAGTCTGTTGGCAGGATTATTTGATTTTTCTATGAACTAAAAGGATTATAAGCTAATTGTTTCTTAACCAAAAGTATTGACAAATTTATGAAATTGAAACTATGCATCGAAACTGTTGCATGTTATTCAATAGAGAAAATCAATGATCTTGTGCCAACTCCAAGTCTAACTAAATGACATAAATACAAATTCATTACATATGCCACCTAGTGGAACCCAAATTTATAGATAAATTTCTATATCTAAACAAATCAGGGAAGTATTTTTAGATACCTATGTTGATGTAATTCTTATGTTCTATACTATTGTTTTACCTTAGTCTTATATTCAAATTCATATTTTTAGTCTTTGCATGTGTTTTCGCAGGATTCTTGTCATTTTATGTCTTCGCACAGACCTATTCAGTGATTCAAAACTTAATATAGATCAACGGCTAGCGCTATCCCTTAAATACAAAGTAAACATCCTTTACCCATTAAGGGAAGGTGCCTAGTTGACACGTGTCTACCAAGATCTCACCTCGGTGGGGTAAAAGATAGTAAAAGTATAATCAGATCAATCTTCATCGATGGTCGATGTAGTGCCTCAAAGCGAAGATGTAGATTCTGTATCCATTGAGGAAATGCGTTTGATTGCCACGTGTTCTAGACCCACAAGCCATGAGCAGTAATGAAGGAATATCTATGGTTAAACCTCGGCAATGATCGACAGTGGGCATAATGCCTCAAAGTGAGGATTCAGGTTAATTATCCTTCAAGGCATCATGCCTGAACGACATGTGTCTTGGGTCTACAAATGTTCTGAGAAATGAGACAACAAGGATAACAGTTGGAAGTATCTAATTGGTCAAGTAGATTGATGATGATGCACGTCATTATTGAAGCAAGTTAAAGTGTGTTCTACTAAATCTCTTATCTTTTAGCATGTGAGTAAGATCAATGGTGATGTCTTAACCAAGCACAAAAGGTGATCGAGTGTTAAGGAAGGCTTGAGGTTGATCAGTGGTTAAAGATTGATGAAGATCAACGGTAGGCGTAATGCCTCAAAGTGGAGATGCATGACCTTTATCTTCAAGGAATTGCGCTTGAACGACGCATGTCCCAGACCCACATGTTCTAAGTTATGTTGATCATCTATTAAAGTGAGGAAATGATTGATGGTTGGCGCATTTCCTTGATCAAGAGTTGAACATATTTTATCCATTGAGGGATTGCACAATGACGACATGTGTCCTTGACAATGAAATAGACAGAATGCTGGGGTGGTAGCGTCGACATGGATTTCTTTATGTCATCTTTAATATTTTAATTATATTTCATACCAGTGAGGGTTTTTGTCTACTATTTAATATGTCATCATTTTCCATGCAGGGTTTCAAGGCTGATGGATACCATGATCCATCTACTGATGGGATAATGTGACCTTCAGGACTGAAGGATGATCACATGTAGAAGTGCATTAAGGAATATTCACAAGGATGGAGAATTCTCAAGGATGATTGATGAAGTTGTTCGAAATACCATTAATGGTATATATTATCAAGCAGAGTATATATGGTTATTTGTGGATGAACGTATGATCTAAATGCCATGATGATCATAACAAAGAATCATGTTTTAAGTTATATCAGACAAATCATAAGTGACTTGTTAGGAATTATTATTATGGATCCCAACGGTCGATAATGGTTCTTAACAGAGATTTTAATCATTCTTTGATTTTAATTATGATGTTGAGTGGTTGATCTTAGGGTTAGGTTTTAGTTATGAAGAGACACATTGGTCTGAAGCTCGTACACATCCCTTAGACTTTATATAAATATAGATTCCAATACCATGTGGATTGGATAGTAATTATTATCATTATTATTGTTCCTAATTTAGAACTTGATCACAACTGCAACATGGACTTGAATGTACTATTATTTCAAAATCAATAAAGATAAGTGTTTTCTATTTCACTTGTGATAAAAAACTTAAATTCATTTCAGTTAGTCCCTTGTAATTTTTGAAGATAAATTCAATTGCTATTCTTGCAATGCTTGTGTAGAGATTTTGTGTGTCTCATATCCCTGTTTGATTATCAAGAAGTTTGTGAAAAGTTAGTGTTTCCAGCTTCTTGTTCAACTGGTCTCCCAACCAAAGGAGTTGAATTCATTTGCACTAACAAGGATATAAATAGGCCTAATTTCTCTGCATCTATAGCATTTAAATAGTTGATGGTATTGGAACATATATTGTATTACAGGGTTGTACATAGGATTGCAATTGGATTGACTCTATTGCCCAAGTTGAAATAGGCAATGATTTTATCAATTATTGGATATAGTCATTTAGTTCATTGTTTAAAGTTGTTGAGATATTCTATTCAACATTCATCCAAGTTATACATATTTTCTAAGCAATCCTACAATTAACAAAAGCATTTTTAGTCTTGCAGTTTATGTTGTGATTGATCAAAATTGAATTGATTTCAAGTATATGCTTGCCACACTTGAAAGAGAGGTTTGAGATGCTACTAGATCTACTATAAAAAACCTTAAAACTTAAGGTATAGGCCTACTAGCCTTGGTCCTACAGAGCCAAAATTGTAGAAGTTCCAACCTTATTTTCGGTTGAACTTGTTAGTTGGCCAAATCAATTGGGTTTCCTAGCATTGGATCAACATGTCCATAGGAAATCCAATATGTTGTTTTGAGCACCAACAAATTGGTGACTCTACTAGGGATTTTTTTCAGAACAATTTCAAAATTTTTGGTAAGATAAACTCTACTGGGAGAAAGGACTCAGAAGATAGTAAGTATATTCCTTCTGGCAAGAAGGTGGCGACTCTAAAAATTTGATGCAGTTATATCTTGGTAAAATAATTTTGTTGTAGGGTGATCCCACAATAGTGGGTTACACTTTTTTGCCTAAATGAACATTGAAGTCTACATTTTGAAAAAAAAAATTTAGATTTAGATGCATTTTGTCGTTAAACTGTTTGAAATCAGAAGATGAAGTAAACTAGAGTCTTTTAGGATTTTCTGTCTAGATTCTATATATATATATATGAATTGATTTTAATGGTTTTTTTCTCCCATTAAAACTCTATGTTGCTGAAAATGTTATTTTCAAAAAGTTACATTGACTTCATAGAGCATAACTTTTTTTCTAAAATAGATATCAATGCGCTTCTTTCAAATTTGGTTTTGTAACATCCATATAGAGGACATGTAATTTGTTTGACGAAATTATCATGATTATTGCATATTTTATGATCGGTTGAAGTAGAGTAAACCGTAAATTTGATATACCTTGACTGCATAGCTTATAACTTGTTGTGTATTTATCGAAATTCAATATTTTTTTTTGATATAAAGTAGACTTGAAGCTGGAGGGCACTATTATTTTTCAAATTTTTTCCTCTTTTCTACTATTTTTCATTGAACGTCAAACTTGGAGGTTTATATTCGATAAAAAACCTACATTCGATGCACGAAAAAAAAAAGCCCTAATTAATTCAAAAATTATCAAATCTATATTCATTAGAAAGCTCGTTCAGATTACTTGTGCGATGCAAAAGGATGTCTCCCTATTTTTCCATTTGAGGGGGGGTGCTTAAGCCCTGAAGCCATGAAAATTGTAGATTTCTATTAGCCTCTGCAAATGGCCTCTAATCAGAAGGTTTTGATAGAAAGTAGTTTCGATAGAAACTCTTTAGTTTCAATCGAAACTACTTTCTATCAAAATTAATTTCATGATTTGACGGTTGCTAGTCATTTACCCAAGTAGTTTCGATAGAAAGTCAGGAGTTTCGATAGAAAGTTAGTGATGATTTTAGATAGAAACCTATGTCGGCCTATTTGGTGCCATTTGGGGTTCAAAATGATTACATATAAATAAATATATGTTTTTGTCATCTTATTAATTTGAAATTTTTAGTATAATCCACATTTTGGAAAAGGAAGACTTTTGAAATTGATTTTTTAAAATTTTGTCAAAATTTAGTCGAACAATTTTGCAACTTGTGATGGGAAATAAAAAGAGAAGGCTAAATAAGAGTACACGACATTATTCAAAACAGACTGAACAAAGACTATGTGAAGAAGCTCGGGACAGATATTATCATAAGAAACAAGGTATGTCTATATATATCTCTTTATCTCTCTCTTTGAATATTTTAAGTTGATGGTTATGACTTGTCTTAAAATGAAACATGTAAGCATGATATTGCAATTCCTGATTAGACCGAATTTGATAAAGAAGACCTAATTAGAAATATTAGGACATAATTAGACCTAAGACCCTAAACTCTACCTAATTAGACCTAAGACCCTAAAACCTAGGAACCCTACCTAATTAGACCTAGATTAGGTCATAATTAGACATGTAATTATGACCTAATTAGCCCTAAGACCTGATTAGACCCAATTAGACC
Organism: Thuja plicata; assembly: GCA_018584345.1. Taxonomy (NCBI): domain Eukaryota; kingdom Viridiplantae; phylum Streptophyta; class Pinopsida; order Cupressales; family Cupressaceae; genus Thuja; species Thuja plicata. Next base: position 829,755 of record MU223607.1, read on the forward strand.
TAAGACCTAATTAGCTCCAATTAGACCCTAATTAGACCCAATTAGATCTAAGACCTAATTAGATCCAATTAGACCTAAGACCTAAGTAGATCCAATTATACCTAAGACCTAATTAGACCCAATTAGACCTAAGACCTAATTAGATCCATTTAGACCCTAATTAGCCCCAATTAGACCTAAGACCTAATTAGATCCATTTAGACCTAAGACCTAGAATTAGATCCAATTAGACCTAAGACCTAATTAGATCCAATTAGACCTAAGACCTAATTATATCCAATTAGACCCTTTAGGAGATAATTAGACACAATTAGAGCCAATTATACCCTTTAGGACCTAATTAGATCCAATTAGACCCTTTAGGACCTAATTAGATCCAATACCCAATTAGACCCTTTAGGACCCAATTAGATCCAATTATACCCATTAGGACATAATTGTATCCAATTCGAAAGTATTAGGACCTAATTAGATCCAATTAGACCCTTTAGGACCTTGTTAATGTGTGTAGCTTCAATCGTATGATCATTAGAATATATATAATACATGTTGATTAATAATAATATATTATATATGTTATATTATTATTAATCATATGAAATTTAATATTTAATATTAAATTATTAAATTATTCTTAATTAATAATTGATTGATGAAACATTATAAGATTGATTAACTTATGATTAATAGGAAGAGTCATGTCCTTTCTTATAAATAATAATGAATAGACATGTCCCATGAAGGGACATGTTTCTCCTAGCCTCATTCCTAATATAAATGAAAGAGAGATTGTTGCATTTGGAAAACACATACAAAAAAAATTTACATTTGCAGCTATCCTAAAACTTTACATGGTATCAGAGCCAGACTACAAATGTAAGAGAGTAGTTTGTTGATGGTGAATGTGTGACTGTCTCAGAAAATACAGTCTCGGTAAAAGGACCATATCTAACAAATGCACCGTTGGATTTTTCTA
>MU223607.1:832505-843824 GCA_018584345.1 Thuja plicata
TATTGATTACATAATGAGGATGATGCTTTTATTGCTTACATCATATGATTGATGTTATCAAGTGTCATATAAGTGTTGACATTGGATTGATTTATCCTCCCCTAGCTAAGAGGGAGTGTTGATGTTTGTATAGCTATAGTGAGGCTCATAAGTGTTTACATAGGAGACCACTACACATTCTGTTTGATCATCCTCCCTAGCTAAGAGGGAGTGTTAATGTGTGTAGCTTCATTCGTATGATCATTAGAATATATATAATACATGTTAATTAATAATAATATATTATATATGTTATATTATTATTAATCATATGAAATTTAATATTTAATATTATATTATTATATTATTCTTAATTAATAATTGATTGATGAAACATTATAAGATTGATTAACTTATGATTAATATGAACAGGCATGTCCTTTCTTATAAATAATAATGAATAGACATGTCCCATCAAGGGACATGTCTCTCCTAGCCTCACTCCTAATATAAATGAAAGAGAGATTGTTGCATTTGGAAAACACATACAAAACATAGTGCTATTACATTTGCAGCTATCCTAAAACTTAACAGACCTAATTAGATCCAATTAGACCCATTATGACCTAATTAGAACCAATTATAAGGTATTAGGACCTAATTAGATCCACTTAGACCCTTTAGGACCTAATTAGATCCAATTAGACCCATTAGGAGCTAATTAGACCCTTTAGGACCTAATTAGATCCAATTAGACCCATTGGGACTTAATTAGATCCAATTAGACCCATTATGAGCTAATTAGACCCTTTAGGACCTAATTAGATCCAATTAGACCCATTGGGACTTAATTAGATCCAATTAGAAGGTATTAGGGCCTAATTAGATCCAATTAGACCCTTTAGGACCTAATTAGATCCAATTATACCCATTAGGACCTAATTAGATTCAATTAGAAGGTATTAGGACCAAATTAGATCCAATTAGACCCTTTAGGACCTAATTAGACACAATTAGACCCATTAGGACCTAATTAGATCTACTTAGGCCCTTTAGTCCACCTAATTAGACCAATTAGACCCTTTAGTCCACCTAATTAGACCCTTTAGTACCTAATTAGAGACAATTAGACCTATTAGTCCCCTAATTAGACACAATAGGACATAGGAAATTTCATTCCTGGACTTTTGTTTAAAATAATTATATCTTTGGCATAGGAAATTCTCAAGAAGCACAACCTTATGAAGTTGGAGAAGGCTCATCGCAAGGTCAACAATCCCAACCTTTAGAAGTTGGAGAAGGGTCATCGCAAGGTCAACAAGCTCAACAAGTACATCTCTCTCTCTCTCAATTTAGTCTCTTTGTGATTAATTATGCATTGTGATTAATTATGCATTTTGGGTCTTTCCCAGGTTAAGATGAGCTATTAAGAGAATTTTTAATTTTGTTTGCATCCCAAGTACAAGTAAAAAATGAGAATGTTATTCTAGCCCAACAGTTGAAGAGAAAAATTAATCATAAAAGCATAGATAATTTAATTTAAATGGATGTGGAAAAATTGAGATATTATTCTAAACAACCCATAAATACTACGAAGAGGGCATTGAATAAAAAGCGTAAGGAAATAATTGCACAATTTGAGAATCTCGATACCCTTGAAAAAACCCAATTATTATCAATTACACTTCTTAAAGATGAGTTAAAAGAACCATTAAATTTGTTGGGTGTAGATGCAAGCTTGAAAAGGAAAAAAGCGTCTAACGTACAAAAAATATTGTTGAAAGTGTTAAGGAAGGTTTGCATTCCATTGGGAAAATAACTAGATCTGCAGATAACTCCATTTCAAGAAGAGTGATAATGACATCTATTTTAAATAAAAACATGTCCCCAAAAAGACAAATTTCTTCACTTTCATCTCATATCAGGTACAGTAGGACATTATTTGAAAAGGAGAATCAATTTGGATGATACTACATTGGAAAGTAATTGGGTACTAATGTGCAGAGCCTTACGCTCTGATAGGATTAATGAAACAGTTAGGAACTTGGTTATGACATTTTGGACTGATCATACTTGTCCTTCACCAAATACAAGAGATGTTATCAAGAAGAGATGTTATCTAAGACATATATACAAACTTAGATGTTTAATTTATATTTAGAGACCTCAAATTGAAAATGTTTATTTTGCAGGACATGTTTTTGCAGTAATAACGAGCCTGGAAATGTGGAGTGTGTTAGTTACTATTTATTATGTTGCACCAACGAGAGGATGAAGCTAACAAAGAATGAAACAAGTGATGAAATTATGTTTCCAATAGGTTAGTAGTGTACATGTTTGTGTTTAATTTATTACAATTGAGGTTTAACTTGTGATCTAATTATGTGCAGTTATATGGTTAATTTCACATCTATCCATATATGTTGTTGAACTTGTATGTGCAGGTTCAGTTGTTGTGCAAGGAACATATTTGAAGCAAATAAAAATATTAAAACATGGGGTTCATTTTATTAATTATCAACCTAACAACAAGGTTTATCAGTATAGTCATCTTGTAATTGCCACTGTCCTATCTCTTCATACAGTGATAGGACGTGGAAATCGTAAGTGGAGACTTGATACTGATGACCATGAGAGAATATTAAATGTTATCCAAGAGTGAGAAAAACCACTTGACGTGGTCTAAAAAATGCATGAAATATGATTTGTACTAAATTTGTCACGGGAGAGACCGGAGGTTTTCTTAGCTCCATTCTTTCCTACTGGTGCCCATAGTGAATGGAGCAATTTTTTAAAATTTATAATATCTCAAAAATATCTTGAAGATGTGTATTTACTTTAGTTTTATCTAGTGAATTAATTCTAGGTTGAATGTGGACACAATTTATTTAGTTAGAATATGAATGTGTAGATCATGCATGTTGCAAAATTACTTAATTCTAGGATATAATTTAATTTTATAGATAGAATTGTTCATTAATTAAATATGTTCCATAAATATTTTTAAAATTAGGATCAGTCATATATATTAAACACATACATCAAACATGTATTTAAAAGCATGAACTAGACATCATCATTTATATCATAGGTCAAGTACATTTAATCAACAAATATATAGGTCACTTGAACTATATCTAGAGTAAAAGTATATCTATGAAAGTATATAACACATACATGAAACATAAATCATAGATCAAGTATGTAAAGATTAATTGTAGATCAAGTATGTAAACATAAAACATAGAGATCAAGTACACATACATATATAACACATACACACATGTTTAAGATCAATTAATCATAGAGCACACATGTATATAGTGGAAGTATATAACACATACATACGTGCATGAAACTTCAATCATAGATCAAGTATGTAAAGATCAATCATAGATCAAGTATGTAAACATAAAACATAGAGATCAAGTACTGTAAGCATAAAACATGTGTCAACCATGTCAAACATAAATCAAACTGTACAATACATATGTCAATCGACTATAGAGTCTATAAATGAAATAATATACATAAAAAATATGTATGTATGTAATATGTCTAGATCAAATATTAAAGTGCCTAGAACTCATCATGACGACTCCTCACTAAGCGGTCATGCCCATAGTGACTATCATGTTGTGAAGGATGTGTAGATCCCTACAGAGAAAGAGAAATACACACACACACACATGTTATAAAGTGTTAAATTAAACAAGAAAACATCAATAAATTAAAAAATCACCTGTCCACTACCGATGTCATCATCGAGCGAGTGCCGACGACGTACATGATCAGTGCTCAAAGAAGGAGTAACAAGAGGCATATCCTGGTAGAGAAAAAAGTAAATTTACATGTATCTAGATGAAATATTGCAAATTTAAATAACTTAAATCAAGTAACATTAAATATATATATATATAATCTGATAATTTATACCTGTGTAGATGGTGGAAACTGATAGTACTCAGACTCCGTAGACTCGATCCTATCAACCAAGATATCAATATTTTGATGCGTCTGGTCCAAGCTCATCTCTACATCTGCAACTGCGTAGAATGCACACATCTCTCTAATGATAAATGCAACAGACTAACCAAATGAGATGGCATGGAAGTCGTATCATCATGTCTCAGAAAATCTAGGTAACCTATAGTGGCCATGCTGAAGTCAACATCCTCAAGGCCAACATCAGAGAACTAGTGCCCTGCACTGACTGAAGGGTCTATATGTTGTGCCTCTCCCTCTATAGCAATAGAGTGGTCAGTAGGTGGATCCTCACGAGCACTGCCACTATGGCCATAGTCTAGGTTAGAATGATGTGGCTGGGCGTATCTAACAGTACCCACACAAGTTCTAACACTTGATATGAGGATATCATGCTCTACTGCTATAAATGCATAAGTATCCAACATATCCTCAGCTAAACTAGACAATGTGACCCGTTTCGTCTCTCCTGTAAGCCCCTCTAGGCTAGACTATAAAGGGATCCATGTTGTAGTATACATGTCATGTACGGTTCCGCTAGCGGATGCTCCACCTGATGATCTGGAGTGTCGTGGAGACATCAAGTACTGACCAACTTGATCGCTCGATATGGATGTAGCATCTATTTCAATGTCTCCCACACTATCAATCGCACCTCGCAGCTGGGTGCTACAAATGACATCATCTGCAATAGGACCCAATGAAAGAGCTATGACAGGTGCCCTTTGACCAACAATGGCCCTGTGTACTGGCCTATCACGATCTACTCGCCGAAAAGCATCTCTATCAGCAAGTCTGCCATGCCCCTATCCTAGATGTGCTGAAAAATCAGTGTAATTAACTACCATCCCTATGTGAACCTCAGCATAAATCTGTTGTGCAAAGTACAATGAAATCTGGTCGTTATTTGGATAACGACCATGAGCAACTAAAAATCTTGGGTATATCAATGGTGATATGGCAGGATCCTAACACCTCGTAACTTGATATCCCTTCACATATTGTATGTCTGCATAAGATGAGTAAACTTCCCTTTTTAGGGTCGCTTTAGGCACTAAATCCTGTACCTCCTTGAGAGAAAGACCAGAGCCAGCCTCTTGTCTCTTCCTCTCAAGTATGGCCTCTATAACATCTGGGGAATAGGGAGTGGTACCATGAATGTCATCCCTAATACTAATCAAGCTATTAAGTATGGATTGACATGTTGCAATACCCACCTCTGAGTTTGCTTTTCAGTTTCAGTTGCCGAATTCTTTTAGGCCTTTTCATGTATGTGTGGTTTATTTCAGATGGATTAGAGGATATTTATATATCACATTTCAGTATGTTATTGATTCATTACTTAGAGTGTATATCTCCTATTTGCATATGATTTATGGTTATTTCATGATGTTGATGTATATGTTAGGATGTCATTTCGATTATGGTTTTCTGACAATACTGACCCTAGATTTATATGCACATGGATCATTTATATATTTTGCGTTACTATTTGACGTGCTTGATATGGTATGGGATAGAGTCGTAGTTACTTGCTTCGGCGAGATCCACATGATAAACTAGTCTCAACCATTGTTTGCTATATTATATGCATGTATGCTTGTCTTTGTGATGACAGGTTTGCAGGTACCGGGCTACGTCTTCCCTGAAGTGGCAGGAGTGAGCGTGCCCTATTGCATTATCTCAATGGTAAGAGAGGGGAGATAGTATTCAGGTCCAAATCCACACCCTAAACCCATATTTTGTCCTATTGATGGACAAAGAATTTGATTGACTACCCTAGTGTGTGAATCTGTCAAGTGATGTGGATTCGTGAGCCTGTTTGTGTGTGTTGGGTTTCTATTTCAGTTGATTGTCTGTTTCAGTTGATTATCTGTTTAGATGAGTTTCAGGTGATTTGATGATGCTTTTAGCTTGATTTATTTAATGAATTTTCATGATAAATATGAATGTTAATTATTGCACCTGTAATAAGGTTAAAACATTGATATATGAAATATATGGCTATTTAATAATTAAATATTAATTAAATGCCTATATTTAATTAATTGAATTAATTATTAAGTCTTGATTAAAATAATTAAGATTTAATAAATATTAAATTCAATTAATTGTGCATAGTTGAATTATTGAATATCATCTTAAGTTGCATGGTTAATTGATTTATTTAATTGAAATAATATCTTATGCATTTTCAATTTAACACTTTGCTTTTATATTATAAAGTTGAGTTCCTGTTGCATGCTTTAAGTGGAATTGAAAATAAAGGAATTATCTTAATTAATAATTAGATAATTTATTTTTCCTTTAGGGTTTTCACTTTTTGAAAACCTAATTGCTTAGATTATCTATATCTTTGTATTGGAGGCCTTTTTGAAGGTGGTTCAATCAGGGAGAAGGAGAAATCAGGTGATTGGGATTTTGAGGAGGTTTGCTTGGATTTGAAATTCATCTTGCTTGGATTTGTGGGTTTGATCATCTCTTCTGTTACTAAGGTAGGATCTTGAGCTTTTCAATTCTAGTTTTCGGATCCTTGTCTTCTATGCATCTAAAAACTAGGATCCTTTGTTTGATCTTCTCTGTTTGTGTATTTGGTGATTCTATTGATTAAAATGATGAAAAATGTGATCTTGGTTTCAATTTGTGTTTTCCTTCATGTTTGATTATCAGATATGTGGTTGTGAGCATAAGGGTTTCATTTCTGGGTGTTGAATGCCAATTGGGCAAAAGGGTTTTCGTATGAAATTTTTCTGTTTGAAATTGCCCTTAGGGTTTCATTTTTAGGAAAAAATTCCTCTTTGATTGAGAATTTTGGTTAATGAAAGGAATTGGCTTGAAAACCCTCAGATCTGTGTTTAGCTAACCTTGAATTGTAGGAAAGTTGTCTTCATCAGATGCATGTTGAAACCCTGATCAAATCTGCAAGAAAACAAGGAAACAAGGTTGATTTGCATGAACTCTTTTTGAGAAAATAAATAATTATATTAAAAAATAAATATTTCTTATTTTTTTATCATTTGCATGTTGAAGGAAAAGAAAGAAAAGAAAATCCCTCTTATTCTATTTTTTTTAAAATTTCTTTTTATTGGGAAAAAAACCTTTAATAGTGGAAAGTATAGCTTGACTCAATTTACTATTAAAATTAAATTTGATTCTATGTAAGAAATTAAATTAAAAATAATAATAATAGACTTGCTGGAATTTTCTTTTAAAAATGAAAAATTATAAAACTCTCTTTTTTCCCTTTAGAACATTTGGTTGAGAAAAACCACTATTATTGAAAATATGCTTAAAATCAATTTAAATTTGGAAAAACAAAATTTATCTTTATTAATATTGTTAAAAAATTTAATAAAAAAAAAACAATAAATTGCTGAAAATTCACCATGAGCTTTAAAGAGAGATTGTTTTAAAGATTTAAAAAAATAAAATATTAAAAAAATAAAATTATTGGTGGGGCATATCACCCACCCACTTCCCTCTTTTATGGTGGAGGGTTAGCGTGGAGCGCACCTCCTCCCCATGCCTTATGCATGTGTATGTTAACAAGAGGGGAGGTGAGGCCACGTGCCCCTCCTTTCTTGCTTTCTTTTAATTTTTTTAATCCTCACGTGAGGATGGGGTGGGGTAATTTTCCCCTCCCTAATTTAAAGGTATTTTTTTTATAAAAATTAAATTTTCTTGTTTAATTTTTATTTATTAAGTTTTAGTTTAAAATTAATTTGTTTTTTTAAAGTTGTTATTTAATTTTTGTATGTTATTTAATTGTTTTATGTTAGTTAGTTATTAATAATAATAATATTATTATTAAATAATGGATATTATTAATATATAGAGTTTTGTTAATATTAATTCATTTATTTATTTATTTTATATGTTTTAGTATGGGTGATTTATTTGGATTATGTATAAATAGTGTTAATATTGGAATATTAATATTAACAATTAAATATACATTTGTATTATCTTACATGTTGTAATTATATTATACTTTTAGTAATTATTTAAATAGGGTAATTTATACATGTGGGTTTATAAATTAATCTATAGGAGTTTTAATTACGTTCTTTTGGAGATTTAATTATAGTTGGTTAGTAATTTTACTAGATAGACGAATTTGCATAACGAGGTTATAAATTCATTTATTATTACGTTCTTTGTTTAGCTCTTTCTGAAGATGTATGTATCACTTGATTGTGAAATTGTTTCTGTTTGAGTATGTATTTCATGCCATGATATATTTTAAAGTGTTATTGATATGAAAAGTATTTATGTTCTTGTATGGGACTTTATTGTCTCATATATCTCTTGGGACTAGTGGACCCTTAGGGTGTTTTACCTGGGTTTGTCGGGATTTTATTTTCAGTTGCTTTTTGTATGATCATTTTGGAGTTTGTATCTTCATGGTATCTTGTGAGTATTTTTTAGTGCATGTGTCTTATTATGTTATGTTGGTTCAATTGTCTTTTTTAACCTAGTGTTCTGAACTTAGGATGTGTGATCCTTGAGAATGACTCATATGGTTAGTAAGAACCAGTAGTTCCTATATGGGTAGGAACCAGTTTATGAGTTCATGAGATTATTTATGACCTTGAGCTTAGGGGATGGTTAGTTAGATGCATCTTAGGGGAGTGGCTTGCAATAGGATTTCGGGGCCCAAAGAGGCTAGTCCAGGGTGACCTATCGTAAGTTGATTAATAAGTGATAACTTAATAATAAAACTTGGGGATTACATTAAATACAAGATTAGTTAGCATGTTGAGCGTCCGGGGTCCAGAGTGACCAGACCAGGGTAAACTCAACTAGATGATGCTTGAGGGTCCGGGGTCCATAGAGACCAGTCCCGGGTAACTCGAGTATACGACCACATGATGAGACTCCCATAGCATGTAGCCTAAGTCTCCTCCATAGATCCTGTTGTACCTTTTATGGTTGTGTCTTGGACATTTGGCTTTTGGCTTTTGGATTCTGTATTTGGTTTATGATAATGTTTTGGATAGCCTATGTATGTTCCTTTATCATTGGATGATGTACCTTGTTTAATCTTGGATTTCCAGTTGTTTTGATCTTTCCATCTTTATGCTTTTATTTTAGTCTTTCTCGTTGTGATCAGAAAGCTTCTAGGATCTTCCTATGTGTTTCATTATGATGGCTTGTATACCTTTGAATGCCTTCATGTTGTATACCCATGTGTGTGGGCCTGTTATTATCTCCTCAGCATGGTGGGAGTGGACCTTTGGTTCCATGCGGTCGGGTGGTAGTGATTCTTATTACCATTGAGATCTGACGGTTCTTCTTCTCTCTTGGATGGTCCTTGTTGCAGTTATGTCTTCTGATTCTTTTGGAGACTGGTACAGTTCCATGAGTTGTATATTTGAACCATATGTGTTTATTGGTTGACATCCTTTGGAGGATGTATCATGATGTATTCTTCCTGTTTATGTAGGAGGTTTTGATCTTATCATATCAGTTGTAATCTTGTAATAGAGTGATTACTACATACCCTACGACATGTGCAGAGGATGTGAGTTATGAGATGTATATTATTGGATTCATTTGATGTATCCTTTGTGTTAATTCTTTATAAGTTGTTTTCTTAGATTATCTTGCTTAAGTGATTCTACGTCAAGGAACCCTCGAGGATTGGTATCTGTGTATGAGTTATTCTTATGTGTATGTCGTGTATCTCATTACATTGCTTCCGCATTGTTATCATTATAGTTTGTAAACATTTTTAAAAAAAAATTATCCTATTAACTCAGTGTCAAGTTTAGGTTAGTTCTCCTGGGTTCCCTGGCTGGGTGTATCTGACAGTACCCACATGAGTTCTAACTATAAATGCATAAGTATCCAACATATCCTCAGCTAAACTAGACAATGTGACCCGTTTTGTCTCTCCTATAAGCCCCTCTAGGCTAGACTATGAAGGGATCCCTACTGTAGTATACATGTCATGTACGGTCCCGCTAGTGGATGCTCCACCTGATGATTTGGAGTGTTATGGAGACATCAAGTACTGACCAACCTGATCGCTCGATATGGATGCAACAGCTATTGCAATGTATCCCACACTATCAATCGCACCTTGCAGCTGGGTGCTACGAATGACATCATCTGCAATAGGACCCAATGAAGGAGCTATGACAGGTGTCCTCTGACCAACAATGGCCCTGTGTACTAGCCTATCATGATCTGCTTGACGAAAAGCATCTCTATCAGTAAGTCTGCCACGCCCCTATCCTAGATGTGCTGATAACTACCATCACTAAATGAACCTCAGCATAAATCTGTTGTGCAAAGTACAATGAAATCTGGTCGTTATTTGGATAACGACCATGAGCAACTAAAACTCTTGGGTATATCAATGGTGATATGGCAGGATCCTAACACCTCATAACTTGATATCCCTTCACATATTGTACGTCTGCATAAGATGAGTAAACTTCCCTTTTCAGGGTCGCTTTAGGCACTAAAGCCTGTACCTCCTTGAGAGAAAGACCAGAGCCAGCCTCTTGTCTCTTCCTCTCAAGTATGGCCTCTATAACATCTGGGGAATAGGGAATGGTACCATGAATGTCATCCCTAATACTAATCAAGCTATTAAGTATGGATTGACATGTGCTCTTATAGACAGTAGAGCTAGTCGGATTATTTATAGAATCTTGCAACCTTTCAATTTCTCTATTAGTGCGTGCAAATAGTTCCTCAGGGGGAATCAGTGCATCTTCCATATGTGATGTGTAATAATATGTCTGATACATGTATGTATATGTATGTACCTGAAAGATTTTATTTATTGTCAAATGAAGTCTACATATATGTTTTCCTAATTTAATTGATGAATAAAATGAAAGTACACATCTTGCTACATTATTTCAAAGTAAAATCAATTACATTTAAATCAATTACATGTATCTCTATACACACATGTTTGTACATGTACATGTATGTATATGTGACATACATACATGCAATGAAATACATGTACTTGACATACACACATGACATACATACATGACATACACGTACAAGACATACATACATACATGACATGACATACATACATACATGTCATACATGACATGACATACACACACACATGATGTACACACACACACACATGACATACAATATATATACATACATACATACTTACATGACATGTACATGACATACATATACATGACATACAATATATATACATACATACATACTTACTTACATGACATGTACATGACATACATACATGGTATACATGACATACATACATGACATATATACATACATACATACATATACATGATACATATGACATGTACATGTATGTATATGTACATACATGTACATGACATATAT
>MU223607.1:844059-871049 GCA_018584345.1 Thuja plicata
ACAATATGACATATATACATGTGCATATGACATACATATGTATCTACATACATGTCATATGACATATGTATACATCATGTTATACACACACACACACACATATATATATACATGTACATATACACATATATAGATATGTACATACATACATATATATGGCATGTACATATACATATGTACATGTGTGAATATATATGACATACACATATATGTACATATATATACATGTGCCACATACATATATACATGTATATATATACACATGCATATACATGAATATATATATGTATGCATATGACATGTGTATACATGTATACATGTACAATATGACATATATACATGTGCATATGACATACATATGTATCTACATACATGTCATATGACATATGTATACATCATGTTATACACACACACACACACATATATATATACATGTACATATACACATGTATATATATACATATGTACATGTGTATATATACATATATATTATATGTACATTAATATATATACATGCATATATACACATATACATGTATATATATACATATATATATGTGTGTGTGTGTGTGTGTGTGTGTGTGTGTGTACCAACTATATATTAAAAACAATAAAAAAATGCAAATATAAATATAAAATACCTGTTGAAAATGATGTTTGAAATTTCAGAAGCCCCTTATGCTACTTTCAGCCCAGCCGAAACAGTGAAAATGACTGTTTCGGCGGATTAAAAACCCCACCAAACTAAAACCCTAAATGACTTTCGATAGAAAGTAAGTTAGTACTTTTGATCGAAAGTAACACTTTTTGGTACTTTCGATCGTAAGTTACTCACTTACGTTCAAAAGTATTTGTCGATTCCGATCAAAAGTGACTTTTAATTTTTTTTTAGACGCACTTTTCGGGGCGAATTCCTTCCTCCAAAAAAGTGTAACCCACTAGTGTGGGTTCACCCTGTACTAAGAATTCATGTGGGGTAGAAGATCCTTGCATCAAGATCAACTCGAATTAGATTTACACAAAAGTCTCAAGAGAGGAAAGAAACAAGTTCCAGATATGTTGTCTACTAGACATAAGAAGTTTCCTGATAGGGAGAACATAGATTTCAATGAAGAAAACCAGTTTGCAAATCCTAGTAATTTTGAGGATAATAGAAACCTATTTGGCTTTGAAGATGTTGAAGATCAAAATCCAGTACAGGAAGTAGAAGAGGAAACAAAAGAATATGATGAAGAAGATGATTCAATATTTGCCACACTCAATAACTTATTTGAATATGGCGAAAGGAATTCTAAGACAGCTAAAGCGTTGAAGAGGTTTCCTAGAAAAACATGGGACATGTTAAAGATAAATAAAGATGATTTAGCTTTGTCACCTAATACAAAAAAAATAGTGAAGAAAGATCAAAGGAAAATATGACACCAAAAAAGGATGATAGAACTTGTTTATACAATCTTCCTCATAGAAAGAATGGGGAACACATTTTCAACAATGATCATAGTGATCCATTGTTTGAACCGGACAATATAGGAAGGTTTGAGAAGAATAGCAATGGAAATGGAAGGGGTGGTCATTGGGTACAATCAAATAATGAAGAAACTATAACCGAGGTAATTCAAGGCTGAAAAATATGGGAGATCAATATAAGGATGATCAAAACCACCAAGGCATAAATCAACGAGTTCTTAGAGGGAAGAACGTAAATTACCATAATATGGGCCAAAGAAGAAGAGCTCCAATGGTGATAGAAAGATATAGGAAACTTGATTTCAATGGGATAGTTGGATACCCAAACGCTATATCACAATGAATTAAGAAATGCCATTCCAATATTCTCAAGAAATGGAGTGGAATTTGCTGAGCAACATACCATAAATTTAAGAATCATTATTGAAGAATTAGATGAAGACAATGAGGACGTTTTCATGAAGTTGTTTGTCCAATCATTAACTGAAGATTTTGTTGAACGGTATAGGGGGTTGCCTGATGGATCCATTTCAAGTTGGTGTGACTTTGTGAATCAATTTGTTGAGCAGTTTGGTGATCATAATGATACATCTTTTGCATCTCATGAATTAACTAGCATTAAAATAATTTTAATGAATCAGTTTCAGAATTCAATAAAAGGTTTAATAAGGTTTTGAACAAAATACCAAGAGATATAAGACCTATTAATTCTTTCTTGGTTGATTTCTATCTGAGTTTATTTGATAGAAAAACACATTATGAGATTAGATCACATAGACCTTCAACCTTGCATCAAGCTTTCAAAGTTGCTACTACTATTGAAAATGATAGAAAAGTTGCTGGAAGGATAAATAAAAGGGATGATACTAAATTATACAATTCAAAGGACCCTAAAAAGGATGATCTCAAAGAAATAAAGGATATGCTAAAAAATATAAATGTGAAACAAGATAGGAGTGACAAGCCATCATTCCATAAAAATGACAGATTTAGATTGCAAGATATGCCCTATAATACTAGTTGGAAAGATGGTAAACCTGAAAAGAGAAGTTATGTTAAAGAAACATCTGATCCATTGAAAATAAACAACCATTTGGTGGAGATATATCCTTGGTGTGAAGCTTGCACAATACCATATTCTCCTGATAATTGTGTTGTGGCCTAGATATTGCAAGAGGATGAAGATCAGAGTGATGATCAACAACCCACAGTGAATAATGTCTCATCTGAACCCATGTGGGGAAGAGATGATTACAGTTCTTCTGATGAGTATTATGTGTACCGCAATGATCTGAACATGATATATCAGTGTGATAGACAACAAGGAGAGTTTCTAGTTATTAGGAGGTTAACAAATGAGGAGAAAGAAGCATATACTATTGCAACAATTCAGGAAACAAGGAGTAATTGTACAAGCTGAGGAATAGAACAGTAAATGTTGATCAAGGGAAACCTGCTGGAATATCTATCAAGGCACCAAAAAAGAAGGTGAGTCAGCCAGACACACTAAAGATCAAAGATGATACTGCAAAGCTAGGGCAACAGGTAGATCATCAAGCTCCTAAACTGACAAATCCGAAAGAGAAAAAAATGGTCAGTAGTTCTACTCCCAATAATAGTTCTTTTATATCAAATGCTTTATCTCAGGTGAAAATTTATATTCCTTTATTTGAGATGATGAAAATATCTAAATACAAAGATGAGGTTGTGAAAGTGTTATCTAATGTAGGTAATGTTTTTAAAGATGAATCTAATCAAAGACCAGTAAATGAAGAACCGCCAGTGGTTTATAGAAACTACTATTACTCAAAATGGAACACAAGTTTATCTTTTTTATCTCACTTTGATGATTAAAAATAAACTTCTTAAGAATTGTATGATAGATTCAGGTGCAGAAGTTAACATCATACCCTCAGAATTTATGAAGGATCTTGGAATGAAGGTTGACACAACTTATGGAAGATGTTATGCTATGGATAATAGATCTATACCTATTGTTCGTATCATGAAAAATGTAGAATTTAAATTTCCTGCTTGCCCTGAAATGTCATACAAAACTGATATTATTGTTGTAGAAGTTCCTGCTAATTATGGAATTCTTTTATCGAGACAATGTTCTAATTTAGTAGGTGGTCATATTCAGTTAGACTTAACTTACACTACTATTCCAGTGGATGGCAGGGAAGTAAGAATCAATAGGGAGCCAAGATCTCCATATATTACTGATGAAGACATTTTGATAGAGACAATAAAATTTTTCCATTCAGACATGGATAATTTCCAGGTGAGTATCACTAAACCAACACTAAAATTCAGCAGCCCCATTAAGATGAATTTGTAGGAAAATCAAGAAGAGGTTTGGCAAATGAATTTTGATGGAGCATGCAACAAGGAAGGTAATGGTGTTGGGATCACTTTTTTTATCTCCATATGGTAAAATCTTAAAATTTTCCGTTTTATTAAAATTTTAGTGTACTAATAATATTTCAGAATATAAAGCACTAATCCTTGGTTTTAAAATTGCAAATCTTATGGTATTAAGATGCTTTCAGTTTATGGTGACTCTGATTTAATTGTTTCTCAAGTCAGAAATAAATTCACAACTAAAAATCCTAGATTAAAGCAATACGGGAATCTAGTATGGGTTTTAGTTGAATTTTTTGATACATTTTCAATCAAATGGATAGAAAGATCTAAGAATTACCTTGCAGAAATATTGGCTAATTTAGCCATCAGGCAAGTTGATGTTCCTTTTGATAAGATTGTGAAGATAGAGATGAAGAACATACCATCAATTCCTGACAATGTACAGAATTGGCAAGTGTTTGAAGATGACAGAGATCTTCTCAAGTTTTTGATGAACAAAGACATATATGAGGATCAAAACAAAGATTGGAATGGATATGTAGAGAGTTAAGATGGCAAAGAAACTTTGTTTGAAAATGAAGTGGTGCATCTGAAGACAAACAAATTTACCAGAGGCTTGGTAGCACTTGAAGGAGTTTTTTTATGAGAAAGAAAATCTTAAGGTGGGTAGGACAATTGAAAATCATGAAGAAGTTGAAAAGATCAACTTGGGAAATTATCATACTCCTAAGGAAGTATATATTGGAAAAAGAATCACTACTAGGATTAAGGAAGATTTTACAACCTTGTTAAGGAAATATAGAAATGTTTTTGCATGGGCATATGATGAGCTTAAGGCATACCATGAAGATTTATTTAAGCATGAAATCCTTTTAAAACCATATGCAAAGCCTTTTAGGAAAAGATAATGTCGCATTAAACCAATGTTAGCCCCTAAAATGAGGGAAGAGCTTGTCAAATTAAGGGATTCAGGAATAATAGTGCCTATAAGACATTCTACATGGGTATCAAACTTGGTCCCAGTTGGAAAGAAGAATGGAGATATAATATTATGTGTTGATTTTAGAAAATTAAATATATCATCTCTAAAAGATAACTATGCATTACCTAATATGGAGGCTCTGTTACAAAAGGTTACTGGAAATGAGTTATTATCTATGATGGATGGATTTTTCAGGATACAACCAAGTGAAGGTTAAAGAGTCAAAACAATACAAGACAACTTTCACTACTCCTTGGGGAGCCTATTTTTATGCAAGGATGCCTTTTGGGTTTACTAATGCATGAGCAACATTCCATAGAGAAATGGATGTGGCTTTTGATGAATTGATTGATCTCATCATGGTTGTATATCAAGATGATCTGATTGCATATTCAAAAAAGGCAGAGGAGCATTGTAATCATTTGGAGCAAATTTTTAAAAGAGCCATGAAATATGGGATATCTCTAAACCCAAAGAAATGTCACTTTGGAGTAACTAAAGGGAAGTTACTTGGACACATTGTATAAAAGGATGGTGTGAGAATAGACCCTAAAATGATTGCAGCTATAGATAAAATCCAGATCCCTAAGAATTTTAAAGGAATCCAGTCCTTTTTTGGACAAATAAACTTTGTAAGAAGATTTGTCCCAAACTTCTCAGAGATAATTAAACCTATTGCCAAGATGCTCAAGAAGGGTGCAAAGATTAAATGGGTGGATGAGGCCCTAGAGGCATTTGCTAATATTAAGAAATCAATCAAGGAAGCTCTAGTCCTTAAAACACCTGATTTCTCCAAACCAATTTAGTTGTTTTCTTTTTCCTCTGATCATACTATTGCTGCAATTATGTTACAAAAAAATGATGAGGGCTATGAGCAGCCAATAGCATTTTTTAGTAAAACTCTTCAAGCATCAGAATTGAATTATGAAATAAATGAAAAGAAAGCTTATGCCCTTGTAAAAGTAGTGAAATCTTTTAGGCCATACTTGGTAGGAGCAAAGGTGATAGCTTATGTGCCAAATGCAACAATTAAAGACATATTTAGGTAGTTAGAGGTTATAGGAAGGAGATACAGATGGGTAAATCAGATCCAGGAGTTTGACATGGAGATCCAAATAACAAAGCTGGTTAGAGGACAAGGTCTTGCTAAACTTATAACTAAATCAAATCTTGAGGCAGTTAAAGTCCATCAGGCGAGCTCTGATAAATCAATAGTGAGTATTGAAAATGCCTTGGTATACTGATATAGTATATTTCTTAAAACACATGAAATTTCAAGAAACCTTAAATGATAATAAAAAAGAACAATAAAGTTACAAGCATCTAGGTATGTTTTGATACGAGGTGACTTATATTGGAAAAACAGAGGTGTTCTTCTATTTTGTTTAGATGTGTACCAAGCAGATTCAGTATTAAAGGAGCTACATGATGGAGTATGTGGTGGGCACTTTTCAACAAGAACAACTACCCATAAGATATTACATCTTGTGTATTATTGGCCACATGTTTTTAAAGATAGTTATACATATGTTAGAAAGTGTGAGGCTTGTCAAAAGTTTTCAGGGAAATTGAAATATGATGGTGCATTACCCCTTAGAAATTTGTCCACTAAAGAGTCATTTCAAATGTGGGGGATAGATTTCATTGGTGAGATTGTTGATGTCTCCAGTGGACAACACAAATGGATTATAGTTGCAATAGATTACTTTACTAAATGGCTTGAGGTCATACCCTCTAAACAAGCTACAAGCAAGGTGGTGATAAAATTCCTAACATAGAATATATTGACAAGGTTTGGTGTTCCTTGCAAGATTGTTTGTGATAATGGCATGTGTTTTAGATCCAAGGAGTTATCTAATTTTTTCAATACTTATGGTATTAATTTGCCATACTCTTCCCCTTACCATCCATAAGGAAATGGTCAAGCAGAATCAAGTAACAAGAATATAATGAAGATCATAAAGAGAATGTTAAGCAATAAAAAAAGGGCATGTGACTCCAAATTACCTCTGGCACTTTGGGCAGATAGAATAACAATAAAAAATCTACAGGGTTTGTTCCTTATAAATTGGTCTATGGGAAACAGACTAGATTACTTTTGAACAATCTACTCCCTGTGTATAAACTTGTCAAAGAAGAACAGTTAGAAGACATAAATTTCACGGAGAATAGGATGGATCAGCGTGCAGAACTGGATGAAATCAGAAGAAGTGCACAAAGTCAAAATGCCAAAAAACAAATGCAAGTTAAATCTTTGCATGATAAAAGGGCCAAATAGAGGAATTTTCAGAAGAGAGACCGGGTGTTGAAATGGAATGTCAAAGACCAGGACAAAGGAAAACATGGAAAATAAAAAGCTTTGTGGCTAGGACCTCATACAATTTTTGAGAATGCAGGAGAAAACAATTATTTATTACAAGACACAGAAGGCCACATTCAAGAATTCTTGATTCATGCTCAGTATTTGAAGCCATTTTTCTCTTGAACATGGAGTATTTATGAAGCTTTATCTTTTAATTTTATTTTGTTATATTTCTTTTACGGTCCGCTTCTCTAGAGAAAACTGAGATCTTGTTGTGTCCAGGTATGAACACACATACCCGGAAAGAGCCACTGGTGGAATCCAAATTTACAGATAAATTTGCATATCTAAACAGCTCAAGGAAGTATTTTTATGTACCTATGTCGATGTAATTCTTATGTTTTATGTTGTTGTTTTACCTTAGCCTTATTTTCAAATTCATATTTTTAGCCATTGCATATGTTTTTGAAGGCTTCTTGTCATTTTATGTCTTCGCGTAGATTTGTTCGATGATTCAAAACTCAATGTAGATCAATGGTAGGGGCTATCCCTTAAACAAAAAGTAAACATCCTTTACCCATTAAGGGAACGCATCTAGCTAACGCGTGTCTGTCGAGATCTCACCTAGGTGGGGTCAAAGACAATTAAAGTATCAATTAGATCAATATACATTGATGGTCAACGTAATGCCTCAAAGCGAAGATGTGGATCCTTTATCTATTGAGGGAGCGCGCCTGATCGCCACGTGTTCTAGACTCACAAGTCATGAGGAGTAACAAATGAAGATCTACTGTTAAACCTCAGCAATGATCGACGATGGGTGTAATGCCTCAAAGTGAAGATGCAGGTTAATTATCCTTCAAGGCATCATGCTTGATCGACATGTGTCCTGGGCCAACAGATGTTCTGAGCAATGAGACAACAGGGATAACAGTTGGTAGTATCTAATTGGTCGAGTAGATTGATGGTGATGCATGTCATTCTTGAAGCAAGTTAAAGTGCGCGCTACTAAAGATCCTATCTTTTAGCATGTAGGTAAGATCTACGATGATGTCTTAACCAAGCAGAAAAGGCGATTGAGTGTTAAGGAACGCTTGAGGTTGATTGGTGGTTAAAGATTGATGAAGATCAACGACAGGCGTAATGCCTCAAAGCGGAGATGCATGACCTTTATCCTTCAAGGCATTACACTTGAATGACATGTGTCCCAGACCCACATGTTCTAAGTAACGTTTATCGTCTATTAAAGCGAGGAAAGGATCGACGATTGGAACATTTCCTTGATCAAGAACTGAACATCTTTTATCCATTAAGGGATTGCGTGATGATGACATGTGTCCTCGATGATGAAATAGACAAAATGCTGGGGTGGCAACATCGACATGGATTTATTTATGTCATCTTTAATATTTTAATTATATTTCATACCAATGAGGGGTTTTGTCTACTATTTAATATGTTGGTATTTTCCATGCAAGGTTTCAAGGGTGACGGATACCATGATCCATCTGCTGATGGGATAATGCGACCTTTGGGTCTGAAGGATGATCACATGCTGACATGTGTTACGTAATATTCACAAGGATGGAGAATGCTTGTGAATGGTCGACGAAGCTATTTGAAATACCTTTGATGATATATATTATCAAGCAGAGTATATATGGTTATTTGTGGATGAACGTATGATCGAAATGCCATGATGATAGCACAGAATCATCTTTTAAGTTATCTCAGACAAATCATAAGTGACTTGTTAAGAATTATTATTATGGATCCCAATGGTCGACAACGGTTCTTAATAGAGATGTTAATCATTCTTTGATTGTAATTATGATGTTCAGTGGTTGATCTTAGGGTTAGGTTTTAGTTATGAAGAGACACATTGGTTTGAAGCTTGTACGCATCTCTTTGAATTTATATAAATAGGGATTCCAAGACCATGTGGAGTGAACATTCATTATTATCATTATTATTGCTCCTAGTTTAGAACTTGATCACAACTGCAACATGGACTCGAATGTACTATTATTTCACAATTAATAAAGATAAGTGTTTTCTATTTCACTTGTGGTAAAAATGTTAAATTCATTTCAGTTAGTCCCTTGCAATTATTGAAGATAAATTCAATTGCTATTCTTGCAATGCTTATGTAGAGATTTTGTGTGTCTCATATCCCTATTTGATTATCAAGAAGTTTGTGAAAAGTTAGTGTTTCCAACTTCTTGTTCAACTGGTCTCCCAACCAAAGGAATTAAATTCATTTGAACTAACAAGGATATAAATAGACTTAATTTCTCTGCATCTATAACATTTGAATAATTGAGGGTATTGGAACATATACTGTCTTGCCGGGTTGTACATAGGATTGAAATTGGATTGACTCTATTGTCCAAGTTGAAATAGGAACTGATCTTATCAATTATTGGATATAGTCATTTAGTTCATTATTTAAAGTTGTTGAAATATTTCATTCAACATTCATCCAAGTTATACATATTTTCTAAGCATTCTTACAATTAACAAAATCATTCTTAGTCTTGCAGTTTATGTTGTGATTGATCACAATTGGATTTCTTTCAAGTATATGTTTGCCACACTTGAAAGAGAGGTTTGAGATGCTATCAGATCTGCTATAAAAAGCCTTGAAACTCAAGGTATATGCCTACTAGCCTTGGTCCCGCAGAGCCAGAATTGCAAAAGTACCAACCTTGTTTTTAGTTGAACTTGTTAGTTGGCCAAATCACTTAAGTTTTCGAGCATTGGATTGACATGTCCATAGGAGATATAATCTGCTGATTTGAGCACCAACACCACCCACTGGCCAAATATTTATCTCTGGCTTTGAAAAATTAGCACGCCATTTCTCAACTAAAAACATTAGTTCCCTACCTATTTGAGCAAAGAGTAATGAATACATCACAAAATAATACAAAGAGACAAGCCAAAAAAACAATAGTTACGACTTCAAGTTTCTTTTGCCATTTTTTGTAAAATAAAGCAAAATGTATGAATGTTTGTTTTAGTCTTTATATAGTATACAATATTTTGATCTACAGAACACAACTCTACATGATTCTCGACCTTTTTCTCATAGGTCGGCCATAATTTTCCTGACATAATACACAACATCAACAATACAAATCTATCCACTAGGTAAACACGATAATGCAACTAAATAAAAAAGTGTCATACATAAAAGTCCTTTGTGACCTCTAAGTCAGTCACTGCTCTGCTTTTTCTTGAACATTGCTCTCACGACAATGCAAATAATGAGAGTTGAAACAAATCCTATCAAATCTAACTTTGCCACTAATATTTCCCCAGCTATCAAATGTGTCATCTAAAACAATGCAATGTCCAATAAGTGTATTTATGTCCCAATTAAACAAATATGACAATGACAATGAACACTTCAAACAACAAAACATTGTAAATGCACATGGAAAACAATTTTATTTTGTCTTGATATGGAAAATCCCTGCAACAACTTCCAGTATAATTCAAACCACTACAAAAAAATTTGAAACTAGTAAAACATATCGAAGTATGCATAAGTCAATAAAAAGTCAAAGTATATTTTGGCAACTATTAAATGCCACATCCAAAACAACACATATTGTCACTTGGTTTATCTATGACATAACTTGGTCTTTAGTTTGTTCATTATTGCTTATGTATGGCGAGTGGTTTGTTTCATTGTTTGGTTTTATGTGGCATAACTTGGTCTTTAGTATTCTCATTTTTATTGCTTGGCTATTAAAGTGGTTTATGCCTTGTTTTTTTTATTGACCCATGCATTGTTGGATATGTTTTTACTAGTTTCAAATCTATTTTTTGTGGCTTTAATTATACTTGATCATATTCAGGTGATCATAGGCATTATTTGCGGTGTCATGTGAAGAGGGCGCGAGGAAGAACGGTGCATCAAATGAGAAAGAGGCGAGGGAGGTTTTTGAGGTATGTGGTGTTTTTTCTTGCTTTATTGATTGATTTATCTGTAACATAACTTGTTCTTTAGTCTGTTAAATGTTATTGCTTTGTTGTTAAAGTGGTTTATGCCTGGGTTTTGGTTGAGCTACATAGAGTAAAATATGTTTTAGTAAGCATCGTATTGGGTCAAAATTCAAGGAAGCCCTTGTTCACCTCTCACTTGGCTATTACAAGGCTCTTTAATAACTAGCCATAAAATTTGTTTTTCACTCCCCTATCTAAGACAAGGAGAGATTTGAGAAACTATACTAAGATTTCAAAAACTATATTACTTCTTTCAAGATTTTCTCATAATATATGCTCATTGCTTAATTTCTAATTCCCAACCAGGAGCAAGGAACTAATGTTTTCAGTTGAGCATTGGCCCATTAACTTTTCAAAGGCGGAGATAAATTTTTGGTTAGTGGGTATAGTTTTTATATAGTATACTTCTTTCAAGATTTTCTCATAATATATGCTCATTGCTTCATTTCTAATTCCCAACCAAGGGAAGGAACTAATGTTTTCAGTTGAACATCGACCCATTAACTTTTCAAAGACGGAGATAATTTTTTGGTCAGTGGGTATAGTTTTTATATAGTATGGGGCATCTACATTTCAAAAATACTTTTCCTTGTGATTTTGTAAAATTAGTTGATTGGTAGGTAATAATTTTCCTAGTGTTTCTTTTTATTTTTAATGTGCAAAATGGGGAGAAAAAAAAATAGAGAGGCCACATGTGTTATGATCATAATACATTTAGTGGGCAATGGAGTAATTAGTGGCAGAGGTAAAATTTGATGTAATTTTTTGCAGCTTGCATTGTTTCTATTCTGTAAAGACAAAGCAAGAGGTGGAGGAAGGTTTTCAAATATGGCCAAGGGTTTTCGTTGTTTAATTACTTAGTTTATCTTTGAAATAACTTGGTCTTTACTGTGTTCATTTTTATTGCTTGGTTATTAAAGCGGTTTATGCCTTCTTCTTTATTGACCTAGCGTAGTTCAATATATTTTACTGGTTTTAATTTTTTTTCTAATGGTTTGAATCATATTGGATCATATTCAAGTGGCTATAGGAGTTATTTGCATTGTCGTGTGAACAAGTCATGAGGAAGAGGATGAAATACCAATCACTTAATAAAGACACGCGAAGGGTATCTGAAATGAAAATTTACTATCGTGTCATGTTTTTCATTTAAGAAAGCGCACACAAAGCCGTGAGAGGACATTGAAGAAACCACATATCATCTTTACTCTAAGTATTCGTTATGTATTACAATTTGTAGCATCCTACATGAGGTTTGTATTTAATTTTCCTAAAATAGAACAAAACTAAAATAGAGGAGGAAAGAATTAACTTTAAAAAAACTAAGCTAGCTTACATTACCAACCAAAGGGCACATTTTGTAATATTTCAAACCATAATATGTGTTGCTTTCATTCAACACTCATTTTCCATGACACTTATCAGATGTAAACAAAACCAAAAAGCTTTAATTCTACACAGTTAATGTTTTCTGTCATAATTTTATATTCATTTTGAAGAATTATAAGAGAGATAAAAAGATAACAGTATAAAATTGATATTTATCTTAAATATATACTAACTGTATATTAACCATGAAGATTAAGTTTAATGTAACAAGAAGATGCATTTTGAAATGATGTGTTCAAAAGATACCTTCATTATTGCCTCAAACAATAAGCCAACTATAATGTCTTGTAATAAATTATGTCACTATAAAATGATATATGTTATATAGCATAAACACATCATAGATGAAAATGTGCAAGGACAACATTAAGACGGGTACGATTTTAAAAGATCATAAAGGGTAATGAATAAAAAAATATAGCAACTGAGATGGTAATGATATGGAAAACAATATTAGATAAAGGTGTAAATCAGTCAAGTAAAAAAGTGTACATGTTCATAAGAATATATATTTGGATTGATAATGATAATTGGATCTATGCTCCACTTATAAGACATGGTAGATAAATCAAATGCATTAATACCAAACGCAAATTAATATCAAAGTCTCATGGCCAATTTGGATGATACTTACCTCTCAAGTATTTTTATTACCATGATTCTTCAATTTTGAAAAAATAATCAAATCACCCAAATAAAATTTACATAAGTAACTTATTCTTAAAAAGCATTAGTTGGAGCTGATATATATAAGCTTATACAAGGAATTGCATTTTATTTCATCTTCTCTTCAATACCCTTGTAATGTCTCTTTGAGTTATATACATTTTCACCGAGTATGCCTTGTAGAGAGAGTTGTAAAAGAAGGCATATCAATAAAAAAAGATAATGAGCTTAGCACCATAAAATTATCAAATATAGTGCATAATATCTGTTGTAAATGCACTACAAATCTAAGCTCAAAATGCCAAAAAACACTATGTTTGCTAATCTATACCTTATTGCTCAACTACAATTTATGATGATTTCACAATAATTCTATTTATATCCATAGCCTGACCATTTTTATGTGGACCTAATATTGATTAAGAGAATTATTAAATATGCAATATCTTAAACTTCTTTTGATTATCCATTCTAAAATTTTGTTCTTAGATTACAACTAGTGGTGGTGGCAACAGTCCAAGCCTAGAGATAAGGTTACCCATCACAAAAGTACATATATTTTAATTTGTTAATAGATTTGAGTGATGTAGCTTTAATCCATTAATTTGTCAAATACTAAGTAGAAAATAGTATATTTATGCTTATCACAAGCCAACTAGATATTTTTCCACCATAACTAATCGTGAAATAAACAATAGAAAATTAAAAACCAAACACAATTTGTTAAAAGTAAAAATTATTTAAGTTTATTAATGTAAATATTACTTAACAAATAGAAGATTATCCTTTTGCATGATACTCAAGCACATGTCCATTCATAAATAGTAAATTGAGACTTATGCGCCCTTAAAAAATACTAACGTGGGCCTTGTTAAGAGCAACATTAAACTTGTCAAAGTTGTCAATATACAAAATGAGTAGATAATTATCAATATCAATACATAATACTTCCAATTAATAAGCACTTGCCAATACTACTATGAATTCAAGCATATTTGTTTTTCTTCAATTCTAGCAGAAATGGCTACAAAAAAACTTGCCTAGCCAAAACCTAATTTTGACAAGACATGCAAATGCACAAATCGTTTCCTAACCATACTTGATAATACTTAGCTCATCATAAGAAAACAAAGCACTAGGTCGGGTTAAAACAAACAATAGCACAAAATGCAGAAAACCTGTAAAACCAAACCCCAATTTCCACAATCTTTGGAAGTCTAGCTCACTAATTCATTCCATCTCTAAACTCTCACCCACCCCTTGCTTGGCCCTTGCTTTGCTCTTGCCAAACACTTGCGACGCCACAAAAACCAACCAAAGTTTTTGGTTAAGCAACAACCTATAAACATTTCAAAGGCAAACATAAATTTTTGGTCAATGGGTATAATATTTGATACCTAACCGACTATAATTTTCCTAGCATTTAAAAAAAATTATTATGCCAAACTTCGAAGAAAAAACCCCTTGACTATTTTTTATTCATAATTCATTTGTTGGGCGTTGTCTTCTTTTAGATATGACATTTGACCACAGATAAACCAACCAAATAAGACAAAAAAAATCATCATACCTCAAAACTCTCCCTCACCTCTTGGTCAATCGCTAATTCGTTCCTTCCCAGGGCCTTCTTGACACAAAAATGCAAGTAATGAATACTGAAACAAAGCCCACCAAATTTAACATTGCCAGCAATATTTCCTAAGCTAGTAAATGCCACAACCAAAACAATGCACTGTCAAACAAATGCATTACGAACTCAACATATGCCTGAGAAAAATATAGCTGCCCAATTAGCTAATTTTACAAATCCGCAATAAAAACTGATTTTGAAATGTACATGTCCCATACTATATAAAAACTATACTCATTGATTACAAAATTCTCTGCCATAAATAAAAATGATTTCTTAAAACTAAGAAAACTAAAAAAAGAGGGAGACTAATTTTATATCCGCTTAAACATATCCAACTCAAGCAATACCAATAAACACATTGAACAACCACTTAGCTGAGGCAATGACGGCTTATCAAACTTTGCTCCTAGCTAAAAGACTTAATTGTCGTAAGGTCTAGATTGAGGGGGACTCAAACAATATAATTAGGTGTCTTAAGGGCCTAAACCATCCCTCATGGACCATTAATAACATTATATCCTCTAAAAAGGAGATAATAAAAACCTTTGGGAAGTGTCATATTTCCCATGGTTATAGGGAAATCAATACTATGGTGGATTGGCTTGCCGATGTGGCAGTGAAAGTTGAAGCTCCCATTACATGGCATGGTGAGGTGGCATTTTCCCACAATGCTAAGGTCATATTAATTCATGATCATACCCATAGGAAAGTGGGAGTGATTTATACTAATTCCAATGCACTCACAAACAGATAGTTCATTTATTATTTTAAAAGGTAGTTGTCCTATCGACAAATTGGAATGTAATTTTGACTCAGTCAAGGAAGAAGAAATCCCCTAAGGAATGTCCAACCTTGCATCTTGAATCAACACAGCAGAAATAACAAAGAAACACAGTGATTTGAATCAAACATAACAACTTTTATTGTCATCAACAAGAGTTTACATCAACATCTTCGGGTTGTAAGGCCTTCCCGGTTATGGCCAAATACAAGAAAACCCAACTCAGATCCTACATTTTGATCTACTACATCTCAGAGCTATCATCCCTCTGGATGCTACTCCCTTCTAAGATCCACCTTCTACACTCACAAGCCCTATATTTATACATAGCCACCAACAGGTCAACCTAACAAACTATTACATATCCCAAGACAAATGTATTAGACCAAGTCAGCCTAAATCCCAAATAAATAATGCATTTAATTAAATTACTAGGCACGATCCAACCACCAAGTCGGCCACACATGTAGGTCCACCTCGAGATCCACGCCATTCGATTCCAACAATCGGAAACCTCACCACAATCATCAACAATCAACCGGTGAACACAACAGAACCGGTGACAAGATGAACACAATCAATCGGCAAAGAACATTGTAGATCTCACAAACTACACCACCTGAAGAGGTGTGATCATAGACATAGCCTCCGCGAACAAAAAGAAACAAACCCTTTTCATTACACACGCCGAAGATCTCCAAAGATCGTTTGCACACAGAATCTATGGAAACTTCCCAAAACAAGGAACTTCATCAAACCACAAGGAAATTCCTCCAAGATGATGTAAGATTGCCAAGAACCCAAGATGCCGCTGATTCAAACACCTAAGGTAGATAGAAAAGTGTGCCTCACACTTTGATGTCGTAAGAAAATCCAAACATAACCTCATCTTGACCATCAGTTTCCCAATCCTCAAAGGCAAAAAGATAAACTTGCCCACAAGCAACCTCTGCTTCCTCCAATCAAATCTCTGAATCCTCTGCACTACAACCAACTAGTCAACACACCTACTAACAGAGACAAACTGATCAACAACAAAGCAATGCATCGGATCTGCACTCTCCTTCTCAAACTCATCACTTTCCACCATCAACTTATCAGCACTAAGGAACTAAAGATGTTCACCATCTTCATCAGCCACCTCTATATCCTTAGCCATCATTTGCAATTCTACAACAGAAGTAACAACATCCAACTGGAACAACCCAGTTTGCAACTCCTGATCAACAACAGGATTATCATCTCCAATGAAAACCTTTTCGACAAGTTCATCAATACCAACATCCTCAACATTACCCTCAGAAAAGGTTAACTCCTCCATGTCATCAGCAATCTCATTACCAACAACAAGGCGCTCTGCAATTTTCACATCAGACCCAACCATCTAATCATAAAAACCGACTCGCTCTACCACCTCAACCTCAAAAAGGTCAGTGTATACCTCTTCAACAACAACAACCTTAACTTGCCTTCTCTTTTGAACAATCCTTCTCACAGGCCAAACAATCCACCTCTTGACCGGTAGATGCCAACTCAACCTCTTCTTCAGATCCTCAATAGCTTCTTCACACTCACTCTTAGGTTTAGGATTCCTCCTCAAACCAACCAAAGCATTACAGATCTCAGACCTCAACTCAACCCTAAGGTCTTCAAACTGTTAGGGTTCTTCCTATCCAACGACCTCTCTCCCTTCGCAAGGTGCAACTTCCTCTGCTTGGCGATCCGACTGCAAGTCTCAATTGCCTCCCATTTGACAACCTATTGAACATGTTCTCAACCTTCCTTGAACCGATGATCTGTCCACCAACAGGATTTCTTAAGGAACTCAACCCATCCCAAGCTTCACAATCAACAACAACTACTCTTTGATCCATCCTCGCGCAAATCGTTTGCCTTTGTAGGTCAGATCTACACTTTGTCATCCCACAACAAGCCTTCCACATGATCACAAGCTCAGGAACAAACAATCAAACAACAACAACAACTCGACCTTCCGCAGCAATCCCTTCCAACCACTCTTACACAATTCCTTCGTTGATGCAAGCCAGATCCAGTCTCTACCACCTCACAAGCAATGCCCCAGAAACTTTGCAAGTCCAAGATCTCAGATTAATGCCACCACAAGATCGAAACCTGGCTCTAATACCATCTGACGCAATCAAGGAAGAAGAAATCCCCTAAGGAGATGTCCAACCTTGCAGCCTGAATCAACACAACAAAAATAACAAAGAAACACATTGATTTGAATCAAACATAACAACTTTTATTGTCATCAACAAAAGTTTACATCAACATGTCGAGTTGTAAGGCCATCTCAGTTACGACCAATTACAAGAAAACCCAACTCAAAAAGAAAACCCAACTCTGATCCTACATTTTGATCTACTACATCTTAGAACTATCATCTTTCTAGACGTTGCTCCCTTCTAAGATCCCCTCCTACAATCACAAGCCCTAAAATTATACACAACCACCAACACGTCGGCCTAACAAACTATTACATATCCCAAGACAAACGTATTAGACCAGGTCGGCCTAAATCCCAAATAAATCACGCATTTAATTAATTCACCAAGTGTGATCCAGGCACCAAGTCGGCCCACATGTAGGTCCACCTCAAGATCCACGCCATTTGATTCCAACAATCGAAAACCTCGCCACAATCATCAACAATCAACTAGTGAACACAACAGAACCAGTGACGAGATGAACACAACCAGTCAACGAAGAATATTCCAAATCTCACAAACCACACCACCTAAAGAGGTGCAATCATAGACATAGCCTCCACAAACAGAAAGGAACAAACCCTTTTCATTACACACACCGAAGATCTCCAAAGATCGTCTGCACATAGAATCTTTGAAAACTGCTCAAAACAAGGAACTTCATCAGACCACAAGGAAATTCCTCCAAGATGATGTAAGATCGCCAGGAACCCAGGATGCTCCCGCATCAAATTTGGACAAGATCTCGCACGCTTTCTGGGTGCTTGTTGCCTTAATTTGGCTTCGGCTTGCTATTTTCTGGCACCATAAGAACTCTCTGTCTCTGCAGAAAATTCATTGCTTGGTTAATTTGAATTGTGGTGAGAAGGGAATTATGGGAGGAAACAAAAAACACATGGAGCACCTATCATGTGATGAATGGAGGAATAAGCCTAAGGTTTGGGGCTTGTTGAAGAAGGGACAAATGACAGATTTCATGGAGAGGCTCCATGGTCATAACCCTGTCATCACCACATTTTTCAAGAGGGATTGGAGGGATGGAAAGATTATTATCTGCGGTAGAACTATTAAAATTGATGAAGGTGTTATTGTCGATATCACTAGTGTTCCTCTTGAGGGAAAGAAACTTTACAGAGACAGAAAATTGACAAATTCAACGGTGAAACATTTCCCCAAGGAGGATGAAAAGCAAAAGCTGGTGAAGATTAATAAGACCTACTACTTACCTAAGGCCATCAAGAAGATCTGGAGGAGGGTTATGTTTGCTGTCATGCAATACATTACGCTCGGCGAGAGGTTTACAAAGGGTTTACGACTACGACTTTGTGCTCCTTAATCATTTCCGCCATGAAGATAAGACTTCTCTTTCGTTTTATCTTCTCTGTTCCATGAATGCCAGCTTTAAGGAAGTTAGGTTTAACCCTCATGGTAACCCTGCGCTTCATGAAAACCTTATGGTTTTAACCTATGATTATTTTAAAGCTTCCACTGTTGAGCACCACATCCCTGTTTATTTTGATTCGGAGGTGGATGCCCCGGAAGAGGATGAGGAGGGTACTGACACTGAGGTGGAGGAGGAATGTAATTCTTCCACCCCAATTAAGAAGCCTAAAAGCTCGGGTAAGGGCAAAGAAAAAGCCTCTAGTTCTGCTTCTACCACCAAGAAGGGCAAAAATCCCCCCACTCATACAAGAAATATAAATCTATTGAGGAAGAGGTGTGGTTTAACAAAGAGGAAGATGATGAGGAGAGCTGGGATACTAAGGCGGAGGATGATCCTGATTTCTCTCCTCCTAAGAAGAAGATCAAACGCCCTGGGAATTCCACTATTCGAAGCCCAGGTATAGATGTGGGTAAGTCCCTTGCTCCTTCTCCTTCTCCGAATGCTAAGATGACTAGTAATTCTTCCCCTGGAGATAGTAAATTGAAAAATGTTGCTTTCGAAGATGAGGTCCCTTTCTCTCTAGTTGGTGAGGAGAATCTTGTTGCTGGAGAGAAGATTTTCAAGGATGGTGCTCTGTCTAGTGAATTAATAACCATAGTAAGGAAGCCTCCATATGTGTTTTGCAAACGGCCAAGGATGGGGCTCTCGACTTTTGTAGAACCATCAAGTGGGTCTTCGATGAAGTGAAAGAGATCAAGATCAAGCAGAGGGCCCTCACCAACAAGTTAGACTTCTTGGAAGCGTTTGGTTTGGGATAGAATAGCTCTTTTCTTGACAGTCTAAAAGACCTCACTAAGGTTTTTAGTGATGTGGAAGCCACGACTGATGCTTATGATACTAGATTGGTGATATTGATGCCAAAATTTCCAACCCGGAGACTACTCTCAAGAAAATCGCTGAGCAGAGCTACAAAACTCTCAAAGCCTTTGCTAAGCATCTCAAAATTCTAGTGGGGAAGCTTGAGCAAGACAAAGCTATAGTAGATGTTGATGGTGATAAGAACACTAGCCCTTAAGAAGTTGTTGGCCCTAGAAAAAGAACTCGTGCTAGTACCAGGAAGAAGGCACTTAAAGACAACAAGGATATTAAAGACCTCAAGAGTGTCACGGCTAACATGGACTTGTTGGTTATTGAAGTTATTGAGCTTCTCAAAAACTTTGAGTAGTTATGTTTCCTGTTGTCTTTTGTCTGTGTTTGTGTGCTGCTCAATCATTGGCCTTTGGTCTCGTGCTGACTTTTTGTGTGTTTTTGTCAGCTGCTCTCTTTTTAGTGTCTTTTTGTCACAGTATTGTCTAAGCAGAGCTTTAATGCTATATCTTTAGTTTCTATGATGTAAAGGGTTTCGAGTTCCTTCAAAATATGTTTTCACTTAATAAAAAAACAGCCTATGCCTCAGATAAACCAAGCAACGAAGGCAAAAAAACAATCATCATACCTCAAAACCCTCCCTTGCCTCTAGCTCGGTTGTCGCTTCATTCTGTCTCAAGCCCTTCTTCACACAAAAATGCAAATAATGAACACCCATCAAATTTAACTCTGCCAGCAATATTTTTCCAACTATTAAATGCACCACCCACTAAATGCATTATAGACTCAACATGCATGGAATCCTTTTTTCTCCCAATTTTACACATTAAAAATTAAAAAAACCATCAAAAAAATTATAGCCGGCCAATTACATAATTTTACAAAATCACAAGTAAAGTATTTTTAGAATGTACATGTCCCATACTATATAAAAACTATACCCTTTCACCAAAAATTTATCTTCGCCTTCGAAAAATTAATACGACCATGCTCAGCCGAAAACATTAGTTCCCTTCCAATAGGGACAAGGACTAATAATGTCTACATGAATATGATGAAAAAATGTTTAATAATGTCTAATGTGTTAAAAATATGGTTTAATAAAGATGAGGTAAGGTTTAAAGAATGAACCCCACTTGACATAAATATCTATACTTGATTTCATAAAGTCATTCCATCTAGACAAAAAGTAAACAACTAGCCATTGTCTCGATCAATGTCAATGGTATTGGTGGGACGACTTCCCTACTTACAAGACAAGGGTTGCTGTGACCGTCATTAACGTTGTGATCCAAAGAGGCCCATCACAACGAGCATTCATGGAATAGTTGTTTCTCTATCTACATGAACACTCCACGGGCCAAATGTTTCAAGTGGCTCGACAAATAACTAATAACACAAAGAATCATCAAATGAATGAATAAATATATAACTACACCCACCTGAGGAAATCTGTTGTTCCAAAGATAGGAAGAAAATTTGTCCGAAGAACCATCTTTGACAAATAGGAAGGTGAGATTGTCCCAGCCTCCAGGTAAGAAAAACAACAGTTCATTTTATAGATCAAAACTTTATGTATATGTTTTCTTATTTGTGAGGCCTGGAAGGCTAGTAAGCGATTTTGACTAAACCTCTTCCATTTGAAACAGAAGACCATCATTACTCAGAAATAGAATCAGGTATTACTTTTGCTGTTCGTCATGGAACGCTTTTATCTTTTCCTTGACACACTACTGTGGAAAAACATGCTATTAATGAGAATAATCTCATGTCTTCAATCATATAGACAGGTCCTTACCCAAAGATCAGGCTTTACCCTTCTCGTCAAAAATGGCTGGACTTCAAAATCATTAAGAGTGCTGCTGATTCAAAAGAGTTTTGCCCACTACCAAGAAGCTTTTCTAGAACGATTTAATCGATTAACTGCTAATTTCAATTTCATTAGTGGAGCAAAGCAGCTGAATTAAATTGCAGGTCGGAGAGCTAAAACAACACCATATAGCATAAAATCTGGCATTAGGATTTGTTCCTACAGAAATCAAAATATAAAAAACTCTCTAACTATTCTCTCTGTTAGGGGCAGTTTTCTACAAGTTTGAGTTAAATTTTCAGGCGTAACCCAAGAGGGATTAAAAAATGCAATCATAGTTTCTGTTTTCCACTTCTAATCTCACCAGCCCTTCTTTAAGTCTTTTATCTGCAATCCATATCTCCACTTTTTGTCTTCTTGATGATGGATCGCTGAGTGCAATCCAAAATGTTGATTCAAAAACTACACACTTTTTTCCAGAAACTCTTGCTCGTAATGTAATATAATTATTTATCCAGTCTTTTGCGACAATGGAAAATTTAAGCTCTAAGCCTGTTTCAGGATTGCGTAGGCTGATGATCATCGCCTGTAACACACTTATGACCTAACTATAGTACATGATTGTTAGTGCTCATGACAGATCTAGAAATAAGAGAAAGAGACCTCTGACCTCTGGAGTATTTGTGTCATATAAATGCCTGTTAGAGCAAGCTGAACTATATGAAGGCATATGAAAATATGATTGCTCTCCCAGCTCACTTTCTCAATGCATTCTATTCCTCCCCTCACTGTTAGTATATTTATCTTTGCCCTCATAACATTCAAGTTTTCAATGATGGGACACCCCCAAAAAGTCCAAGTATGATCTGTAGGAATCCATGTAAGTACCATTTGTTTTAAGCTTTAAAAAGCAACGCAATTCGTTTAAATTTTGAGGAGCAATATGGAAAAAGAACAGAAATTAGGAGACTAATAAGGACTCGTTGCCGACCACAACATTACATGTCCACAAGTCAGAGAGACTCCACAAAGGTGATATAGTACATAAAACCTGTACAATCCAATGCAAAAGAAATAGTTCAGAAAAGCATAATCACGTAAACCTGTGATACAAAAGTTAAAAACACAAGGTAGAAAAAATCGGTTTTTCATGATTGCAGAACACGATTTCTAACATTTCCCTTGTCAAGGGCAGAGGCAACTTCGCAAACAAATAAAAATAAAAGGACGCACAACTATAGTTTCATAATAGTACTAGACACATGGAAAAGTAGGAAATAACAAGGAACTCTAATATGTTTTAGCTTACCTTCTAAACAAGCCAAAATGTATAAAGACCATAGGCAGCCAGAAAAAAGTTGCTCCAGATCAAAATGACCTGTACAGCATGAAATGCAATCGTTCAATTACCATCTCCAGAGTTTTAGAACTCAGATCAGGCAGAAACTCAGCAGCCCAAAATTTTGACATGGACTGGGGACAGTGAAAAATTCAGAAAATTTTGGTAAAGACTCGGAAATTAAAAATATTAAAAAAATCATAAAAATACATGCAAAATAGTAACTAATGCAAATTCATCAAATAAATTGTAAAACCAACTAATGCAAAATAATATTAAAAAGCATAACAAATGAATTAGAGAACAAATAACTAAGAAGATAATTATTAAAATTTTGAAATCCATGTCAGGGAAAACAAAACTTTAAAAATTTTCTGGTGGCCACAAGTTTTTGGTGCAGGTCACCTAGGAGGCTCAGTAAGGCATGTATATGAGGATATCGTCAGAAGAGAAAGTACTTGAGCTTGCATCTCTAGAACTTTCTGAAAATGTTCTAAAAAAAAAAGAAATTCCGGATTCTTAAATGTCATATTGTTCTGTTAGCTCGGTGCTAAAAGAATTGTTCGAAAAGAGTTTCATTCTCATTGCACAAACATGACAAAATAAAAGGCAGCTAATCACAAGATTGGCGAAAAAATAAGAAGCAGTTCTGGTGTTTTGAACTTCTGATTTCCAAAATCAATAAGTGATACAATAGGCTGCATTGGCTACCAATGTTGAAGGGTCAAGAATTGTACCTGGAACATAGAATATAGGTCCAAAGTTGGTTACATTACTTTGAGCAGATGGCTTTGAAGTCTTAAGCCAGATAGGTATCAGTGAATCCTTTTGGTCACAAGCGCATCACATGCTCTAAACCAACAGGCGAGCCCTTTGGATCTTCTTCATATATTGAAATCATGTATGCCCGGCTAGAAATACATGCTTGTTCTTCATTATTCAATGACTATTTTACAGGATGATAAGGTACGTCATTATCTCATACCAATACTGGGGTATTTTACAGGATTAGGTATGTAAGACGCCACATCACCTTGAAAGGCAAAAAGACACTGAATGTACCATGCACATTGTTATGATAAAATTATCTGACCTGAATTCATGTCTGTTTGAGCTACTTTATGGTACAAGCTTCCTTGTATGCTGCTCTCCAGAACAAAAATGAAATTTGGTCTCTAGATGATTGCTGTCAAGAATGAACTCAGTGGGGGATATTGTCTGTGCTTATGCTACTGGTATCTTTAGACAAGTTACAAAAACCACTCGTCTTTGAGATGACGCCTCATTCCAGACAAGGGCATAGAAAATGCTATCTAAGGGTAGGATCTGCAACTGAGTTGCTGAGTGCAGCATTTAGTTGTTCCTGACTATATACAATACCTCCTGTCATCTTCACAATGACTGTTTGTATCATCAATTCCTTCACAGTGGACACGCTGGCATGGTGTACCTCAAGCTGGAGCTCCCTCAACCTCCCCATCAATCTGGCAACAGGGTGGTTCTGTTTTGGGCACTGAACTCTGATCATTGCCTCGACGCCAAGTATTCGAACCTCAAGTTCCGTACCAGTGTTATTATTGCTATTCAAGCCAACGCCTTTGGCATCAGATGAATCAGCTGATGAGTACTGGTCCCTGATCAAAGCGAAATCAGGCCCAGAAGCAGCTGCACCAGTTTCTCTGACCATCACCATTTCCTTCTTTAATGTTTCAACTTGGGCCTGCAGATTCTTATTATGAGACTCTGCATCCCCCACCTTGCCCCGAAGCTCGTTAATATAAGCAATAGCATCTCCCAAAAGAGAAGCCTTATCCATCTTAGACACATTGGGAACCACGGCCCTTAGTGCATAGAACCTCTGATTCAACTTCTCCCTTCTCTGTCTCTCAGCTTCCACGTGATTCAATGGTTCCTCCCTGCCATTAGCAGGCTTCCTGCCCCTTTTTCTGGGCTTTCTCTCCACAAAGGTAGCCTGGCTGCACTCCGCTTCTTTGATGGAGGCCTCAATGTCAGAATGTTCTGATTCAACACTAGACTTCATTGGCAAAACAGTAGCAGTTCCAGAATTAGAAGTCACTAAGCCCTGGGGAAGATCATGGGTTCGAGCCTCTGCAAAGCTCAAGGTAACCACGCCCTCATCCCTGGTCACTTTCTGCATCGTGCCATTCTGCAAACCCTGTGTAACATCCAAAGCCTCTGTTTTGCAGGGCGCATACACCATCTCTTGATCAGATTGAAAATGTCCTGTCAACTGACGGTCTCCCCCAAATCCTATGTCCGGAAACCCCAACTCAAAAAACCCATTAAGGGTCTCCGTCTCTGTCTGCTGTTTGGGCTTCTCTGCTTCCACTTTCTGCTGCTCGTGCTGCTCTTCTACAGGAGGCTCCGTCAACCAAAATGACGGATCAGTGTCAACATTAGTACAGTTATTATAACCGTGATTCGCTTCATCCCAAACTGAATTCAAGTTCTCTGTAAAAGTAAACGAATTTCTCGCCTGCTGCATCAAATTCCAGTTCTGTTGAACCCACTCAGTCGAACCCAACTCCACAACTCCATTAGGCGTCGGGATACACACCATGGTCTGAATCCCGAATTGCTGGGCCTGGTGAGCCCTATCACAGTTATATTCCAGGAGCTTATCAGGCCCTATAATCCATATGGGTATTGCAGTAAAAAATGCCTGTCCAGGCACGCCGCATCCATTAGCAAACGACTGCATCATAGACACCAGATAGAACCACTCTGCATCCGTCACTTCCCCGTCAACTGTCGGCGAAACCTCAGCAACTTCCAACTCAGGATTAATGAGCGCATGGAGACCACGAAGCACCTTCTTGCGCAGCTCCTGATCCGCAGCCGTGGCGTCAAAAGCAGAGGAAGAAGCAGAAGCAGAAGCCCTATTTGACGCAGTTTCCTCCTCCGTCAAATCTCGAGGACCCTTATAGTAGCCATCGCCCCATCCGAGCACCATGGTGCCCGCCGCATCGGCAGAAATCTGCCAGAAGATGGCATATGTCCAGCTTTCTGCGGCTCCTTCCACCAGAGCCTGCAACCGCTGCTGGAGCGTATCCTGGTTAAATGACGGCGCAGGAGCCGTCAAAATCGGTGGCGGCGGCGCCTCGTGAAGCGGCGGATTGGCGTCAATTCCAGTCCAGGGGAAGGAGTAATCCATGTGACCCATGAAGGCCTCCATGAGAGCCGCGTTGTCATCGTTCCACAGCCGCATTGACGCCGTCCCCTCGTTCCCCATCATCCAGACCGTCAAACTGCTTTCTACAGACCTGGTACTAAATGCCTCAGAAAGAGGCGTCAACTGATGACACGGAATTGATTGGAAGGGCGTCAACGTATTTGGTGTTCTGGAAGAAGGCTTTGCAGGTTTTCTTTCACTCGAATTTCATACTGAATGTTGGATGAATTTGGTGTGGCCGGATTTGGCCAAACATCCAGATTTCATGTCTTTCCCGTTGTGAAACTTCCGGCAGAAATGTTTTCGGCTTCACCTGACGCCGGCTTATCCTGTGTTTGGTTTTGCAACTTCCCCGACAGATCTACTCAGCCTAGTTCCATTAATATGCCAAAATTCTACGGTTCCATGTGATGGTGAAATTTAGCACAATGTTATTTGTTATTATTAGTTCCTGCCGACAGGCAGGATATTATAGCATTCATTGCAATGCTACTGTTTTTATTAATTGGCCAATTAGAACATTGTATTTTTCAACACCTTTTTCATTGATATAGTTTTAATATATTTT
>MU223607.1:880306-932056 GCA_018584345.1 Thuja plicata
TAGGATGCTTTAAAGCATTTACATAAAGCATGCATGACCATCTAATCTGATTTAAAACAAAAATAAAACTCTATAAATAGATTTACATTGCTTTAATCGACATGTAAAACTCAGATCCACAATTTGTTGGTTCTTGATCTGTCTGTCAGTTCTGATGGTCAGTTTTCTTGATCGTCGGTGTTCCTTTCTCTGAACATGTCGTCGGGTATGCTTGTCTATTCCTGTCGGGTTGATTATGGAAACTGTGTTTCCGGTAATTCTTGTGTTCACCGGTAATGCTTGTGTTCGCCGATAATGCTTATGTTCACCAGTAGTGCTTATGTTCATTGGTGAAGCTTGTCATATTTATACTTAGCATTTTTTCTCAAAATTCTTTGTGCTTTCGGGTATGCTTGCATTTCACCAGTACTGCTTGTGTTCCGTCGGTGATGCTTTCTGACTGTGTTTTTCCTCTGAGTATACTAATGGCAAAATAATGTCTTCATTGATATCCAAGTCTATATTGTAGCATTCTTATTTATTTATATTTATTACATATTTAACTTTGGCATGCATGATTCACATAGAGTTGAATACACGCAGACCAAAGTGGGGGGAAGTCTAAGGGATACAAGTGTATGCCCTACACTCTAACACTTGTTTTACCCTAACAATCTCTCAATTAGTATCTTCAATCAATTATTCTATTAGATCCCAATCATTCCCCCCTTTGGTGTTTCTTTGATCATATAAATAGCTCATTTTCATTTAGTTCTAGAGGAGGTTGTGTACTACTACAACTTTGATTTATTTTGTGAAAGGATCTCATTTGAATCGCCCATAGGAACCTTTTTATTTTTGTTGCTAATGTCCTTAACATCTTAATTCTCATGTACTAGACCAAACGGATATTTCTTTTTTGTTAAATCTTCAAAGTTGTCCTCCTTGTTTTTTGAATAATGTTAAATCCAATTTAGAGTCTTCAATCTCCTTGTATCATCTCAAAGATTAACTATCTTATTCTCTCTATTAAACTCATCAATGTTTTCATACTCATACAAGACTTCAAAATCTTCTTGCATATCAAATGTTTACACTTTCCCTCGAGGAGACTGATAATTTTATTTCCATTATTTATGTCCTTTATTTAGGATATTATTCCATATAAAATTGTCTCTATAGGGTAAATTTATTGCATTCCATCCTCCATTAGTATCCTTGTCTGAATACAAGAGTTCATGGGCATTGTTGAAATTTCATGTCCACACAATGGTTCATCAGTTATATTTAATGTAAGACATCTTAAATGGACTGTATTTAGTTCCTTTCTTTGGCAAAACCCATTTGAAAAGCCCAAAGAATAAATAGGTCCTTACTTTTGAAAGAATCTCATAGTTTCAAAACCCTCATCATACTCTGACAAGGTCTTCACAACCTTGTCAGATTCCAACAAGGTTCTCCAAACCCCTTGTAAGCCCCATCAATTTCCTTTCTTTTCGGATTCCTTTTCGACTAAGTCTTTTGTCTTGTGGGCCTTTTCTTTTAATTTAGAAACCTTTATTAAGTAACGTAGTAGTTTCATGAACCTATTCAACTCCTAACAAGTTAGTAATTCCATTTCCTTCTTTAAAATCTTAAATTTTCATAAATTCTCTTTCTTAGTATTGAAACCTTGTTAGATTTTGACAAGGTTCCTAAAACCTTACCTTTCTCTACAATTGATTTTCTTTGAGGGTATGTGTTTCTTTTTTGTCTTTACTTCCTTAATTGGTTTTGAAACCCTTTTCAGAATATAGTTCTCACAAACCCCTCAAAACCCGACAAGG
Organism: Thuja plicata; assembly: GCA_018584345.1. Lineage (NCBI taxonomy): Eukaryota > Viridiplantae > Streptophyta > Pinopsida > Cupressales > Cupressaceae > Thuja > Thuja plicata. Next base: position 882,112 of record MU223607.1, read on the forward strand.
TCCTATAAATATTCTAAGTCTTGGAAATCTCAAAGTCGCCTCATCTTCAAAGTTTATTATTTCTCTTCTTTCAAAATTTTATCATAGTTTTGAAACTATTTTTGAACCTTGACAAGGTTTTCTCAACCATGCCAAGGCTTGACATAGTTCACAGTTTCATTAAAAGACAAGTTCTCACCCTTTTGAAGGTCAAAGTTTCTCACATAGTGGTTATTTATTAAAGTTTTTAAACCTTTGTTAGATACTGATGAGGTTCCCACAACCTCTTTGAGGGTCGATAAGGTTTTGAGAACCTTTGTTTGTCTCACACCCTTTTAAGGGTGAAGTTTCAAAAGTGCTTAGAGTTAGTCCTCAACAAAATAAAGAGGTTTTGAAACCATTGTCGAAGCTTGGTAGGGCTCTCAAAACCTGTTCAAACACATGACCAATAATATCCAACCAAGGTGGACCAAAAGGATGAATATGCATTCCATGTGGAAATTTTTTTTTTTTTTTGTGTGTCCTAGGTGTATGAAGAAGATCCCACCTCTCACTTGCGTTATTGCTCATTATTATTACACATGTCCAACTTGACGCTACAATCACTTCTCATTGGTTGACTTTACTTTTTTTGTGGGGTGGCCTTAGTTGTTGAGCTATTTGATTGACAACCCTATTTTAAATTTGATATGTTATTCTCTATTTCATTCAATTGCACACTAATCTTATGATCAGCAATCGAGATTCAAATATTTCTAATGACTATAGTGATGAGTGTGTTTGTTGTAGGAGAACAACACAATGAACGAATTTATTAATCCAATCACCCCAACAACCTTTTCTTGGGCCTAGTGTGCAAAATGAATCCATAAATCTTCCTATTGTTCCCTATAGGTGGGAAATGGGATCATTTTCCCTGATATATATTCTAATAGATATCAAAAGTTATTTTCTTGAGTCAATAATTGCCCATTCTAGCCACTAATATTTATGGAAAGCCATCATTTAAGTACTAGGAAATGATAAACACACCTCATAGATCATCATTGTATTTACATATTTAATTTCATTGGTTTTGTCAACCCTGTCAAGATTAGGGTTCAAACATTAAGTTGTAATTTCCTATCTCAGTTATGCCAAAACTATAAAAGCAACCTTATAATATTATTTAAGGGTTCTTCTTTGGTTTTTCTTGTAGATACATGAATTTTCATGACATTTTACAACTGTAAAATGACTCTTAGACTTTGAATGAATCAAATATCACTCTACCTCTTCTTCACTTTGATATGTTGTGTAAAATATCCTACCTTCATGTTGAATGAATGTTTTATGTTTTTATATGTATGTGTGTTATGTTAACATTATTTCTAAAGACTAACCATGGAAACTCTCTTCCCTCTTCACATTTGTCAAACCCCTAAACCTTCATATTTACTCAAGTATATAGTATTATAGGGAATTGTGTTTCTTTTGGTAGTTTGATTAATTATCTATGTTATTTTTTAGTAGGAAGAACCAACTTTAATTCTAGTGCATTACCATCCTTTTTACTTTTCTACATTCCTTCTTCAACTTTTCTCATCTATGTTGGTACAATAGGATTAGAGTAAGGTTTCTAGGTGTTGAGTTGGATCAACATTTGTGCATCTAGATTAGGGAGGAAGTCAACCTTCTCTAGAGACTCAACCTCATTTTCTAGTGCCTCATGCCTTGAGGTCCTTCCATTGTGTTATCTGAATATTGGACCCATTCTAGTAGGATGCAATTTCATGTGACAAAAAGTATTTTTTGGTACCCAAGCTTCTAAGTTCCAATTATAATTTTATCAAAATTCATTTGGTATCCATATTTTATTTCATATCATCAAGTGGAGGACCATTTTTTGTAGAAAAAAATGCACATTAGGTAGAATCTTTAAGGACATAAGCTAGGTGTTATCACTAATCATTGTTATAGAATTTCATTAATTTCTTTAAGATAATTAGATTGGTAATTTGCAAAGACTCTCACCCTTCAAAAATTCTTCTATTAGATTAGAATTTCGTTAATATACTAGATTTATATTCTTTATTAAATTATTAAATCATTAAATTAGATACATTTTTCTTTCCTTTAGATTAATTCAAATTTCTAAAAAAAAGATAAAAGATTTAAATTAAAAAAATTGCATTAGGGGGAAGTCATCCTAGTTTTTCACTCATAAAATAATTTCATTTTGAATAAAGTAGATAATTGAATCACATTTAAAAATTAGAAAAATATGAAAAGGAAAGTTCCATTCAAATAGATTTTTTATTGCATTGTAAACATCATTAAAACCAAATAAATAAAAAATAGAAAGCCCTCAATTTCATCATGAAGCACTAATATTCAACCAATCAAGAAAAAATCTATTGATTTCATTAGGAAGCACACACCATTGAACATTCAAAAAAAAATCAAACAAGATAAGTCATCATCTTCCTTAAGTTAGTAATTTCCCTCATGTGCCCTAGAGTGAGGGAAGATAAGGTTAAAATAATATTAGACAAAATCAAGGAGAACCTACCATTTTAAGTAAATATCACCAAAGAACAAGGCCAAGAACAAGCATAAACTATGAGTTTAATAACATAATTTAAATTAACAATGATGATAAGGAGAAGATTCTTGAATAATTTCTCAATAAATTAATTGAGTTGAAAGAGTCAAGATTCAATGTCTTCTTCTTCTTTGCAGGAAAAGACTTAAATAGAATCAGAACAAATGGCCTACCCAATCATATAAGAATAAAAATGGAAACACCAATTCAACACTTTCATTAACATAAAAAATAATCTTCATGAATTAAATCAAAGAAAACCACAACTACCCACTAAATCCTCAAACAATATATGAAAATAATATAACTGTCATTCATGATGTTATGCTTCCCCATAAGTAAAACAACTTGTTGGTATTGCCGCCAATCAATTATCTTTTCCCATGAAAGTAAGATTGTTGATGCAAGAAACTCTGGCAAGAGGATGGTAAAATGTGTTGTGTCATAGTTTGAATATCTTGTATTATGCTTGGTTGAATTCTCAACAATACAAGTACATTCCCTTGGGTTGAACTAATTAAAGAAAAGGAATTTTCTGAGGAGGGTTTTACTTCCCTAAATGGCATTCCTTATCTAATGTCAAAGGTAATATCATGTATTGTGGTCCCCTTAAGCATATTAAATCACACAAGTTAAAGGTAGCATAAAGGGCAGACGCTAAGACACAATTATTAATATGTACCTCATTGGAACATTCATAAATATACACTAATGTTATCAAATATTATGACTTGTCGATTGATATGCATACTTAAACCTTTCATGCATAATAGGCTTTGTAGGAATTTGTGTTCTTTGTAGTTGTTTTTAGGTGCTAATTCAATTCTAACCCTATTTGTGCAATGTTAGAATGTTGGTAAGGATGCATATTGACTTGTCACAAAAAAATTGTGTGTAGATATTTGCTTGCTAGAGTTGTGATACATTGTGTTGACTAGGGCATTCAAATTGATCAAGTGACTAGTAGTTTGAGTCTTGAGGTAAAGCTTCTTGTATGAGACTTATGACCTTGGTCATTGATAAATTAAATATTAGTGTAAATCTAAGAATGAAACCTTCCTAAAATATGTAAATTGGAATCCTTTCTACTAAAGCGTGAACTGGAATGTGAAGTTAGTTATAGTGTTATTCCAACGACGATGAATGGTTGGTTTGTGCTTGGTAGTGAATGAAGCCACAAGGCTAGGGGGATGGTTGTAGTCTTCATGGAACAATATGTTAGCATAAAATGTTTAGTGTTATCATTCATGTCAACATGATTTGTGCATTAATGTCAACCTAATTGAAGAGTATTTGAAGTATAATATGCAGGAAAGTATACTTGAAGTGTTGTATTATGTGCTTACATGATTCAACTGATATTTAGAGGCAAGGAACAATCATAGGTATATCTGGAAGCAAGTATGGGAAGTTGGAATATGCATGAAAGAGTATTTCAATTCCTTATAGGAGAATCATGTTATGAATTCCTCCGCATAAGAAGTTGATGGCTTGCAATTTTGGTGATGTAATCTATAATCTATAAATATTGCACTATCAATTTTTCAAGTTTACAGTTGTTCAAAGGAGGAGGTTTTGTTTTTCTACTTGCTAATAGAAAGGTAGGTTGTCAGAAATAGTTAAGATAAGTTTGAAGAATGCTCTCCATTTCTTCGCATTAGCATTTTAGGTTGTGTGATTCGGTGGACATGTTTATAATATTTGTGTAGTATTCCAAACCTTATGTATGTTTTCTCTGCAAGTGAAGATATGTTGTTCTATGTCCGATATGGCTGCCAATGTTTGTGTGGCATCATAAATTATAAGCACCTTGCTAAAGTGTACAATTTACAATTATTTAGCACCCATTTTAGTGTGTTCTCATTCCTCAAAGCATTATTAAACATTTAACTAATAAATATTCAAATATTTTCCTTAAATAACTTAATTTACATTATGGGCCCTTAATTTTAGGAATGCACCCTTTAATTAGCTCCTTTATTTATCTTATCTTGCATACATAGATCCTATTTCACTTTATGTGACCTTTTGTGTGTATCTCGATATCAAACCCCAATTTTGTGTGTATTTTCAAAATTCCCATTTTATGGTTGACTTTCGGTTCATATTTCAGCCCTAATTGGATGGTATTGGGAACCTTGCAAGGCATAGGGTGAGATAGGTTTACCCATACCTTGAGAGGCACCAAATACCCGATAATTAGGCCCCAAATTTAAATTGAAGAATGGTCTCCTAAATTTTACTAGGATTGGTAAATCCTTATCGGTCCTCTTCGAGTTTTCAGCCCAAAAATGGTTTGGAGAGTTATATAAGAAAGTTTAACTCCCTCATTTTGTTATCCATCCATCCATTCATGACAATAATCCATCATCATAATCCACTTATATCCTAAGAATTCATTTGGAGAGCAATCAAGCAATTTAAGAATACACGACATTTCGTCCTACCATATCCTTCATCTTGTGGCAAGCTAAAACAATAATTATACAAGAATTGTTTTGTGATGTCCTTTTAGGTCTTTGTAGATTCATGTTATTGAATCAACACTTTTTATTTTAATTTAATCATAATTGCATTATTCAAGGTATAAGACGTTATGTTCTCTTATTCATGCCTCTACTCTTGGTAGCACACTTTCTTATTTCAAGCATTTTAATTCAATTTCAAGGTTAATTATTGTACAAGGGTTTGAATGAGGCAAACCCCTTTCTCCCAACATTTTTCTTGTTTTCTATGTGCAAGTTACAAGTGGTGCAATTATGGAAGAGGCTATAGGCATATCTAACAAAGAGCTACAAGTGACAGAAGTTTCATAAAAAATTATTGGATCTAAGGTGTTAGGATTAAGTAATACTGAGAGGGGGGTAAATCAATATTAAAACACTTTAATTTCAAAATTAAAAAATTCAAGCTTAACCATGCAATTATTAAAATAAGAAGAACATACACATAAAGTAAACAACTCATAACACCATTATTTGTTAACAAGGAAACCCTGGCCAAGAGGAAACCCCGGTGGGGATCACAAATAATGCATTAAGAGTATATTTTCCCTGTCAGGAGACCCAGTCATGTTAGGAGCTGAATATTACATTTAGTACATATCCATGTTAAAGGATAGAAACCCTATTAGGTGTATTACAAGCAGCTCACTGCTCTTACAATGCAAAACTGTCTTTACAATGATTTATCACAAAGTGAAATGTACAAGCATCTACAATTCTTAGGTAGTCCCAGTTATAGCTCGCAACATCCTCTATCTAATTTTGAAATCACAATGCATCTATTCATTACACCCACACACCTTCTCATATCAAAACATCTTCACATATATACTCGATCTCATAACTCTTCTAGTCGGCTCACAAATACATCACAAAACATGTCCAACACTTAATCAAATAGATAATACATAGTCGAAGATCATACATCAACAAAATTAGGGTAGGACCCAAGCCAAATCCAAAGTAGCACTTCTGGATTCCACTTTAAACTCCCTTAAATATCACGATCACTCATCTGCCTTATTACACTATTGCAATGTCTTTGCATAACTTCATCAAGCTATAACTCTCTCTAGTCAGCTCCAAAATACAAGCGACCTTAACTGAAGGTCTACTACACCCCATAATATATTCCTCTAAGCTCATAGTATGTAAGTTGTCACATATTATGCTCGCCAAGAAAAACTGTACAACTGTACCATATCAACTACTTCCTGGAGGACATAAGTTGTCACATATTATGCTCGCCAAGAAAAATTGTACAATTGTACCCTATCAACTACTTCCTGGACTTAGTCATTTTTCCAAATAGAATATCCAAAACTAGATTGTACACCAAGCAACTATGCCAATAAGTAGTGTTTCTGTAAATTAAAACCTCTATGCTATACTCATCATGCCACTTGCCAACAATCTCCCCCTTTGGCATTGAATGGAAACACTTAGTAAAAAATGACTAAGTGTTTAATGCCAAATTATTGACTCTACATTTTTCATACTACACTTATTACTCCCCCTTTGACATCAATGGAAAAGGTATACAAAACAATATAACTATATACACATCAAAATTGTAGATATGCTCACCAAAAACTCATCCTATATGAAGAATATCTTGGAAAGAGGTTTCCAAGATCTGTAGATCTGCTTTCCATGTCTTCTCCAGGGTCTGACCAACATTAATAAGGTCATTTAAAGAAAAGAATGATATATGTCTGCATCCTTCAATACTGTGGACAAAGCTTCATCAAGGGAATTCTTTACTGTCTCCATTTGCTCAAGGTGTTTCTTCAAAATTTATAGTTTAGGAGTAAGCATACTCCTCAACATAGAAAATCTCCCCAACACTCTTGACTTCTTAGTTTCAAGAACATTTTTTGTCCACTAACCTAGGCACTTCCTTATCCATCTCTGTAATAGATTATGAGGAGGACCCACAATCCTTTGCCAAGTCATCCAATGGCTTCTCATCATTATGGATTATATCCACCACATTCTGTACATGCCTAGAAGGGTTTATGCAATAGTTGTATAACTTATTTCCATGCTCAAAGCAAGACTTAATACCATAGAAAGTGGTTTCTAATATGTTGATATTCCACTTTAATGACTAGCATATCTACTCTAACTTATTTTCCATGTATTCTCTCTCAACTTTCATAGTTGTGGCCTTCTCCAAAGAAGTAAAGTGAGCATCAAAGTCATCAAGGACTTTGTTCAAATTATCCACTATATCATTTCCCTAAAAAGTGAAAGGTAAGGGTAGAATGTTGTTGATTATGTCTAAAACCCTATCCAATACCTTTGTATTTTTCTATGTCCTCTATTATGATCCCTCTTTATCCTTAGAAAAGGCTATGAATGACAACTTCATCAATTCATCCGCAACCATGCCATCAACATTAATGTTCATAGGTTTATTATCATTTACCAATAGTAGAGTTGAAGAAACATGAATGGCTACATTAGTTTATTGCTTAGCTTCATCCCTAGTCTTAGATTTATTCTTTACCTCAACCATACTATCTTTAAGTTCCTCCTTAGTGTCTTGATCTTTTTCCTTAGTAGCTCCTTTCATTTCTTCCCGAGTGAATATGCCAAGATCTGATGTATTGATTGTGCTCTGTTCATTGTTTCTATCTACCTTAGTAACTGTATCAACATTCCCTTGAAAAGGGTCACCAATATCCCATGAAGTGTCCAAAGACACAGACACACCAACCAAAAAGAAATCTGGTTGCTTAACTGCACTAAAGAACTGATTATTATCATCTCCATCCTTAGATGAGTCAATGTGTACTTTTGTAGATTTAGAAGACTCTCCTTTTAGAGTGGTTTTGGGCTTAGTACCCTTATTCTTAGGAGGTGAAGAATTTTATTCTTCAACTTCCATTAATACCTTATCAATAGCCTTGCTATTTTCTTCTATTACTTCATCACATTTTCTCCCCATAATCTTTATCAGTCTTGTTTTTATTCTCAGTAGGGGCTTTATGGCTTTCATTATTATGTCATGCTAAACAAGTGAAACAATAGGTAGCATAATTTCTATGGCCTTTACCCTTATCTTCTCATCTTCTTTAAGTTCTAACTTCTTCCTTACTTCCAATTTGTCATATAAGTCCTTACCAATACTACCTTCAATTTCAAGTAGATTCTTTTTAAACACTTGCATGTGATTAATGACAATGTCTTGAATCAGAATTTTATCATTTTCATTATACCTCTAATAGTATTTAGGAAATTAATTTATTTTTTCTTGATCAACTATCCTCTGCCAACACCCTCAGATCAGGTTTCAAGAGTTGTCTCTTAGCTGGTCTATCTTGTGTTATTACTTCAGTTTTCTCCTTAGTTTTCTTCTCTTCAATCTTCTTTTCTTCTTTCTTCTCTTCTTCTTTCTTCTTAAATTCAGTCCTCTTCTTTTTAGGAGGTGATTTTTTCTTAGAGGACCTTGTCCTTCTCACAAGAATCTATGTTTCTTTATCTGTCTTAGTCATTCTTGTTCTCTGCAATGTCCTTTTGGGTGGAGTAGGGGTGGTATTAGGTACATTGACCACCATAGGAGGTGAATCAACAACCTCTTCAATTTCATGAGGTGGAAGGGAGAAAATCTTTCCAATCCATAATCTCCTTCTGCTATCTTCTTTATAACCTCTTTAATCTCATCTCTACTAATACCTGCCTTCTCTACAAAATTATCAACCACTTTCTCGTATATGCCTGCCCCAGTTTGTTAATCTTTATTTTTGGAAGAATTTTATTCATAGGTGCCCCATATTTCTTTGGTAGAGTCAATCTCAGAAGATAGAACATATTCTTCTTGCATGGTAAGAACCTCTGTACTAACCTCATAACCCATAGGGTAACTCCATTTCTTCCTAGGTTCAACTGCCTCAAAGCATATATGATCATTTTCAACCATGAAACATATTGTATATTTTTATTTCTCAACCATTGCCTCAGGGATTCTCATTCTTTCCTTCATTTCCCTTTGAATAATCTTGAACATGCCAAATAGTTCTCCATCCACCCATGTACTATTTTTTCTTCTATAACTATTTGTCACTTGAATAGCTTTAGGTTCACTATCTTTCTATGTCATAGGGTGCATTCCAAGAAACTTATGAAGTATATGAATATAGATATGTATCAGTAGTGATCCAAACCTGAATTCTTTTGATTTTTATTGCTTGGTTTTCTTAACATTCTCCAGGAATTGTTGTATGAGTACTTTGCATAAGTTGTATTTCACGTTTTCCTTCGCCATCTTATATGTCATCATTATAACACCCAGGGAAATAGAATTAGATTATATGTTATAATGAAATTTTTATCCCAAAATCATAGATATCAATCTTACATCTTGCTGGAAGACGTCATCAATTGTCATTTCCCTCTTGTCCCACTTCAAATGTGTTAGGATTTCAACTTGTTTCTTGTGTTCTTTTCCAAAGTAGGGATAATACTAGTATTATCCAATCCTGTCACATCATGAATCAACTCACTGGAAATATTAACAGGTTGCTCTCTTATCCATAGAAACTGGTCATGCACTCTTCTAAGAATGATCTTGATCCATTCTCCCTCATTGAATTCATATAGTTCCATCATTTGCATGATGCTCAGGATATGTAAATGAGCGAACTCATCTTTCTAAGATTCTTAATCCTTTATCATGTCTTTCATCTCTTTTAAAATTTCAAATTCCCCCAATGACTCATGCTTGCAATGTATGTATGCCCTTATATCCTCCACATGAAGCACAGTATATGGAGTTTGCAAAAACGCGCCTTAAAGATCATCCTCTATGGACTTGTAAGGGTGTTTCTTAAACTTATACCTCAGCCTCTCACTAACATCAAAGATCAATAGAGTATGCATAGTTAAAAAAGCTTGCAGAAGATCAAAATACCTTTTACTCGATGAATCACGATATCCACACTCAACGATCACATAAATTCTTCTAGCTTTTTTTATTTCTCCCTTGGTCTCCTTCATTTGTGCTCGAATGGTGATTAAAAGTGTTTAAGGAAATGAACTTATACTTCACCATGCACAAATTGACACATTTCCCGATGAACTTGTAAGTCTACAATGATCTAGTCATCCATATTTCTGGCGATCATCCAATATAATGTGTAAAACCATGCGATCTTGGATATAAACTCTAAACCAATCATATTTATTGTCTATAGGCTTGCATTGGCTTATTCTGCACAAACATGGGTTGGATAGATTTCTGTTGTATTTATCTAAAGCTCTCCTAAGGCCATGCTTGCCCATTTAGGCTGAAGTAGAAACATCAGGCGAGGGTTCAATAACACCTATTGATTCTCCCTGAACTTTTGTCTCACTCAATTCCTTCTCTTTCAATACTTTACCATTGTCCTTGTCTCCTTCCTTCTTAAACATGTAATCAAAATCATCCTTGTAATATGCCAAGCTCTTACCAACATCACCAACATTTTTGTTTATAACAATACGTGGTGGTCTTATGTTTCTTACAACTCCATTATACTTGCAAAATTTTTCTATATGTCCTTGATTGTTACATTTATAGCATGTAGGAGATGATCTATTCTAATTCACCTATAACCTACAATTCCTTGCAATGTGCCCAAAGTTGTTGCACTTGTAACATGTAATCTTAGCTGTTATTTCTTCTTTAATGTAATCTTGTTTAGTGCTTGATTGATTAGGTTTTTTGCATTCTTCCTTGTTGTGTCCATATTCATAGAAATTGAAACAATAACCAGAAAAGGGCCTATAAGGAGTCTTACCTTTGCAATCCCTCTTCATGTGACCAAATTTGTTACATCCAAAGCATCTTCCTCTGAAAGGTCTGATATTCTCTCTAGTTTCCTCTTGTTGTATAATATCTTCTTTTCGGTTAGGTGTCTCATTTGTTTTACCCTCAGACTATCTTTCTTGAGATTTAGAGAATTAAACTTTATCATAACCAACTCCTGTCATGTCACCTTTAGGTTTTTGTCTTTCCTTCTATTCATCAATCTTGTCACTACTCGCATGAAGATTTTCAATGTGATTCTTTGCTTCAACAAGTTCTTCCTTAATTATGTGGTTATATTTCTCTACTTCATGATACTTGATTCTGTAATCATCAAGTTCAAACTACATCTTTCCCATCTATACATTTGCATTCTTCAAGATCTCTTCAAGTCTAGTCTTTCCATATTTTTCTTGTTGAATTTATTTAGCCATCTGAATAGTAGTAACTTTGCATTCGTGTTTCAACACTTCTTTGTCTTGTTCAAGCTGTTTAATATGATCAGATGAATCATTTTCAATTTACTCCCTTATCTTTTACATAAGATCTTGTCTTTGGTTCTTGGAAATTTCAAGTTGTTCCTTAAGCTTCTTTATGAAATCCTCATCTCTTCTCAATTTGAATTGCGATTCAACATTATCATCTTTTTCCTTATCAAGGTCCTCAAGTGCTTCTTCAAAAATTTCTTCCGAACTACTTGAATCCATCTAGATATCCCTCAAGTTGCTAGGATTTCTCTCTAAGGGCCACACACTCTGATACCAATTATTAGGATTAAGTAATATTGAGAGGGGAGTGAATCAATATTACAACACTTTAATTTCAAACTTAACAAATTCAAGCTTAGCCATGCAATTACTAAAATAAGAACATACACATGAAGTAAATGGTGCAGGACCACCTAGGCTACCCCCAAAGCCTTAGACCGATTTTGGCTTGTAACTGACTCTAGCCAAGTCAGTGATTTTAATTTTAACCTTAGAAGGTCTTGCAATGTGTGTGACTAGATGGATTAGTAGTTAGTACTAAATCCAATCTAGTTTGGGTTAGGTTGATTTCTAAGTAGTTAGTCCTTAGAATAGGTCTAAAATGGGAAATATGGTCTCGAGGTGTCCTAGACCTAAGAAAGGTGTGAAAAGTGCCTAAAAAGGCCTTAATGATCTTAATTCATCGAATGATATGGGTTAGAGGTCATGGAAGTTAGTTTGCATCATTAATGCAAAAGAAGCTAAAATGTTGTCATGACAACATTTGTAATTTTGCAAATGTTGCATGCAACAATGACAACTTTGGATTCCCTTCAAAGTAGGAATGGGAATTGAATGAAAGTGGCATAAAAACATGGAGGAGGAATCTTAAGATACCTTGTGTCTCATTTCCCAAGGTAGAGTGGTGATGTAACAAGTTTTTGAAAGTGAATGAAAGGATAGTGTTCTGGTTTTCTGTAACGGTCGAGTTATTTGGGTGTTAATAGTGTTTTAATGGATTGAAGAGATAGATAAAGTGTTGGATCCGTGTAGTAGAAATATTTTTAAGACTTTTTCATTCAGTGAGAAAGTTTTTTTGAGTTGATTAGTTAGACTTAGCAAATTGTTTAGGAATTAGTGTAGTTGTTGGTCCAGTTTAGGTGAATTTTGATTTCATGGCTCCCCCATAGAATCCAATTGTGGAAATATTCAAAGGGTGGATGAATATGGTAGGGGAGCCTATGTAAAGTGTATGTATTCAAGTATGATTCCTAGAGAACCATTTTTCTAATTTTAAAGCCATGCCCTAGGCGAGCAATGGCTGTCCAGTTAGGTGCATGACAGAGGTAAGTTTGAATGCAGAATCAAGGGTGTGTGAGAGAGAGATAAACCAAGTGTGGTATTTGAACCTTTAGGGTCCTATATATCCATTTTTGTGAGCTAAGGTATTTTCCAATCCATTTGGATGGATTTCTAAGTAGAAATCAGTAGACTACTTGTGAAGAGCCAAAATGGCCCTATTTGCCCTACATTTCAGGACACTGGTGTACGAAAGACTTGGGATCCCAAGACCTTGAAAATATTTTACATCTTCGAAAAGGGTATCAAGATCCTAGGTTATTTTTTGGGGATATTCACAAGTTTTGAGAAAAAATCCATAAAAACCCTCTTGATAGGGCTAATTGGACAATTAGGCCTAATAGGATCCTATAGAGAGTTATTTTGGAACTTGATTGATTAGGGATTGAAGACCCATTCCAATAGAGTTGGAAGGATGTAGAAAGAGTTTTGTAATAGTGGACATGACCCTTGTAGCATTGGTGAAGTTGGTATGAAGGATGTGTGCCTAGAATCCTTTAAGTTAGAGTGAAGCATTGAGACATAACTATTGGTAGTTGTCCTTCAAGGTTAAACACAAGAAGACTAACTCTTGGAGTTGAGTTAGGATAGTCTTAGGCTTGGATACTTGAGACTATTGGGACCCTAGGAGAGAGAGTGGGATCCTAATAAGACTAGGACAAGTGGATTTCTTAGTAAGCTTGTGTGAGCACACCTTGGAGTACTTCCATCAGATTGGTATCAGAGCTTGTTTGATCAGGCTTGTGGTTAATGTTCCAACTAGCAGAGTCTGTAGGAGAGTCTACAATGGTGACCAATGCAGAGTTGGCTAAGAAGGTGGATGAGCAAGAAGTGGATAATAGAATGCTCTGAGATAGATTGGCTCAATTAGAGAAAAAGGTAGATGAAGTTTATGTGAAAGTAGAAGAAGTGAAGGATAAGGTTGAAGGGAAAGGCAAGGAGATTGTCATAGATGATGAAGTATTTGAAGCTAACCCTGTCCTTAATGAGGAACCATTCTTGAAAGCTTTAAAGGCTATGAGTGGTAAAGCACTAGAAGGAGTTCCTATCTTTACTGGAAAGATGGAACCAGAGATAGCCCTAGACTGGATAGAAGGACTAGAAAACCATTTTGAGTGTGATGACATCACTGAGGCTCAAAAGGTGAAAGTTGATAAAACTAGACTAAGAGGGTTTGCACTCACTTGGTGGAAATTCATCCAAGGTGAGAGAGAGAAGGAAGGAAAGAATCCAATTTTCACATGGAGAGCTATGGTTTCAAAGATTACAGATGCTTATATCCCTGAGGATTATGAAATCCAACTACATAAAAGAAGACAAAGTTTAAGACAGAAAGACCTAGATGTAAACTCCTATACTGAAGAATTTTAGAGGCTTTGCATGAGGTCTAGATTTGCAGAGGATGAGAAGGTGAAGGTATAAAGATACCTTAATGGACTTAAGTGGACCATACAAGATAAGACGAGTCCCTTGACTCCATAAACCATTCAGAAGTGCCACCAAATGTATATCAAGGTCGAAGAGAAGCTGAGAAAGAAATGAGATTCTAGCACTACCAGAGGAAGAGGTAGAGGAAGAGATAATAGAGGATAGAGAGGTGGATATGGTGGAAGAATTTTTGAACCAAAGAGTTAAGGAGAGACTAAGCTTACTATACAACAAGAGGGAATATCCAACATGAGTAATTCAAACAGAGGAAGGAAATATAACAATAGAGGAAGAGGCAGTAGTCAAGGTAGAGGCAACTACTTTGTCAACATGAAATGTTACCACTGTAATCAGATGGGACATCCTTCATATAGGTGTCTAGAGAAAGGAACCACTTCCCAAGGAAGTGATAAAAGGGTAAATTATGTTCAAGAGGACACTAGTGGTGGAGGTAAACACCCTGAAGTACTTGTAGAGTCAAAGGAAGGTGAAAACTTAATGATGAGGAGAACTCTGATTAAGGAGCCAATGAAAGAAGAGTCTAGTTAGAGGAGATCACTATTTAGAGTGAAGTGTAAAATGATGGGAAAAGTTTGTAGAGTGATCATAGACTCAGGGTCTACTAAAAACATAGTGTCAGAGGAGGCAGTCAGTAAGTTTAAAATGAAAAGGATACCCCACACCAATCCTTATAAAGTCACTTGGTTTAACAAAGGACAACATGTCCTTGTCAATGAACAAGCTTGGGTGGAGTTTTCAATTGAGAGGTATAAGGAAAAAGTATTATGTGATGTGTTTCCTATGGATGCATGTCACCTACTCCTAGGTAGACCATGTAAATTTGACCGACATGCCATGTATGATGGAGAAAAGAATTCATATTCTTTCAAGAAGGACAATGTGACATTCAAAATACAGTCACTGTTGGAGGATGGAGAAATGAAATCATCTGGCCCCAATGTTCTCATGTTTAGTGAGAAAAAATTTCTTAGAAGACTTAGAAGAAGGAGAGGGAGTTATCTTTGCACTTGTGTTGAAACCAAAAGAAGAAGTTGCAGACAAGATAGTCAAGAAGACAAAATCAGCAAAGGAAGTACAGGAGATGCTGCAGGAGTATGAAGGAATTATCAGTGATGGACAACCATCAACCCTACCCCCTAAGAGGATAGTAAGCCACTAAATAGAATTCATTCTAAGATCTACCTTTCCCAATAAGTCAGCTTATAAAATGACTCCTCAACAAAATGAGGAAATAGCCAGACAGATTTAAGAACTCCTAAGCCAAGGTCTGATTAGGAAAAGCATTAGTCCTTGTGTCATACCCATTGTATTAGCCCCTAAAAAGGGAGGAACTTGGAGACTATGTACTGAATCCAAAGAAATAAATAGAATAACCATTAGGTATAGGTTCCCTATCCCTAGGATAGAAGACCTAATGGACTGTCTAGGTGAAGCCAAATTTTTCACAAAGATTGACTTGAAGAGTGGATATCATCAAATCAGAGTCAATGAGGGAGATGAATGGAAAATAGCCTTCAAGACCACATAAGGACTATATGAGTGGCTTGTAGTGCCATTTGGGTTATCAAATGCCCCATCCACATTCATGAGACTCATGAATGAAGTCCTAAAAGACTACATTGGGAAATTTGTGGTAGTATACTTGGATGATATACTCATCTATAGTAAGACAAGAGAAGAACACCTCAGACATTTGCAAATAGTTTTCAAGAAGCTGCATGAAGAGAAGTTGATGATCAGCTTGGAGAAATGTGAATTCATGAAACAAGAGCTAGTGTACCTTGGGTTTGTACTATCTCAAGGCAATCTAAAGATAAACCCTAGCAAGGTGGAAGCCATTATCAACTGACCTACTCCAAGGACATCAATTGAGGTAAGAATTTTTCATGGCTTAGCACAGTACTATAGAAAGTTTATAAAGCAATTCAGTGCAATTTGCGCTCCTATTCTTGATACTATCAAAGGTGGGATGAAAAACAAGTTTGTATGGAATGAACAAGCTAACCATGGGTTTGATTTGTTAAAGAAGAAGATTGCTACTCAACCAATCTCGATTTTTCCAAGCTTTGAGAAGCTATTCACAGTGGAATGTGATGCTAGCAATGTAGCTATTGGTGTTGTCTTGAGCCAAGAGGAAAGACCAATGGCTTTTCAGTCTAAAAAAATAAGTGAAGCCAAGGAGAAGTACTCTTCTTATGAATTAGAGATGTATGTTCTAGTCCAGGTGTTGAGGAAGTGGAGGCACTACTTTCTTCCAAAGGAGTTTGTATTCTTTTCAGACAACCAAGCACTGAGTTTCTTGAATTCACATGATAAGCTCAGTCATAAACACATGAAGTGGGTGGATTACCTACAGGCCTATACCTTCAACATTAAGCACAAGAATGGATTATAGAATAAGGTAGAAGATGCCTTAAGTAGAAGATCCATGACAGTACAAGAGATACACTTGCAGAGCATGGGAATTCAGAGCTTCAAAGATCTATATGCAGAAGATGAAGACTTTGCAAACATCTACAAGGTATGTCAAGAATACAAGAATCACTTTCATAGTCAATTCTTTGAATATACTTTTTAGAGTGATATTTTATTTAAAGGGATCCAATTATGTGTTCCTAGAGGGTCTATAAGAGAAAATTTCATTCAAGAGAAGCATAATGGTGTATTTAGTGGACATTTTGGTGTCAACAAGACCCAAGAATTAGTTTAGAGATTTTATTTTTGGTCCAAGATGAATTTGGACATTCAGAAGTATGTAGAAAGTTGTGTTATCTATCAAAAGGAAAAAGGTACATCTTCTAATGCAGGCCTTTACCAACCTCTCACCATTCCAACCAGACCATGGGAATGTTTGAGCATGGATTTTGTAGTAGGATTGCCCAGGACAAAAGAGGGAATGGATAGCATTTATGTTATTGTGGATAGATTTAGTAAGATGGCACACTTTGTACCCTGCAAGACAATCCATGATTCCAGTCAGATAGATTTCCTATTCTTCAAGGAGGTAGGTAGAATACATGGTTTAAGATTGAGCATAGTATCAGATAGAGATACCAAATTCGTGAGTCATTTTTGGAAGACTCTATGGCAGAAGCTAGGGACCAACTTATCTTTTGGATCTGCATACCATCCTTAGATTGATGGCCAAACTGAGGTAGTAAATATGAGTCTTGGTAACCTCCTAATATTCTTAACTAAGGAGTGTGGTCAAGTTTGGGACCAACTCATTTGGCAAGCAAAGTATGCTTATAATGACATAGTGAATAGGACTAGTGGTAAGAGTCCTTTTGAAATAGTTTATGGCCTTCACCCAAGAGGCATATTTGAGCTCAAAGATCTGAAGGATGAAGCCAAGGGAAGTGGCTATGCAGATGAATTTGCACATTCTATGCAAGAAGTACATGAAATAGAGAGGAAGACACTCATTGAAAATACAGAGAAAAAAAGAGCAAGGTGGATGAGAGAAAGAGGGATGTCCAATTCCAAGTTGGCGATCTAGTGATGCTCCATCTCAAAAAAGAAAGGTTATAGAAAGGAGTACCACATAAGCTTCAGATGAGAATAATTGGTCCATGTACCATACTTGCCAAATATGGCACAAATGCATACAAGGTGGAACTTCCAGAGGATATGGGTTTATCTCTAGTGTTTAATGTAGCAGACTTGGTTTTGTACAAAGGAACAATACCATATCTAGATAAGAGTTTGACTGAATTCATATAGGAGGTGGAGGAACTCAATTTACCATCTACACCAATCAAGAAGGTAGAACACATACTGGATTCCAGAATCTGCAAGAAGACAAGAAATAAGGAATACAAAGAACACTTGGTGAAGTGGCATGGAAAAATGGATGCAAATGAAACTTGGGTAAAGGAGATAGAGTTCAAAAAGTTGGGCATTGATCCCAACTTACTCAATCCAAGGGTGGATTGAAGTATTTTCATTTTGGGAGGATGGTGTAGGAGCACCTAGGCTACCCTTAAAGCCTTAGACCAATTTTGGCTTGTAACTGACTCTAGCCAAGTCAGTGATTTTACTTTTGACCTTAGAAGGTCTTGTAATGTGTGTTACTAGATGGATTAGTAGTTAGTACTAAATCCAATCTAGTTTGGGTTAGGTTGATTTCTAAGTAGTTAGTCCTTAGTATAAGCCTAAAATGGGAAATATGATATCAAGGTGTCCTAGACCTAAGAAAGGTGTGAAAAGTGCCTAAAAAGGCCTTAATGATGTTAATTCATTGAATGATATGGGTTATAGGTCATGGAAGTTAGTTTGCATCATTAATGCAAAATATGCTAAAATGTTGTCATGACAACATTTGCAATTTTGCAAATGTTGCATGCAACAATGAAATCTTTGGATTCCCTTAAAAGTAGGAATGGGAATTGAATGAAAGTGGCCTAAAAACATGGAGGAGGAATATTAAGATACCTTTTGTCTCATTTCCCAAGGTAGAGTGGTGATGTAACAAGTTTTTGAAAGTGAATGAAATGATAGTGTTATAGTTTTCTCTAACAGTCGAGTTATTTGGGTGTTAACAATGTTTTAATGGATTGAAGAACTAGATATAGTGTTGGATCCATGTAGTAGAAATAGTTTTAATAATTTTTCATTCAGTGAGCAATTTGTTTTGAGTTGATTAGTGAGACTTAGCAAATTGTTTAGGAATTAGCGTAGTTGCTGGTCCAATTTAGGTGAATTTTAATTTCATGGCTCCCCCATAGAATCCAACTGTGGAAATATTCAAAGGGTGGATGAATATGGTAGGGGAGCCTCTATACAGTGTATATATTCAAGTAGGAGGCTTGGAGAACCATTTTTCTAATTTTAAAGCCATGCCCTAGGTGAGCAATGACTGTCTGGTTAGGTGCATGACATAGGTAAGTTTGAATGCAGAAGAAAGGGTGTGTGTGAGAGATATACACCAAAAGTGGTATTTGAACCTTTAGGGTCCTATAGATCCCTTGTTGTGAGCTATTTTCCAATCCATTTGGATGGATTTCTAAGTAGAAATTGGTAGACTCCTTGTGAAGAGCCAAAATAGCCCTATTTGCCCTACATTTTAGGACACTGGTGTACGAAAGACTTGGGAGCCCAAGAACTTGAAAATATTTTAGGTCTTCAAAAAGGGTATCAGGATCCTAGGTTAGTTTTGGGGATTATTTGCAAGTTTTGAGAAAGAATCGAGAAAAACCCTCTGGATAGGGCTAATTGGACAATTAGGCCTAATAGGATCCTATAGAGAGTTATTTTGGAACTTGATTGATCAGGGATTGAAGACCCATTCCAATGGATTTGGAAGGATTCAGAAAGAGTTTTCTAATAGTGGACATAACCCTTGCAGTATTGGTGAATTTGGTATGAAGGATTTGTGCCTAGAATCCTTCAAGCTAGAGTGATGCATTGAGAAAAAACTATTGGTAGTTGTCCTTAGAGGTTAAACACAAGAAGACTAACTATTGGAGTCGCATTAGGATAGTCTTAGGCTTCGAGAATTGAGACTATTGGGACCCTAGGAGAGAGAGTGGGATCCTAAGAAGACTAGGACAAGTGGAGTCCTTAGTAAGCTTGTGTGAGCACACCTTGGAGCACTTCCATCAGTAAACAACTCATAACACCATTATTTGTTAACAAGGAAACCCTGGCCAAGGGAAAACACCAGTGGGGATGATACCCAGAAATAATGCAATAAGATTATACTGTCCCTGTTAGGAGACCTAGCCCTATTAGGAGTTGAATATTACATTTAGTACATATCCTTGTTAAAAGGTAGAAACCCTATTAGGGGTATTACAAGCAACTCACTGCTCTTACAATGCAAAATTGTCTTTACAATGATTTATCACAAATTGAAATGTACAAGAATCTACAATGCTTAGGTAGTCCCAATTATAGATTGCAACATCCTCTATCTGATTCTGACATTGCAATGCATCTATTCACTAAACCCACACATCTTTGCATATCAAAACATCTTCACATATATACTCGATCTCATAACTCTTCCAGTCGGCTCACAAAATGTGTCCAATACTTAATCAAATAGAAAATACATAGTTGAAAATCATACATAAAAAAATTAGGGTAGGACCCAAGCCAAATCCAAAGTAGCACTTCTGGATTCCACATTAAACTCCCTTAAACATCACAACCACTCATCTGCCTTGTTATACTATTGCACTGTCTTCACATAAACTCATCAAGCTATAAATCTCTCTATTTAGCTCCAAAATACAAGCAACCTTAACTGAAGGTCTACTACATCTCATAATATATTCCTCTAAGCTCGTAGGACTTAAGTCGTCACATAATATGCTCGCCAAGCAAAACTATACAATTATATGATGTCAACTGCTTCCTGAACTTAGTCATTTTCCAAAAAGAATAACCAAAATTGGATTTAATCCAAGTGACCATGTCAATAAGTATTGTTTCCATAAATGACAACATCTATGCTATACTCATCAGGCCACTTGCCAACATAAGTTGCCTTGTAGGGCTTCTGGCGAGTCTAGTCACCCCGTACACTTCAAGTTTCCCCATACCTGCCATTTTGAACTAAAATTTGCATCACAGGTCAATATCTATTTTAAATTGATTTGGTATCAAAATCAGGGTTATATTTTGTGATCTATCTAGAAACTCATTTTATTCTATTCTTGCCCTACATCTTGCATTTTTCATCCTTCATTTTACTTAGCCATCAACATCTCATTAACGGAAGGAGATCCATTTCATATACTTAGTTATTAAGTCTATTTGAGACTAACAGATCATATTTCCCTCCAATATATGAAGGAATTTGGGTGTGAGATTCCTAGTTTGATTCTTCATTCTAGTGTTTGTCACTCTCATCCCCATTTTCCTTTCCTTACAGTTGGTCTCTGGCCAACTCAAATACTTCAGAAGTGCTGATTAATTTAACTTATTGGTTTGGATATGTGTTGGAAGAAGAGTTGAGAGATTAAAAGAAGTTATGCAATTATGTGTAATGCATTGCATGACATCACATGCATTAGAGAGTGGTTTTTGGGCTGACCCACTAACGTGCTTCAATGCTTTTCTACATGTTTTATTTGGGTTTGACCTTAAGGATGATTGTGATGATTGTGCTTTGATAAATTATCTCTTTGATAATATGTTATGATTATTTTTGGTCCCCTTTATCTCATGGAGTGGATTGCATTAAATATTTGTGCC
The DNA here is from genome assembly GCA_018584345.1 of Thuja plicata. Lineage (NCBI taxonomy): Eukaryota > Viridiplantae > Streptophyta > Pinopsida > Cupressales > Cupressaceae > Thuja > Thuja plicata. Next base: position 903,448 of record MU223607.1, read on the forward strand.
CATGGTGGCCAACTTTGTACAAACATTGCTTATTTTCCCTGTGGTTGACCTTGTTGAGTTTTTGATAATTAAGATGGTATAAATTTGGATGTGAAAGGATAAATTGGGTGTATTGGTGTGAATAATGTATGGATTTAATGTGATAGTAGAGAAGTGTGAATAGGAAGGAGTGGAGGAAAAAGAGTGCGATTTTGAAAGAATTGATGCTAATTTTTATAAGGAGATCCTATATATTGTACTTTATCATTTCCATCTACTTGTAAGAAGTCTATTCAACTTGTGAAAATATGTATTTTTTACTAAATTAGTGATCTTTGGTTTTTAATTTATTCATTAGAAAGTGGTGTGCTTCTTTGGAAGTGTGCCTAAAATAAATATCTTAAGCAGTTTTTCATATGGTGAGTAAAATCACTGTGGTTTTTCCCATATTGGGTTTTCCACGCCAATTTGGTGTTTATGTGTGTGTTAATTGCTACATCTTTCACTTGTCATTAGTTGATTTAAATTTAATTTCTAAAGGTGCATGACAGAATAAGTTAAGTTTTGTTTATGCTGATTCACCCCCTCCTCTAAATCTGAAAGTGTTCAACACATCGAAGGTGAGTTGCCATTAGGTGACAACGTTGTCAGGCATCCTGCTAGAGGTCAATTTTTTTTTTCAGGACTTACTATACTTAGAAATTAATGCATTTTTTAAACATGTAGTTGTATGAATGATACTTCTATTTTTAGTAAGTTTTCTTCAATTAAGAATTTGCAACTCAGTTGTTTTTCTGCTACTCGAAGTCATGTTTTCATGTACTTTTGAGGGTTTTTGTAGCTATGAAAATTCCTGACAAATAATATATGAAAGCTCTTTTCCTGTTGTTTTTTTCTGGTAGACTTTTACCAGGTTTTTCCACATAAATCTATGTGTTTATGTGTTATTATTCTTCTCTATTTTTGTCGTACCATCAATTTTCACAACAAAGCATTGATAGGAAAAAGTGTAAGTTGATATTTCTATAAAATAAAATTTGAAACTATACTTGAGAACTCATTTTAGGTATGCAAATTCAACTTGATGGATACAAGTATTTAGATGAACAATAGGTTATTTACTTTCCAACTTCATGTACTATCAATGGAAATGACAAATAGGAATTTTGTAAATGTTTGGGATTGTTTTTGTACTTTACCTCTTTGTAGGTTGGAGAATATAAGATCGAGAATCTAAAATACATGGAAGACTTATAAGACTCTTATTTTTGTAAATTTGAAAAGTGTGTTCGCATGGACCTCTTATGTTATTTTTTACAGAGATATTAAAGCAAGTTTTGAAGGGATCCTAAAATCCTTTCACAATAGAAATATTAACAAAAAGATATTAGAAAAATCACAACAAAATATTTGCTCTAGTGAATCTAGAAAACCACTAGCCAAAGGCATAAGAAAACATAGCACAAATAAAAGAAAGGTAAAATAGAACCGTAAGTAAAGATGTTTCAAATACCTCTAATGGTTTTGATTATTTCAAAAATAGGTTTTGAAGGGACCTGAAACCCTTTACATACCAGAAATAAGATAGAGCATTATAATTCCAGAATAAACAAAAAATAGTTAGGAGACCAACAGACCCCACATAGACTTAAGATAAAGCAGTAGAAGTCCATTGGGACAAAAACTAATGGATGACCAACATACCACCCAACAACCAACTAATGACCAAAAAAAACTAAAATAAGTACCATCATAACACAAAGCAAGAAAATCACCACCAAGCAAGACTAGGAAAGGTCCTTGAGGGACGCAACAATCTCTTCTTCTAGAGAAGACATATTCTGGATAGAAGCTTTCAGGTCCATGAGTTCCTTTGGTGTAGTAGCAACTTTAATTTAGAGGCTCACTCTAGTTATTTTACCAGGACCATCACTCTGACCAACAATCTCCTCAGTATCCTGATCCACATTGACAATGGTCTTCTCCTAAAAAGAGCCTTCCAACATAGCATACAGAGCCTTGAGATTATCCATCAACACCTCCGTGCTATCATGGCTATGCTAGAGAATTTTCTTTAGATTAATATCTATCTTATCCACTTTGGAACTCAGATCCTTAAGCCTCTCTTCCAGTATAGCCTTGGTTTTGTTCTTAGCAGAAATAAAATCCAACACCATTATTTTTTCCCCAGTAGTCCACATATTATCAGATGAGGGCATGACCTTATCTTTTTTATTTTCAACACTCTACTAGAGGAGCTCTAATTTAGCATAGATGGCCCGATATTTGAGATTAAGGCTCTTAATCTCATGAAAAGTCTACTTATCTATGCAGAAGGAATAAACAAACTTGGCTTTAGTAGTTTGAAGAACACCTATAGTGAATTATCTTCTATCATTAAATTCCTTAGAGCTCAACTGGGCATACACTTCTTTAACACCTTTATCCTCCTCATCAGGTAACTCCCCTTTAGATTCAACATTAGAATTCATCGACTCAAAGGGGGAGATTGGCATATCATGGTCCATATAATCTTCATAGTCCACCAGAACCAGTACTTTCCTAGAATATTTATTCTCCTTACTAGTCTTATCTTCCTCAAAATGAGGATTCTCCCTATCCTCCTTGAACACTTCCTTAAATTTCTCCGCAACAGGGCCAGTAGAAACAATACCCACAACCACATCACAAGGGAGAAAATCCTCAATGAGGTCAAGGAAATCACAATATTCCTCTTCTTCCTTAGTATCCATCCCCTCCCCTTCAACATACCTCCTCACATTCCCTACCAACAAGAAAATCCCTAGTACCCTCTTCTTCCTCGTTCGTTTCCATGCTCTCACCTTCCAAATTCTTAGTCTTCAAATTTTTAACAATGAGGGAATCTTCAATATGGGCCACATAATCATTGTCTTCTTCTATCTCCACTACCTTTTCCTCATCAATTTTTTTAGCCAAATTTTTTGGCTCTCCTCTATCCTTTTTTAGAGAAGGTGGAGAATGCAACTTGGAGCTCTCCTCATTCGATCCTTCTATTTTTAATTTTCCTTTCTCCTTTTTCAAATCAATAATTTTTTGCATGGAATCAAGGGCTTTGTATCTACACTAATCGTAAATAAGATACATCAACCCCTCATGAAGCACATGATTCCTAGGTTTTTTCCTGTTCTCCTTAACACTGTAGTTAAGAGAACTGAGGAGAAAAAAGGGAAAAGAGACCATAATTTTGTGCCTAAAATGATTTAAAAACACAATTAGTATTTGTGTACTCTAGTAAAGCATCCATCAATAGTGAAATACTCCATTATAACCATAATAAACTTCCTCCATATGGGTTTAATTTGTTCAACAATAAAAAAACCAAAATTACTCTTCACTAGGATTTTCCTTTCCTCTTTTGTCTTAGGGAAATTTTTAGCATCCCTATCAGACACCTTCCTATCTTAAATAAATTCATATCAGTAAGAGGAAGACCAATAATTTCTGCAATAGTATTTACCATGAGATTGATTTTCTTACCATATAGAGAGACAATACCATTCTCCCAACCTTCGGCAAAAAGCTTAGTGATATCTTTCTCAAATATGTCCAACCTTTCCAAATAAGGGATAAACCCTCCTTTTTTGAGCTTCCCCCAAACTTTTTTCTCCTTCATCAATTCTTAGGTTGCAGGCTCTTCCCTCTTAAGTTATCCTCCCATATTCAAAATGGAACACATACACAACTCTAAGAGAAAATTATACTCGTTGTACCCAGCAAATGAAAGAAAAATGAAACAAATAACCTACAAAACATGTGTGAAGTAAATCCTCTTATTTAATCTTCATCCCTCTGGACAATTACACAAACTACCTCTACAATCAAGGAACTATGTGTCATTTGCATCATAACTTAACATTGTGTCAACCTTACTATTAGTCTTATCAAATCTAATGAGGTTTAATATATCCTCATTAAGGCCCCTTTCCCCTTTCCAAGTAATGTTTTTATTTTATTTGACACCGTAATTTCCCAAACCATCAACCACCTTATTAATTTCTCGATAAGCACGTGATAAATAAAATTTATCAAAGGTTTGTATTATGATTTTAACCTCCTCTATTATATGATCTATCATCCATGAAGGTTTGTAGTCCCCTTTTATGCACTTAATAATATTGTTTGAATCACCTTCCAACCATATATTCTTACTATGGAGGTCTCTAGCTAGAGTTAGAGAATTGAGGGCTCCCATAGCTTCAGAAACATGATTTCATTGAGTACCATCTTCATCTCTGACAACTCCACCACAACCCGCGGGGCTAGGGTTACCTTTAGCAGCCCCATCAAACTTTATTTTCACTCAACCGTGAGGTGGTGAAGTCCAAATAAGGCCTTCCATTTTCTTCTCCTTTTCACTTTTCAAGATGACAATATTCCAGTTTCTAATTAATCTAAGCTCCTCTTTCGAAGAGATAATAGATGGGGAATTCTTTATGGAAAGAAATAAATTCTCATTCAATCCTCAAAAAAAAAATCGTGACAACCAAAGGGGGAGAGGATTTATCTCTAAAGATTACATTATTTTATTCCTTCCAGATATTCAAAATAATATGAGGCACTGAAAGAGACTAGAGGATTTTGATAACCTCATGTGAGACCGAACAATTCTATTTGAAGAAACAAATCTTGTAAATATCTAGGAAAGGTCCAGCAAAGATTCCATCTCTGAAATAATCTTGCCTAAATCTCCCATGAGAAGGAACAATGGAGAAGGAGATGGGAAGTAGATTCTTCTTTATTCAAGCATAGATAACATCTCTTAGGAAGACAAAACCCTCTTTTGCATAGGTTTTCAATAGTAAGGACCTTATTTTGGAGAAAAAGCCAGTAAAAAATATAAATCTTAGGAATAAAGGATTTCACCCAAGAGCAGGACCGGAAAGGAGAATGGTCCATATCATTATGTTAAAGAGAAATAGTAGAGGAAACAAAGTACTTGTCATTGGGGTTACAAGCCCAGATAAGGGAATCAATAGTATCGGTTCTGATAAACCAAGCCTAGAGAGACACATTAATAGAACCAAGGGTATGATCAATGGCTGCCAGATTAGCCCAAGACTAGTTCCTCCAATAGTCACTAACCATAGTACCAAAATAATTCTTGCAAATATCCACAAGGTGATTGAAGGTTGAAAAATCAACCAAAGGTTTTTTCAGCAACCAACAATCATCTGAGAATAGTATTTTCTATATATTAACCAAAGGACCTCTAATGTTACAATAATTGTATTTGATATATTAACTCTATTATGTAAATGAATGCAAATATTGCAAGTGTGCAGTGTACCTTTATAAGTTTTTGATAATAAAATAAAAATTATGTTGAAAATTTACATTCATTACAACAATTAACTAGGACTGAATAACTTAAATCTAAAAACCTCTCAAATCAAGAATCTAAATAAGTAAACAAATTTTCTAAAATTCATTTTTTAATAAATGGATGTTAAACAAAATTTTTAATTTATTCCTTTGTAAAATGTATAAGTTTAATTATTCATTATCTTTTTTTAATTGATACATTTTTGAAATAGTACAAAAATTATAATTGTACTTTAATTATAAAGAAATATAAACTTAATAAATTGACCCTAGAAAAGACAACTAGAATGTCATATTTTATATAATTGTTTGAATCTTAAAATATGATTTAATTTTAACCATAGTAAATGTTGTCATCATCTCAAGCAAAGTTAGTCATATCTTCTTTTAGTGAGAATACTTATGAAAACCAAATTTAGAGAATGAAATTTTCCACCCTTGAGATGATGGAATCCCTAGGTGTGAATGGCCCAATGCTATCTTAGTTTACTAGCACTCTAGTGAGCTAGGAATATTAACTAAATTAAATGGAAATTAACTAGATGTCTAACTGAAAACATCAAATAACTTAATGGTATAGCAAGGTAAAAGTATTCTAATTAGTAGGTCACTAAGATTGACTTGTGGGCTCTATGAAATTTTTGTCTAGGACGTGCGTTCGAGTCTAGGACAATAGTGCAAATGCATAACACCACCACACCATACACCCATCCTATATGGACAAGATATAAGAGTGATACCAAAAAGGTAAAAGGATGAAAAAAAACACTCTAATGGGTGCTATAAATAATTAAAAATTTCTAGTAAAATAGGTGTTGTATATGTTGCATAATAATGCTTATAATTATATAATATTTTTTTTATTATGTATGTTGCACCTAGAAGTACCTAGATGGATGTGCATCATGTAGAGATTCTTTTAGAATATTCTTGAGGCCACTTGATGTTGTAGTGTAACATTGTAATATTATATGGTTGTAATTATTTAATATTAGGGAAAGTAATTACATGAAGTACCCAATATTAAATTTGGGGTCAAGGGGTTAGGCATCTATGGTTTATGTAGTACCACTTAGTTGTTTTGTCAGAGATTTTTTCTATAAAAGAAACCACAAGAGTAGTCATTTAGGTTAGCCAGGTTAGCATTTGTGGAGGTTGGATGCGTGGAATGGGATGTTTGGTTACATGCTTGTTCACATGGAGTACTTTTTGATGGTTATGGTTTTGAGGACTTTCATGGATTTATTGCAATGTTGCGTTTATAAATAATACATGGATGATTTTTTAGGGTTTTTTGAAGGTATATCTTGTATCACATTTGATGGGTATGTTCTGTATTCTCTTGCACATATATTCTAATTACTTATTTGATTGATTTATCATGTGGCTTATTTGGAAATTTCCATTGTATAAATGCAAGTTTCCTTACAAAAATAATAAGAAGTGTAAAAAAACATATATATGATTAAATGTAAGAAAAGGAGATAGAAATGTTCTTACAAACAATGAATGGTAGTAGTCTACAATACACTAGACTCCATTCTCCTCTCAAAACCTATACAAAAAGAAGATGGGGAAAAATGTTGGGCTTATTGTTTAGAGAGTTTCCAAAGTTAGAATCCAACTTTGGTGTTCCCACCTCCATTGATAGCCAAGATCAATAGATATTTGATAACCACAATAATAGATATATGATGAAATAAAATATACTATCGATATGGTACTTTGTAATTGAAGAAACACAAATGGACCATTGAGAGGGGGTGGTGAATCAATGAACTTCAAAAAATTTCAGTTCCAATATCTATGCCACTCAAAATAACATGAATGAATATTAATGCAAATAAATGATAACAATGAAGGCTACATGAAGTAATCACGTAATACAAGGTTTACGAGGAAAACCCACGGTGGAAAAAACCTTGATGAGAATAGCTGCTAGAGTCTAGTGCTATAATCCAACCTCATAATGTAAAACAAGTTGATTACAGTCTTTTATGGGAAGCTACCCAAAGGATCACTAACCCCTAACTCAAAGAGCACACACTCTTATCTTAATGGATAACTATCCAAAGGAGCACCAACCCCTAATTAGAGCACCCACTTTGATTTAATGAATATAATGAAAATAATAAAGGCAATTTAGATACCCTTTTACAAATGTAGTTTTGTAACTTTCTAATCACATTTGAACTTCAACATATTTTTATACTTTATGCCTCTTTTCTACTACAAATATTTTCTCATTCTCAAAATCTTTTTTCCATCTATTGAATCTTCATACTCAGTCATAACATTTCTCTGCACTTTTTTGCTGTAAAAACATCTTCCAACTTTGCCCTTTCCCTTCTTGATATTTCTGCACTATTCTACAACATGAGTTCCTTTTGTGCTAATTTTGTGCATTCGTTCTCATACTTTCTAGTCCTCTTCTACTCCCTCTACCTTCCAATTCAATCTCAACAAAATACTCAATAATTATTATTAACTTGCTACTACAAGACTGTTTCTCTATTTTTCACACTTCTTGTGTATGCATTCTTTAAGTCTCCTTTATTTTCTACAGACATACATTCAACTATATATTTTTACTCTCTTCTTCATGCCTTAAATATCTGCACATTCCATCCATATATATCTCTTATTCTTTGTTATTCATATGTGTATGTTGCTACCAAAAGGTTTTCATTAATTCTTGCATACCAAGTCTACACTCCCTCGCATCCATTTAATTATACACATAGTCTATACTTTTACAACTGCATACATACTCTTAAAGAACACACCTCTTATAAATTTTCAAAGATAGATTTATTTTTAATTTAATTAAACAAGATTATGCATACTTGTGAGTTCTCTATCTTGCCCTTTTTTTTTTTGATCTTTTTAAAAATTATATAAGATTCATTTGTTTCTCTATCATCATCCATACAACTCTCAGCCTTTTTAGGTGCATCCAAACACATACCTATCTATTCTTTTTTTATTCCATTGAGTATATACCCGCACTTCTAATTTTTCCACACAAGTCATTTTTACAAACAATTTTCTACCCTAGGAAAAGAATTTCAAACTCCAAGGATAAAGATGTCATATATCATCCATTATTCAATACTAATCGATCGATGAACAAATTTTTAACTTAAATACAAGAAGGGGCTTTAGTCTAACATATCAATCAATCTTCATTGGATGTCCAAACAAATTTCCCTGCAATTTTTTTTTCATATACTTGGTTGCCACCAATAAATGCATTATTTTCTCAGTTTGGATTTGTTCTTTTTAGATCGGAGGTCTTCAAATGAAAATAATTTCCATGATTAGAAACTTCTCTTTAGATTTGATACATCTTTCATTGCAATGATTGATCCATTAATAGTTGATTCATTCACACACATCATTTTTACTATACCAAAAAACATTTACAGGTGCCCCTTCATTAACTTCTTTCCTCATTCGATCAAGCTCATCAATCAGATTTTGTTTGTGAACTAAGTTACCATATTTTGCAAACATGAATAATGGTGCCAAGTTTTTGAGTAATACATACTCAAACGTCATATCCAACTCAATACATCTTCATGGTCAATGTGAAAATTTACCTTGTACGATGTTCATGAGACCATTTGAAATTTTTTGACACTTAAGTTAAACTTAAGTGACCAATTTTAATTGAAAAAAACTACTTCCCTCTTTAAACTCCCGACCTTGAAATATTTAAATGTAGATTTAAAAACAATGACTTTAGGAATCCCAATAATGATATATATCAATATCATTATGTTATTAAGTGTTTAAGTGATAAATTAGGTTCCTAGAGCACACTATTTCTGGTACTGACATGAGTGAATTGTTTCCTGTACCTCATTTGTTTTCTCCTATCACTGGCTTGGACAAATTTGAAATATTTTCATTTTAAGTAACATGATTTTAAGAACACATGTTGTTTACAAGTAACCTCTTGAACATTCATTTTATGCACATGTGGAAATGACTCTTTGCCTCAATAAATTTTCACGCATCATGACAACATAAAATATAAGTATTGTTGGTTTATGCATTGTCATGAGTATGATAATCAGCTTGTTCAACATCTGACTCCCCCTTTGACCTATTTTACATCAATGATAATTCAATGCCAATAGTAATTTCCCCTTCTAATGCGACCTTAGAATATAAATATTTAATAAGGTCATGAAAGTAATCAGTTTTATTATTTAATATTATCGGTCAAAAAAAGTAAATCATAAGGGTTATATTATTTAACCAATTTAATAAATTCTTAAAGTGACTTAATGGTGAGTTAAGTGAAAAGTTAATAAAGTCACTTTATTACTATTTCCCTAGGTTCAAATCAAATTAAAAGAGGGGAAATAAAAAGACAGAAGAAAGGAAAATGAAGAGGCAAGAAAAGGGAAAGCCAAAAGTCTCTACATTGGGTTATATAAGAACAATGAGCAACTCATTTTAGTTATGCTTGGGCTTTTATTATTTTACTAGAGGGTTTGAAAGAATATTTCTTTCAATTCTAAAACTCAAAGATAGAAACCCTTAGGATTTCTTGGTAGATTGGATATAAACCCATTTTATTTTATTGGGTGTATTTATTTAAAAATTCACAATATGATTTTATTAGATAAATTTGAGAAGCCTCATTCCAAAACAAAATTCTAAGGTTTAATTATTTTTGTAGAATAAAGGCGTCTGTTGTTTGGAAATTTAGTCACTAGACTAAAGTTGGTGTAATATTGGTTGGGGCTGATAATCCTTAAAGGATCATAAGTTGTCATTAGTATACAAGGAAACAGTTTTTGAACCATCAGTTACATGATCACCGAGTGACAACATTCAGTTAAGCGCAGAGGTCACTGAAAATGTCTTAGCACATTGAACACCAAATTAGTGAACACCAAAATCAATGAACGCCAATAACATTATCACTGACAGACAGTTCAAGAAGTAAACCAAGAACACAGACTACAGAGTAACCCGAGCACTAGTCTACCGAGAGACAATTTTATTTATGAGAAAAGTGGATTTGAGATACACGTTAGCTAAAGCACTTTAGTTTTAAAAATATCTTTGTGCTTAGCTATAAAACTATTTCTTGAGGATCAAGTAAAGCATAAGTAATTGTTTTAATCAGTTTAACTGATTGTAAACATGCAAACTAGGAGATCAAGGTCAAGTTGTAAACCTTTGATCATAGAGTTTTTCTTGTAAAGTGTGAAACCTAATTAGGTCAAAACCTTTACATATATAGATGTATAATCATTCAATAACATGATGATTGTAGCCGAAGAGACATCTATTGATCAGACAAAGATTTTCATGCACAAGGATAGAAAAAGAAGAATTCAGTTATGAAGAACAAGATTCAAGGCTACCAAGTAGAATAGAGGTATTATCAATCAAAATAAGGTGATACATAATTTTGTGAGCTTTAAGGATCTATATTCAACAATATAATATTGCAATTTATCAGGTCATAAGTATTTTTGTCTACTCTCTAACAATTGTAGAAAATAGAAGAAATCCTTCAAGAAGGTGGACTTAACAGTCTTATTGTAAATCTCTTAACCAAGTGCACACACACATTGTGTTGCTAAAATATCTTAACCAAGTAGAATTAAAAATTCTAAAATGCTACTCCTAATATGGTAAGATCACCAGAAGTGATCACACTTGTATCCTTAACCGACACCTTCCATTCTGCAAATAGTGAAGCTTTGTGGGTTTCATCCCCATCGCAATTTTAACCTTCTAATAGGGGTTTTCTGCATTACCAATTCTTGTGTCATGTGTAACTAAGTTTCACGAATGTTTCTATGATTATTTACATGAACTTACATTTATGTTATGATATTACATGCATAAGGTAGAAAAGTAATATGGTCGGTAATGCAAGAAAAGATTACTAAGGTTAATTGATAAAAATTTTAAGGGTACTAATTCACCCCTCCCCTCTCAGTACACACCATTCCATTATTCCAACAATTGGTATCAGAGCTAGATCTCTTATTTAGAAAATATTTAATCACTTGAGAGAAAAGATCATACAATGGAAAGGTATAAGCTTGATAAGAATATTGAGAATCAAAAGTTGGAGATACATATTTTCTTTCAGCAATACAAAGAAGCAAGAAACAAGATGAAAGAATTATTGGCTAAGAGAAAAGTCATGGAATCTCACTAAAATGAAACTGACTATCATGAAAAAGAGATACCTGATTTATTTTATTCATCAGGATTTGAATTTGGCAATACATCTGACACATCTAAAGGAAGCATTACAAGTTTGAATGAAATCAATCAACATCCGACTGAAAAAGTAAAGGTAATGTAAATCAGTCAAGAGACATAGATGATAAGAATGATTGATGTTATGAATAATGCAAGACAAGATGAACAAGAAAGAACATTAGCTATTGATGACAGGAGTAAGATCACTGAGAAGCTGCAAGAGAAAGAATCTGAAATACAAAGACTTACTGAACATCACATAGAAATCACCAATCAAATAGTTCTTATGAGTCATGAGGCCAACCGAGTCAATATAGAAATAGATGGGAAATTGGAAGGTATTGGTGAACTAAGAGAAGAAAATGAGAAACTGAAGCATGTAGCAAAGATTCAACAACAACATAATGATATGATCAGGAAAGCTGAAGACAACACAAAAAGAATGGATGAATTTCTGAATGGACAGAGAAGACTCAACAACAATACCAGTTTAGGGTATATCAAGCATGGAGAATAATCAAACTGAGATGATAAAAGGGATGTCTACACAAATCCAAGACCAAAGAAGCAGTTATGCAATCTCTATGGAAAACCAGGCCACACATCAAATGTTTACAGGAGCAAAGCAAAAGGTATTCCTAAATCTACTTCTACATTCATTGGTAATTATTATTACTGTAACAAGTATGAACACAAAGCTCATGAATGCAAATCTAAGGTGAAAAAACTAAAGAAGGAATCCTAGATGGAAAATTATTGTCCTACTTTCAAAATGCATGGCTACAGATCTCATGAATGCAGGAAAAAGAAAAGCAAGTTTGGAAACCTAAAGAGAAAGAAAATGCTTATTAACCGAGAAGAGTCAGTAACTCATATGTTTGGGATTAAAACACATGGGTAAATTGCACAACATGTGGTAGATATGGACACATAGCTGCAAAATGCATGAGGAAATGGATACAAAGATCAAGGAACTGGACTAACTCTGGAATGTCATGCTTACATTGTCATAAGATCGGTCACCTAAGCAAGGAATGCAAAGACCGAGTGATAGAGTCAAGCACTTTTGTAAATGGAAACACTATTGAAGATATCAGGAGAATGAGAAATAAAATGTGGAGGAGAGATTCAATCAATGAGGATGAGGACTTTGGTATGATACCTGAGCGTCTTTGTTTTGTCGATCAAGTGGTAGCTAAAGCATTAAATGAACCACTTAGGTTATTTTCTATAAATAGGGTAACAAAGAGCTCATTCATCCACCAAGCGAAAAAGAGAAAATAACAGAGTGAAGAAGAGCGACAAGATTTTAGAATGATTCATAGTAGATTCAAAGGCTACTCTAACATATTTCAAACCATCCACAGTGAAGATCAAGTGAGTATCTAGACTCACCAAGCACATAGTTCATTTTCAAAGAAGCCCTAATTTCACAAACAATGGCAACTACCTTGCGAGTCTCAAAGATCAACAATACAAAAAGATCAACCTGATTAAGAACATAACCTATGAGGAGCCTAACTATAAGTTTTGCACTGAGGTTGCTACTCAACTTGAAAAAAGGGAGCCTTTTCAAGTATCCCTCCTAGGGTTTTTCTAGTTGAAGATATCTGCACATACATCCACTACAAGGTTGTACAGATTAGAGATCTTGAGATTGAAGAAGCTTACCAGAAGCTATGCATAGATGAAAACCTGAAAGAAGAACACACACATATTGAGGTGAAAGGGTTAACCAATGCGCTACTATTCTCGAGAGAGTTCAAGACCAAATGGATATGCATTGTACTTAGCCAGGTACATGATAGAAAAAATGTGGTTGGATGAACCAAAACCGATCACAAAAGATGTAATTCACACTGTAATCGGTTATCTAATAACCGACAAGGCTAAAGCCCTAAAACACCCTTTACGCTTTGAAATTTAAAAACTAACTGGAGCTGAATGGGATGACAGAGGGTTGAAAATCAATATAATCACTAACCCTGAGATGAAATTCTATGCATGTGTGATTAGGTACAAAATATTCCAAGCTAGCAAAATGAACAACATAGCATGTGCAGCAGTTGACACTGCTTATACGATTGTGAAGAAGGGACTTCAACTGGACTTATCTGAGCTGCTAATGAAGAAACTAGAGGAGAATATGAGGACAGTTAGGTTAGCCAAATCTAATTCATGTAAGTTTGGTTCACTCCTTATGTGCACATTCTTCTATTTTCATAATTTCTCCCCTTCTATCGGTAATGTCACTTGGGACACAACCCGACCAATAACTGCACAGATTAGTGAATTTATTAAGTCACTAGGGGATAAATTAACATCTATAATGGATGCATACTTCACCACTTTCAAGGATAGAATGCATAAAAGAATGAGAATCCTTTCACAACTGGTTGAACAATACAAATATGACATATGTTTCATAGTGGACACTGACACCACTCTAATCAAACCAACTGTACCGAGAACAACATGGTTACCACCATTAGACTATGAGATCAACATTGATCAGGCTACAAAGGCTATCGAAGCCTTACTAAATGAACAAGTGGACAAATCATTGAGAAGATTTGGCACATATGAGGAAGCCAAGTCTAGAATCAGGACGACTTAGTAGTGAAGAAGACAGATGGAAAGAAGACAAAAATAAAAAATACTCTTCAAAAGAAAATTTTAGTAAATGATGAAGAATTGGAACAAGATGTCACTGAGGGATAGTCATCCATCGATGAAGGTGAAGATTTAAGTGACTTCGAGTCTACTGAATCCGATGCACCATCAGCCAATTTAGAAAAGGTTACAAATGTAGCAGTTGCATGCAGAACCAGGAGTAAGACAACAAAAGAGGTAGACCCACTACCAGTAAAGAAAGGTACTATGAGGAATTATTAGAAAAGAAAGCCTCAAACTGGGCAATCAACACCAAGGAAAAGAAGGAGATATATAAGAGGAAAAGAAGACAAGGATGATACTGCTAGGGATGAAACAAAACAAAGGATCGAAGTAGAAAAGGCTAAGATACCTAAGATAATTGATGAAGTTGTAGAGTCAATAATCAAAACAGACAGCTTATCACATCACAAGATTGGACAATGGCTAACCTTGTCTCCCAGAGATCATAATAAGATAGAAGAGGCCATAATTAAGGAAATAGTTGCATACAAGTATGTACCTATACAATTTAGCAAGAATATTCCACAAGATCTCAATGATAAAATATCAACAAGATGGACATATACCTTGCACACAGAGAAACAAATGAGGGAAAGATCCCTAGTTACATTCATGCCACCCGAGTCAACAGTCGAAGAAATTGATTCAACAATGAAGGAGCATGCAAAGAAATTTTCTGCCAATATGAGAGAATACAAAGTACTACAGGGAAGATTAGAAGACATTGACAAAGAAATCAATGAGATTTGGAATGAAGTCTTCAATCCACCTGAGCAGGTATTAGCTCTAATCGAGAAACCTCACATTGAGGAGAAGGAGGCCACACCGATCCCTGAGCACATTTTCATAAATGACACTGAGGATTTCAATCCATTTTATTTGACAACAGAGGTAAGTAAGGCCATGGATGATGTACCTTAGATATTACAATCATTAGGGGATACACCAGACATCACTATTAAAGATATAACTAATATTGATTCTGATGATGATCCCAAGAATGATGAAGATGTAAATGTTTCCACTGAGAAAACAAAGGAAAAGGAGATAACAAATGTTGCATAGGAAAATGTACCATGTCATATGCCTTTATTGATACAATCTATCAATATAATCACTGAAGAAAAGGAGAAAACACTTGAACCTGATGAAAACATACCTGAAGAAAAAGGTGATGAACATGGGGAACATAAAGATACAAACGAGGCAAAGAAAGACACAAGTGGAGAGGATAAACTGAGTGATGCCACTACCAAGGACACCAAAGAGGTAAAAAAGGCTGTAGATAAAGACAAGGTTGATGTAGAGACGTCTACTACCGACCAATAGGTCAATACCGAGCAACATACAAAAGGCACCACACCTCCCATGCAATCACCAAAATCAAAAGAAATAGAGAAGGAACTTACTATGGCACTACATTCCCCTGCTTCTAGCACCATACCGAAGAAGAAGGAGAGGAGTAAAGCATCAGTCACACTTGATGAAATAATAGATATACACGACTGTGATCCAAGGATACTGAATCCTGAATCACTGAACAAATATGGAGAACTATGCAAGAGGAAGGCAATACATGACGAACTCAAGAAGGAGCACAAAAATTCACAAGTCCTAGATAATATAAGGGAAATACTATTGCAAATAGCACCTGACACTAAAATTGATCAAAATGCACTAATACTTGATCAACTAGCATTTCTTACCAAAACCATAACATCATAGAATTTAGAAGTCGATAAGGTAATTGAGGAACATGCAGAAGAGAAGTGTCACTAAAAGCTCACAGAGAAGATCAACCAAAAAGTGGCATAAAACAAGGTAAAAATTTCTGAGCTAGTAACTACATTGGAACCAATAATATCAGAAGTAGTTAACTTAGTTTAGAAGTTGTGTACACTAGAACATTACACTACCTAGCATAGTGAAAAGATAGCTAAAATAGATGAAGATCTTAAAGCTAGTGCACAAAGTCTCACAACTGAGGAAAACACATTCAATTGCATTATAAGAAGATTGTAGAATCAAAATGGCTGAGACTTGAGATACAAAAGGCTAAAAGAAAAATTAGAGATGAGGTAACCGAGCTCCAAGCTATGTTACTACCAAATCTCACATTATTGTTGAAACACATGACTTCGACAAAGACATTAAATGCCATCCCAGAGATGTCAGTCACTAAGAGTATATATGACATGCATGCTAGAATCACTTTAGACCACATGACCCTCGATCATCTCAAGGAGCAATGGGAGATGCAGATGACAGGCATTCAAAAATCCCATTCCCACATATTTGACAAGCTGTAAGTACTACACATTTGTCATTATATTCAAAAAAGGGGGAAAATATATGTATACAAAAAAGGGGGAAGCATGTATATACCTTACAAAGGGGGAAAAAATTTCATAGGCCAAAGAGGGAAATACACAAAGGAGGAAACATGTACATACATTGTACTGAGGCATGCACATAGGGGGAGTCATTGATAAGGTAAACACTTGGTGTATATACTGAACATATCAGTTTGCACATAATTTTTTTTATACTAATGCCAAAGGGGGAGATTGATAATCCTTAAAGGATCATAAGTTGTAATTAGTATACAAGGAAACAATTTTTAAACCGTCGGTTACATGATCATTGAGTGACAACATTCAGTCAAGTGCAGAGGTCACCGAAAATGTCTTAGCATAGTGATCATCGAAATCAGTGAACACCAAAATTAGTGAACACCAAAATCAGTGAACACCAATAGCATTATCACCGATAGATAGTTCAAAGAGTAAACCAAGAACACAGACTACAGAGTAACCCGAGCACCAGTCTACCGAGAGACAATTTTTTTTTTTGATAAAATTGGATCTGAGGTACACATCAGCTAAAGAAATTTAGTTTTAAAAATAGCTTTGTGCTTAGCTATAAAACTATTTCTTGAGGATCAAGTAAAGCATAAGTAATTATTTTAATCAGTTTAACTAATTGTAAACATGCAAACTAGGAGATCAAGGTCAAGTTGTAAACCTTTGATCATAGAGTTTTTCTTGTAAAGTGTGAAACCTAATTAGGTAAAAACCTTTGTATATATAGATGTATAATCATTCAAAAACATGATGATTCTAGCTGAAGAGACATCTATTAATCAGACAAAGAGTTTCATGCACAAGGACAGAAAAATAAGAATTTAGCTATGAAGAGCAAGATTCAAGGCTACCGAGCAGAACAAAGGTATTATCAATCACAATAAGGTGATACATAATTTTATGAACTTAAAGGATCTGTATTCAACAATTCAAGATTGAAAGTTAACAGGTCATAAGTATTTTTGTCTACTCTCTAACAATTGTAGAAAATAGAAGAAATCCTTCAAGAAGGTGGACTTTACAGTCTTATTGTAAATCTCTTAACCGAGTGCACACATACATTGTTTTGCTAAAATATATTAACTAAGTAGACTTAACAAGTCTAACATATTACTCCTAATAGGGTAAGATCATCAGAAGTGATCACACTTATAGCCTTAACCGACACCTTCCATTTTGCAGATAGTGAAGCTTTGTGGGTTTCATCCCCACCATAGTTTATACCTTCTAACAGGTGTTTTTTGCATGACCAATTCTTGTGTCATGTGTAACTAAGTTTCATGGATGTTTCTATGATTGTTTACATGCACTTACATTTATGTTATGATATTACATGCATAAGGTAGAAAAGAAATATGGTTGATAATGCATGAAAAAATCTCTAAGGTTAATTGATAAAACTTTTAAGGGTACTGATTCACCCCTCCCCTCTCAGTACACACCATTCCATTATTCCAACATGGGACACAATTCCTTTCTTGACCAATTATATCAGTATTGACATGAGAAAATAAAGGAAAATATTCTAGCATCGATAAAATCTATCACTCATATTATGAATATTCGACATATTTCATCGAGCTCAGTATTCTTTTTCCATAGTGTTGGTATTATGTATTGTTCATATTTGGTATAGTGTTCAGAGATTTTTATTTGGTTTTCATTGATGTCAACTAAGTCAGTACATGTCAATCAAGTGATGTACAGTCATGTTATATTGCAAGTGAAGTGAAGATACAATCGGTAAGAAGGTATACTAAAATTTTGTTAAGTCTAGAAGATCGATAGACTGAGCATACATTATTGGAGATTTATTTCTGGCAGCTAGTTGATTGTATGTTTGTCATTGATGAAAAAATATAATATACAACAGTGTCTTGTATGTACTTATCAGAATGATTTTATCAAGCCTTGCGTGGTTATGTTCATATTGTAGACATGTTTATTATGTTGTGTTCATACACACAGATTTAGATATGAAGTTTCAGTTGTGTTGTGTAATTCTGTTAGTGGCAGTTACAGTTTCTGGAGTTTGTTTGTACAGAGCCAACGTATTGCATTGGTTCTTGAGTTGCACCTATCTTCAGGATGTGTGTGTGTATATTAAAGTTTAGTTATGAGTTGAAGATAGTTATCTAAAGGTTCCAAACATGTTTCAACAAGATTACAAAGTTAGAATTAAATTGGTGAGGCCGACTTAGTGAAGCGTCACGTCTATTCAATTTATATTGTGTGGTTGTAATCATGCTTGCATGGTTAGTTAAGCTGACAAGGATGTTATGAAGAGTTGCTTAATAGGTCCCATGATCTCATACTTTGAGAAAGATACTTATAGTAGTTCATTTGTGGAATGCTAAGTGTGAATGATAAGAAAAGATACAAGAAAAGTGAAGAGCAGAATATCAGATGTATTTCATTCATCAAGGATCTATGTGAAGAAGCAGTGGAAGATTACAATACATTGGAATTGATCAAGACAACAGGTCTACTCTACAGTTCATCATCAAATATAGTGCATATCTATTCTATAGAAGGTTGTAGCCTTCACAATTGAAGCAATGAGCTTTTGGATAGTGAGTCCTCACCCTTAACAGGGTTATTTGTAAAAGACTCCTAACAGGGTCAGACTCTTAACCAGGTCACTATACTTATTGCATTGTAAATAAAAAATCCTAATAGGGTTGCATGATCTTCTAACAGGGATTATTATAAACAAGTATAGTTCATTGTAGGTGTTAATTCCCACCGAGGTTTTTACCATTTGGTTTCCCCATAACCAAATTGTGGTGTTGTCTATTGTGTTATCTGATTGTGCATTTACTTTATTGTATTCTAGAGTTAATAAAGAAAAATAATTTAATTAGCTGATAACTGATTCACCCCCCCTCTCAGTTATCCTTTGGGACTATTCTAAAAATTGGTATCAGAGCCAAGTGCCTTGAAGAGAAATCCTAACAGCTTAAGGTAGATCAGATGGCATACTTCAGAAAAGAGAGTCCTACGTTTGATGGAGAAAATTATTTGGATTGGAAGAACAAAATGATAACACATCTGCAATGAGTTGGTTTTGACATCTTTGAGATAGCCACACAAGAAGTTGTTATTCCCTCTCTAAAATACCTCTCAAGAGATGATGCTACTAATAAACAGAAGGATACATTCACAACTAATGCAGTTGCTAAAGAAGCCCTGATAAGTGCACTATCTGACAGTGAATTTTTTGAGATCAAGAAAGTAGACAAGGCATACACAATATGGAAGTATTTAGAAGACATGTTTGAAGGAGATGTTCAAGAAAAGAATGCACACAGGAAAACATGGAAAAACAAATACAACAATCTTGAGATGTTACCAGAAGAAAACATCAGAGCCTATAATCAGAGGATAAATGAAGCAGTTTTTGGAATCAGAAATAATGGTGGAGAAATATTAGAAGATATAATGGACAAGCTGTTGACTACTTTAACATCAGAATATGAGAACAAGATCAGTATTCTAGAGGAAACCATGCAATTTTTACAATACTTCAAGAGAGAGACTCTGATCAGTAAAATCTTTGCATTTGAGATATCAAGATTGAAGACTAAACCTAAAAGTGAAACAACCTTCAAAGCTTTAGTCCATGGTAAGAAATCTCACATCTCTAGCAATAATGAGAAAGAAGTTGATGAATAACTAGAAGAAATCATTGCCATGATTGCT
Source organism: Thuja plicata (assembly GCA_018584345.1). Lineage (NCBI taxonomy): Eukaryota > Viridiplantae > Streptophyta > Pinopsida > Cupressales > Cupressaceae > Thuja > Thuja plicata. The sequence continues at coordinate 923,775 of MU223607.1, forward strand.
AAAAGAGAAAAGAAAGGCAAAGGGAAATATGAAGGACAACTTCCATTCAAATGTTTTTCATGCAACAAGATCGGTCACTTTGCATCCAAGTGTCCTACAAGAGTAAAGAAATTCAGATCTGATTATAAGCCTAAATACAGGAAGGAATGCTATCATGCTGAAGAAGGTGTAACTGATGAAGATTCAAGAGAAGATGAAATTGGATTCGTTGCCCTTAAAGACATGGAAAAATTGCTTGAGGAAATGGACATTAAAGATGAAAAGGAAGCACATGAGTTAGCTCTAATTTCCAAAGCAGATATCAGAACTGATTCGATCATTGATAGTGGATGCTCTCATCACATGACAGGTGATAAAGATAGATTTGTTCATCTAGACAAGTACAAAGGTGGTATGTTAGATTTGGAGATAACACTCCTAAACCTATCATAGGCAGAGGATCCATCACCCTGGATGGAAAGAACAAGAGAGATGATGTTCTCTATGTTGATGGATTACATCACAATTTACTAAGTGTTGGACAACTACTTGAAAAAGGTTATCATTTGGAATTCAAAGACAAAAAATGCATTTTTAGCAACAAAGAAGGAGACATAATTGCATCAGGCTCAAAGACAAAAGGTAATGTTTTTCAGCTCAATTTAGATGGAAGTTGTTTTGTTACAAAAGTGGATGATAGTTGGTTATGGAACATGTTGACGGGACTTTGGTGACCGGATCTGCCAACAATCATAAGTTGTCACCGGGTATCGGGGGTACCGGCCAACTTCGCCTACAAAGGTTGTCCAAGGAAATGAGATTCCCTGGGCCTCCAAGCACCTAAGTGTCAGGTCTCAATGATTTAGGGCTCGGTCAGGAGATGTGACTATTTTCAAGGGGGATAGCTAGTTTCTTCAACTCCTTCTCTCCGGGGATTCAAGAAGGTGAGGTTTCTCCAAGCATTCTACACTTAGCAAATAAAATAAAAAAGATCCTGCAAGGTTAGAAGTGTTTCATCTACCTATATTCATGTTTAAACATTCAATACATCAATAATGCTCTGATACACTACACTAAATACCAAAGAAATGCACAACCATTAGTTCATATTTCATCAGTAGCAAGGGAAAAGAGGTCGTTAATTTACTTAAAGTAATCAGAACAGAAGACATGAAGAACATAAAACATAAAATACCATTAACTCAGAAGATTGAATGCCAACAACATCATTGCAAGAACTCTCCCTTCTTCATTAATATTTCTTCCAGCCAACACTGGTGCGTGATACAATGGTGGCTCCAAGGGAGCATCTAACTACTGAATTCTTAAAGACTAAGGATCATTGAGCTCTACAACTTGAAACAAAAATATTCCTTCTCTATTACTGTGGACTGCAAAATCATCAATTTCATCGACCCTTGGAAAAGGGCTGGACTTACTATTTATACACATTTTTATCTAACCCTAACCCTAACCCTAACCCTACAAAATTCCTTGAGAGGGAATAGGCCTGACATGTCATAAGAATGCGACAAGAAGGTGGAGTGGAAGAATCAGCCTTGAGAAGAGAGTCGAGAAAGAGAAGGAAGAAATCCGATCCCCCGGGGATCAAGGCTACATGCCTCATAAATGGGAAATGTGGCGCCCTGTCTCCAATGTGCCAGGTGTATATCTAAAGCGACACCTCGAGAAGATCATCCATCAAAAAACCAACTTTCAATCTGACATGCCTTGATGTAGCTATCTATCCTTTGACAACCTTTGACAACCTTTATTAACTTCTTGAAAGTGTCTGGTCGGCCTCGAGGACTAGGACACAAATCACTGAAAGAATACAAAAATGTAGGATCTGGGACTCTGGGATCCGAGAACTTATGTTCTGAAAGAATAAAGAATACCAAATGTTTGGGTTTTCTCTAGCCCCTGGAGAACCTTTTAATTCTGTTTATTATTGTTGAAGGTTTGGAGGAGGTGGGAGATTCCATCCTCATCAATCTCTTTGAGGCCAGCCCGTCGGTATTTAGCCACCTTGATCTGTTCCCCTAGCTTCGAAACATTCCTCTTGAATTCATCAGCCATTTTTGCTGCATCATGACCACTAGGGGTCATGTGATTCATTCTTTCCATTTGAGTTCCATCCACTCCCTCTGGGGACTGATATCTTGACTCCATTAGTTCATCACACTTCCCAAAAATGTATTCCTCTAGCGTGCATGTGTTAGTGCTGAACGGGTCAGCTCCAGAGACCTTTGTGACAAATGCCTTATACATATTTGAGGAATATTGGACCATGTTGATTTTATCATGTAGAGTCCCTACTAGTTGCTTGAGCACCTCCAATGTGAGGTCAAGTCTGGAGTGTTGGGTCCTCACAAAATTGAATGATTCTTCTCCCAAAATCCCAGAATCAGAAACCAATTCCTCCCCAAGACTGAGGAGTTCTTTGAGTTCTACTTTCCATGCTTCATAATATTCTATGTCACCCTCCCATATGTTGATAATAGTTTTTTCCTGATGCAGAACATGTCGAGCAACATATAAATTTGGGAGGGTGGATACCAAGAAGCGTTGGGTGTTTCCTATCTGCAGAGTGACCCACTCATCGACCACTTGGGCCTTCTTCTTCATTGCTCACAGGGAGTCTATGTTTCTCTATGGTAATGGTGTATTAGATGTGGAGACCTCTGGAGGAATGACACTGATAGGCTGGGCCAGCTCAGTGAGCAATCCCATAATGTTTGTTGTCTTCTCCTTTTCTGCTTTAAGCCTTTGGGCCTCCTTTTCATATCGGGCCTCCATGGCTCTGGTTGCCTCTTTTAATAGGTTCACTTCGCCCTATTTTCCTCTTTTTCCCAGTGATATCTCCATGATATCATAATCTCCAGCTTCATTGGTTGCTTCATCTGCATCTGAGGGAGGTGTTGCCACAACCACAACTATTTCTCCGCCCGATCCGGTTCGCAGAGTATGAATCGTCTGGGCTTTCTTTGCCTTCGGTGGATTCTGGACCTGAGCCATCATCTCAGCCAGGGAGAGATGAGCTCTAGGGGTGGATGGAGCCTTTCTTTTCTTTCCTTTGATGGACCACTAAGGCGGCAAGGGTGGCTTATTTGCCAAAGTCTATTCTTTAGATTCTTCCCCGGTACCTTGCTGCTGCTGCCCCTCAGTGGTGTGAGTCTTTCCCGGCTCCTTCTCTTCATCTTGGGCTTTGTCAAAAACATTTTCCCCAGTGACATTTATTTCTTCTGCCTTGTTCTCTGTATCCTTTGCTTCGTCTAGAGCCTCATTGGCTGTCCTGGTGGTTTCTTCCTCTTGTCACTCTTCTTGTTCCTTGGCCTCTGTCACTAGGATTTCTTCTTCCATTGGTATGTCCTTTGGAAATGAGGGAGGTATCGGGCTAAGATTTAATGTTTGGGCTACAGTTATTACCTGCCCAAAGGTCACTCCGGGGAGTGGCACTTGGAACGCAGTGGCTGAGGTTACAGTTTCTCCCGTAGGTCTAGCTCCCTTAGCGTATGCCATTTGTTCACTCTGCTTCTGTTGGTCCACTCCTATATTTTGTATCTCTGGGACCTTGGAGGTGATCTCCTACTCTATTTCCTTCTCTTCTTACATCTACTTTCCCTGCTCCTGCATAGGTTCTTGTTCCAGAGCCTCTTCTTGTGCTAGGACTTCAGCCTCTATTTGCTCGATGTCCCCCTGCAGATTCCCAAACTCGTCGGTTGCAAAAACATCATCGAACTCATCCTATGGGGGAGGATTGGTGGGGACATCAGCAGGCTCTGGTTTCCTCTCTGGTTCTAGGGAGTCGGAAGAAAGGATCTCAACCTGTGGGATCTGGGGCATCCCCAGATCCGGCTTTGCCTTAGGCTTTTGGTTAAGCCTCTTCTTTCTCCTAGTAACTAAGGGTGGCCCCGCATCCCTTATTTCCGCTTGCTCTGTCGGATCTACCCCTATTTCCCTAACCATCAAGGCTACTAGTGAAGGGGAGGAGGGAGGAGGAATTGGTCCAGCCATGAGTACCGGAGTAGCCAGTCGTGTGAGAAGATTCTCCTGCATTTATTGGGAGGCTGCTACTGATTGTTTTATTTGTTCTTTGATGGGGAATTATTTCATGGTCAAAGATGTCGCTATCCCTTTTCCTTTATCTACTCCCTATGAAGAAGTCCCAGCCCCCGGGGTTAACTTTGGTATTGGCTGGGCCGCCCAGCGGACACTCCTAGGGCACACCTTCTTAAAATAGAGGTGGCTATGTTCCACTATATTGTGAGTGAATTTATCAATTGTGGGCCCTTCCTAGGCATCCGAATTCACTGGTGGAAGGGCCAATTTATCAATCCCCTTTGCCTTGTACTGGGGATCTACCGTGGAGCTGGTGTCTGAGAAGTCTTCCAGAAATCTCTGGAGCTTCAATCTTTCCATCATTCCTACGGTAATTCTGACATAATGCCACCCTCAGACTTCCACATCATCTTGACAATCTTCTCAGAAGTCCTCCATGTGATATTGATGGGGCTCTGACGCCTGGGAAAGTGCCGCTGCAATCTTGCCATGCGGATCAAACTATTTCCGTGCTAAGTAAAATTCTGCCAGGTTATAGTGTTTGAGCTCATTATCTGCTTCTTTAGTGGCGGCCAGACTGCATGAATAATTCCCACAAGTGATTGGGAATGGCATATTTGTTACCTTTTTCAAGACATAGAATGCGTGTAGCTCCCTCATCTGCCTGCAATACTCCAGGAAAATTATCTTGTCCCCACAATGTTTGGGCAACAAGTAGGGTTTCCCAGAGAAGCTGGTCACCCTTATGTAAGTGTGCTGCTGAAATTGTATATAGTAATGTCTGTAACTCTGGACCAAATTCATCACCTCTGTAGATAGGCGGTATCCTACATCCCGAGTAGGTGTAAGCAGGTGGTAGTAAACGAAGGCATTATTTACCCAGCAAAAACTAGGGAAGCTGGCCTCCCATTGAGTTTGTGGAAAATGGTCCCAAGGGGCCTTCTGCCCTGGGCCGATCTCGAGTATGCCCTCTATGAGTAACCCATTGGTGTGGGGCTGTAATTGTGCCAGGGCCCAGAGAACATAAGAAGTCATATAAAACTTCTTCTTCTTGGATAATTAAAGGAACTGGGAATCCACATGGTTTGAGATTATGGCAGCCCAGTCAAAATATTCCTCCCCCGTGCTGATACCTAGCAAAAAGTAATACATCCACCCGGAGAACTCCCGGGCATGCTACTGTCCGATGACCTGGCATAATGCTATCATCCCCATCTGGATGCTTTCCTTAAATTTGGCCCTGGGGATTTCTAGCTTCATCCTCTTGGGATCCCTCTTTGGGGTCTTGAGCCAATGATTGTTCATATATATACGGGCCGCCTCTTCCAACTAAGTGAATTGGGCCAAGGCATCCGATCGGGTGGCTACAACTGGTTTGTCGAATTGGGGGATCCCCAAGCCCCTCTGGAAGGTATCTGGATCAAGGGACACCATGGGAGTAGGATACCCTGTTGGCTCTAGGGCTACGAGCATATTAGCCTGGACAGATGTGTTGTAGTTCGTTGCAAGTGTGAGAATAAGCTCTGGTGACTGCACAGAGCATGGGAAACAAGTTGCCTTGAGAATCCTAGAGTTCCTGATTTGAATGGCCAATGGATCTCTGGCCTGTCACTGAATGTACATGATCTTTACCAAGGCCTACATTTTGGGCCACATCCTGACGCTGGTGTTGGTGATGAACTAGACTTTGGACTCAATCTTTGAGCCCATGATGACTCCATATTTTACATATTTTAGGCTCATGGGTAGCTTCTCCAGGGCCTTCTCTATTTTGGATCTAACTGCCGCTCTGGTAACTGCCATAGAAGGAAGTTCCAGACTTCTGAGTGGTGAAGATGCAGAAGCTTTAGACATATTTGAAAGTTTGTTGTTTCAGAAACCTGCAAGGAAAGGTGACCGTCAAAATGCATAAATAAAAACTCTGGGGTCTGGAGATCTTACCATCGTGGCGCTTGCTTCCCTTGAAAAGTTAGCTTAGTTTAAAAACTCTAGAAAGCATATATATATTGCGTACTTAGAAATTTAACTAACCGTCCGGGTCCGGGGGTTTCTTCCTCTTAGCAAAAGAAGGACACGGGATGGGTGATGGCGAGAGACCCAGAGCCCAGGGAAGTAACCGTTGGGAGGTGTACACAAAAAGTGGGCTGTCAGACCCACGTGGGCGCCATGTGGTTGAGCAATAAATGCGAGTTATGGTGACGGCGGTGGAGCCAACTGTCCAAATGCGTGAAAAGTGAAGGCCACTTGGACAATTTTAAATGCACGCATGGGACATAAATGAAAGATAGGATGGTTTACGGAGGAGAGAGAAAACCACCTGGTTGAAATCGGCCAAGAGTCGAGTTTCAACCAGGTGGTATTCCGCATAGAGCAAGCTCACACATTAGAAACCAGAAATAGATGCAACACAGTGAGCTCGACAGGCCACCAAGTATATATACATAGAATATACACCAATATACAATAGAGCCAAAGGGTATATACATGCAGACCAGATAGATATACAATAATATACATCAAATTCACATATATACACATGACACGCAGAGCGGCTATTCAAAAAAAACTAGATAATGTACAGATATTTACAACCTTTCTACACCATCTATAGACTATACTACATCTGCATAGAGGGCAGACAACCCTCTGGTAGAGCCAACCCACCAACGAGCAGCGAACCAGAAAGAAACGCAACACAAAATAGAAACAAGACAACACAAAAATAGGTAGACCAAAAAGTAGGAAAGAAAATAGAAAGGGAGGAAGGCACCAACCTGACCACGAAGAAAGGAAAGGAAAAGGAACCCACCACGAATGCTCTCCAACAGCTTCAACCATCAGTTGATCACCACTTACTACCACAAACCACTCACAAACACTCAGACCAGCCTGGAATAGTTAGCACTGGATTATCGCTAAATCACTATAAATCGCTCTTAAATTGCTCAAGTGTTTAATCGTGGTAAATGTGAAAATGGCAGGTAACTTCTATTTATACCCGCAGTAAAAGCAAGTTACCTTTCCTTCTGCAAACTTTGAACAGACAAACCTCTAGACTCTAGGCCTGGGGAGTCCACACAATGATACCATCTTAAGAAAAGAAGACCTCATGGTGAAGAATCTCAGAGTCTGAAATCTAGCCCCCAACAAAGAACGACCAACTCTGGGACTGGGTCCTGGAGACACGAGAGAAACGCAAAATAAAACAACACCGTGGGGAAGAAATCCCCGGAGAAAGAAAATAGAGAAAACAAAGAAAAAGACAAGGTGAGAGCCAAAAGAAGAAAGCAAAAAAGGGGGACCCAACATTTTGCACACAAAATGTAGGGACGGGGATGCAGGGCATAACAGAACAAGAGACTCTGTCATATCAATTTTGATAATATAGTAAAGATAAGAAATGTCAAGGTAGTTACAGATCTTCCAACTATTGCAAGACCAATTGAAATAATGTGCAGGGAATGTGTTATGGGAAAGCATGTAAGGAGCTCTTTCAGAAGCAAGTAGAACTCAGCTAAAAACAAGTTAGACCTAGTTCATACAGATTTATGTGGTCCTACTCAAACCAGATCATATTACGGAGAAAGGTATTTCATTTTGTTTGTTGATGATTTTTCAAGGATGATGTGGGTTGCATTCTTAAAGGAGAAGTCTCAAGCCTTTGAGAAGTTCAAAATATTCAAAGCCAAAGTGGAGAATGAATTTGGATTAAAACTAAAGTGTCTGAGATCAGATAGAGGAGAAGAATTCACCTCTGACTAGTTTTATGACTACTGTGAAGAACATAGAATTAAAAGACAGTTGAGTGCACCCAGAACCCCACAGCAGAATGGGATAGTAGAAATAAGGAATAGGATCATACTTGATACAATGCGCACTATGATGATTGAAGGAAAATGCACACACCTATTGGAGAGATGCAGTCAATACAACAATCTATACTATCAATAGAACACAACTAAGGCAAGGTGTGGATAAGACACCTTATGAACTTTGGTTTGGTAATGTACCTACAGTAAAATAATTTAAAATATTTGGCAGCAAGTGCTACATCAAGAGAGATGATGGTGTTAGTAAGTTTGATGCTAGAAGCGATGAAGGTATTTTCCTTGGATACTCTACTAAAAGCAAAGCATACAGATGTTTTAATTTGAGATTAAAGAAGATAATTGAAAGTACTCATGTAAAGATTGATGAGAAGTTCATGGTTCAAGAAAGGTACTATGAATATGCACCTATGA
>MU223607.1:933983-971001 GCA_018584345.1 Thuja plicata
AGAGGAATCTTTGATGAGGATATTGAGAAGATTGTAAAAAGAAAGAAGACACCATGTGCTGAAGATGCTTTTAATATCATATGTTGCCATCAATGTCAAAGGGGGAGATTGTTGGAGATTTACTTCTAACAGCTATTTGATTGTATGTTTGTCATTGATGACAACATATAATATACAGTAGTGTTCTGTATGTACTTATTAGAATGATGCTATCAAGCCTTGCACAGTTATGTTCATATTGTAGACATGTTTATTATGTTGTGTTCATACACATAGACTCAGATATGAAGTTTTAGTTGTGTTGTGTAATTCTGTTAGTGGCATTTACAGTTTCTAGAGTTTGTCTATACAGAGCTGACATATTGCATTGGTTCTTGAGTTGCACCTATCTTCGGGATATGTGTGTGTATATTCAAGTTTAGTTATGAGTTGAAGATAGTTATCTAAAGGTGCCAAACATGTTTAAACAAGATTACAAAGTTAGAGTTAATTTGGTGAGGCTGACTTAGTGAAGTGTCGCGTCTATTCAATTTATATTGTGTAGTTGTAATTATGCTTGCGTGGTTAGTTAAGTTGACAAGGATGTTATGAAGATTTTCTTAACAGGTCCCATGATCTCATACTTTGAGAAAGATACTTATAGTAGTTCATTTGTGGAACGCTAAGTGTGAATGATAAGAAAAGATATAGGAAAAGTGCAGAGTAGAATATCAGATGTATTTCATTCATCAAGGATCTATGTGAAGAAGCAGTGGAAGATTAAAATTCATTGGAACTGATCAAGAAAGCAGGTCTACTCTATAGTTCATCATCAGATATAGTGCATATCTGTTCTACATAAGGTTGTATCCTTCACCATTGAAGCAGTGAGCTTTTGGATAGTGAGTCCTCACCCTTAACAAGGTTATTTGTAAAGGAATCCTAACAGGGTCAGACCCTAAACCAGGTCACTATACTTATTGCATTGTAAAGAACAACTCCTAATAGGGTTGCATGATCTTCTAACAGGGATTATTATAAAAAAATATAGTTCATTGTGGGTGTTAATTCCCACCGGGGTTTTTACCATTTGGTTTCCCCGTAACCAAATTGTGGTGTTGTCTATTGTGTTATCTGAATGTGCATTTACTTTATTATATTATGGAGTTAATAAAGAAAAATAATTTAATTAGATGATAACTAATTCACCCCCCTCTCAGTTATCCTTTGGGACTATTCTAACATACATCACTTTGGTGGTGGTCATGGTAGAAAAGTGTATTATGAGGAGCGCTCACAGATATAGATTCAACAAGTTTATATTGCAATGTGGTTCCAACCACAACTTATTTGGTTGAGTGGTGATAGTGTTTTGAGTGTCATAGACACTAAGATAGGTAGAACTCTTATGTTCTTGATCAACTGGTCAGTAGATCACAGATCAGTGAGTGGTAAATTATATGCGATAATTTTTAATAATATGACGATGTTTAATATTTGTTTGTACTGATTCACCCCGCCTCTCAGTACTTATCATTTCCAACAATTGGTATCAGAGCTTAGGTCCTTTTGGTGATAAGTCTAACAACTTGGGAAAAGATCCACTAATATGGAAGAGTATAGGTATTAGATGCAACTTCATGTGCAAACAAGATGATCAGGGAGCTAAAGGAAAAGCTAAGATACTCTCTTGCAAAGAGGAGAGAACTTGTTGATCAACCGAGTCAAATTCAAGACTACATAGAACAATTGTCTGAAGGAAGTACATATGAAGAATATAAAGAAGTAGTAGAAAATCTATTGGAAATTAAAAAGAGGCTCAAATAAAATATGGCTAATCTGGGAAGAGAGATTTAAATTCAGCCTGTCAGGATGCGTGAAGATCTAGAAGAAAAATGTAGTGTAGAAGCTGCCAAGAAAGTTGCTGATGATGCCCTAAAAGAAAAAGATGAAGATCTTGTCAAAAAAAGATAGGAATTTACCCTATATCAGTACCAAATGGAGGACACTACTACAAAGAACTCGGGAAGATGAATGAGTCATTGAGGAAAGAACTAGAAACTGAGAAAGAATCAAATGAAAAATGAGAAAATACAATGAAATCTCACAAAAGCTTTATGAAAAATTGAAGAGTCAAAGAAGACACAAAGATACAACGGGTCTAGGTTATTTAGGAGAGGGAACATTAAAAGTTGGAGAGTCCTCTAAAGCTAAACCTAGCAAGGCATAAAAATATCAGAAGGTAGATCCAATCAAATCAGGTAAGAAACGTAACAAACCTACTTGATATAACTGTGGAAAGCTTGGTCATACTGTAAATGTGTGTAGGAGAAAACTAATGAATATATCTTACACTTTTAATGGTTATTGTTACAATTTTCACAAGTATGGTCATGTTGCATATGAGTGTAGATCTAGCAGTAGATCTAACATTAGTTCCAGTGGTGGTAACTTTGATGGATACTATTTTTCATGCAACAAATATGGACACAAAGATAAAAATTGTAGTTCAAGAGTATATGCACCTAGGTCAGTTGTTCCATTAGTGAGTACTGGTAAAAGGGAAAGAAAATTCAACACCTCATGTTCTGTATGTGGTAACTACAGACACCTAGCAATATACTGCAGAATGAGAGCTATGAGAGGTAATGTTGGTCCTTGGAATTCAACATGTATGACATGTTTTGTCTATCATAAGATAGGTCATTTAGCTAAAGACTGTCAGTTTAAGAACCAATCTCCTCATTAGTTAGAAGATGGAAAAGGAAAGAAGATTGCTAATGTTGACAAAGTCAGAAGTGATATGAAGAATACATGGGTAAAGAAAGGTAAACTGAATTCCTCTGAGTTGACTGCAAACTCCACATGTTGAGGAAATGTAGAAGTTCCATCGGTAAACTAGGCATATTATTTTCTTAGGGGGGGAACTTAAAGACAAATTCATTACCAATCCCCTAGACTCAAGAGTGGTAAAGAGACATATTCACAGTAAGGTGTAAGTTTCTATGATTTTTTATTTGAGATTGTGTATAAACCGCACTGAGATTTCAAAGTCAATATCTATTTGATAGTGGTTATTACTATTGGTTGAGCACCAACCAGTGGATACGTGTTAACCAATGATATGCCACTATTCATACTACTAAAGTATGCAATATCTATTTCTCTAACATTATATAAAGGGTCAAGTAACTTGTTTTTATACTCTTTTACTTTCAGTTGAGAATTCGAGAGCTATCTTCAGATATTTTGTGTCAAAGGTTACTTTTGATTGAGATCTAGAGTTTATTTCATATCAAATTTTTGTGGAACTCTAACCCGTGTATTGCAAGATATCATTTTAGTCACTAGTTAGAATTGTGTGCTATTGCAGTTGGTCATAATGGTAGAGAATGTTGATACACCAATTCTGGTGAATATTTCTGAGGAACCTTTGCCCGTATTCAAATTGCATCTAATGGTGTGATGGTGATTGAATATGTTTGGTCTTATATTCATTGTAGAATTAAAGAATTGGGAGTTGAATCAATCCAAAAAGAATACAAGGGTATGTGCATCAATGGAAACTTGAAAGTTGAGCACAAACATCTACAGGAGAATGGTTTGACTTATGCTATGGACATTCCTATCAAATTCCATCCTGATTGGATTTTTTATGTATTGAGAAGATTGCACGATCAACTCATATGGTTGGAAAGACCACACAAGATTAAAAACACATTGATTCACAGAGTTACAGGATTTTGAGCATAGGGTTTGGAATGTACATTGAGAATGGTGGCTGCTCATCTGGTCACTAAACTAACCAAATCCAAACTAGATGGGAGAGAAATGAGAATTGATCATATTGCATATAAGGAAGTTTGTTTTGCATCCATCGTGATAGGATACAAATTTTACTAGCCTAGTCAAGCTAACAGTGTGCCTGGTGGAGCTATTCACATTGCTTATCGGATCATGAAGGATGATTCAACATATGATCTATGTGAGATGATGAGAAGCTAATTCACGGTGAACATGGAAATGATAAAGAGAGACAAGAGACAATCATTTAAGTATGGAGCCCTATTGGTAGGCATGTTTTTCTATGTTCAAAAGTTCTTCCCCAGTAAAGGAAATGTTACACGGTCAAGGGACAAACTAATAGTTATGCAAATAAGTGAATTCATTAAGGAATTAAGGAATAATTTGAATAAGGTAATGTGGGGTTATTTCAAATATTTCTAATCTAGAATGCATAAACAAGAAATGATTCTAGCTAGCATTGTAGAGAAGTACAAGAATGATATTTGTTTTCTTATATACACTGATTCATGTATTGTGCAAGCTATGGAACCTAGGAAATGTTGGATTCCTCTTATGGGTTATGAAGTTGAAAGTGATTTAGTAACTTTGCATGTTGATGAGCTATTGTCAAAACCATTAGACAAACAAGAACAAAGATCTGGAACTCATGATGAAGTTGTCTCTAAAATTCAAAAGGAATTGAAGAAACCAATCATTGAAAGAAAAACTAGAAGGATGGTATCTAACCTAGAGAAAAAGTTTGGAAGTAGTGATGTAGGAACATCTCGCACTACTAAAACCCTAACTGAAGGTAAGAGAAAATAGAGAAAACCAGCTACTAATGAGGTTAAGTTTGAAAGGGAATATTCAAGGAAGAAAATACAACACATTTCTACTCCAAAGAAAGCCTACAAGAGGAAGCAAAAATTAACTAATAAAGAAGGGACAAAATCAGATAAGGATGCCTCTAAATAAAAGAAGAATGGTGAAACAAAAATGACTACTTATATTGATAGAATTGTAAAAGGTATTGTGGAAAATGGTAGACTTTATAATGTTGGCAATGGATACACCTTGGCAAGTAATGAAAATAAGAAGAAGATAGAAGATGCAATTCTATATTATTTTCATAAATTTTGCAGAACACCTTTGGAAATACATTCTTTCATCCCCAATGAGTTCTATCAAGTAATTGATGATAGATGGAGCATTGCATTATAATTGGATAGAGAGATCATGGAGAGAGCATTGTTCGAGTACAACATGAGTTATGTGTTGAAGATGCTAAGATGATGATTACTACTCACAAGCATAAATTCAAAATTAAGAGCAGAGAAGCTAGACTTCTAATTGATGATACATAAAGTGTACATGATGAAAAAATTGAGACATAGAAAGAGATACTATAGATAAAGGCACTAGTATCCCAAGAAGAGAAAGTTCATGCAAAATTTGATGAGCCAATACAAGGAAATGACACTTTTTTTTGTAGATCAGACAATTGGGAATATTGTTCTAGATGTTCCTAACTTGGTGAAGGACATTGAAACACCAAATATCAGTCTATCACAAACTGGTGGTGATGAGATTGTAATTGTCTATGTAAGAGGAAAAATGGATTCATCCTCACCATTTCCTATGGACCATATAGGGGAGATGATTTACAATAAGGAAGAGGAGAAATATGAAGAAATTAAGCAGGAGGAGACTCTGAAAAAACATTGAAGCAGAACTTGAGACTATAAAGAAATTAAGTATTGTAGTAACTAGTACAAATAAGAGACATAAAATGATGACCATTGCAGAAGAAGAAGAAGTTGGTGAAGAATATTTACTAATCACACCTGTAGATATATCCAAACTGAAACCCAAGGAATTGATGAAGCTTTCAGAACAATTGAGGATTTGGGCTGTAAGAAACAAGGTGAAATCAAAGAAGAAGACATGAGTATTAAGGAAAGATAGAGACATCCTAGCTAAGTTATTGCCTGAGGTTACATATCATGAAAATGACACACCTATTTTTCATATGAACACTCTTGTGAAGGATATTCTACATAAAGATCTTGATTTGCAAAGAGAAAGAGTAAAGAATTTAGAGGAGAACTTAGAGAAGAAGATGCTAGAAAAGATGATGGAAAATATTACTACAGACAAGAACAAATTGTCATATTTGATAGAGGAAGTTAAGAGTACATTTATTGATGTAGGTCAATTGTTTTTCAAAGTATCAAGTTATTCAAACTTTGTTCACGATTTGGAACAAAGCAGAGCTGAAGCACAAAAGGAATTGGAGAACTTAAGCGATCAACTTGATCCATTATCAAGTTCATTCAAAACTTACAATAATCAGGTAAAGAAAATAAAAAAAGATTAAGAAGATTCAAAGTGATCAAGAGGAGAATGATCACTCAAATTGAATCCACCTTATCTCCTATAGTAGAGGTGATGCAATAGAATGTGAAAAAGGTGGAAGATATTTCCTTACCAGACATGAACACTTTAGATAGCATGGAAGAGCTATCCTTGATTTTAATTGAGAAAATTATTTCTATGGGTTACTTGTAGAGGATATGGGAAACAACCTTGAGTTTGGAAAAGATTCATTTCAAGATAATTTTTGACAGGATGTAAGTAATATTTTGTATAAATATATTCAAGTTTTTGGTACCTTTGTCATTTTTGTAAAAGGAGGAGTATATGATGTTAAGTATATGTATGTGAGAGTATATTAATGTATGGAGAATATGTGTATAGGGATTCATAAGTTGATATGATGATTACACGATTGTAAAGAGTTAGTATATGTTTTCCATCAATGCCAAAGGGGGAGATTGTTGGTATTTGGTATTGTGTTGAGAGATTTTTATTTGGTTTTCATTGATGTCAAATAAGTCAGCACAAGTCAATCAAGTGATGTAAAATCATGTTATACTACAGGTGAAGTGAAGATAAAATCGGTAAGAAGGTATATTGAAATTCAGTTTAGTTCAGAAGATCGGTAGACTGATCATACATAACTTTGGTGACAGTCATGTTACAAATGGAATTTTGAGGAGCGGTCACATATATAGATTCAAAAAGTTCATATTTTAATGTGGTTCCAACAACAACTTCTTTGGTTGAGCGGTGATAGAGTTTTGAGTGTCACACACACTAAGACAGGTAGAAATCTTATGTTCTTGATCAACCGGTTAGTAGATCACAGATTGATGAGTGGTAAAGTATATGCGATCATTTCTAATATTATGATAAAATGGAATAAAGGTTATACATCCAATGTATTAGTATTTATGAGATAGATGCAAGCATTTAAGACAAATTTGAGGTGTTGTATTGGAGGATTCAAAATATGTTTGACTACCTTGGAGATATAAACTTGCAGATCTTATCCTGACCTAACGTGGTCATGATAAATTGATTATTTCATTGAGATGATCAATTTGACACATGATTCAATCTCAGGAAAGAAATTTGAAGATAAATTTTAAGGCGGTGCAAGTTGTTTATATATAGGATCTTCTCATAGTAAAAAAATGGAGATTTGTTGATGTTGAAAAGTTGTTTTAGGTGATTAGGGTTTTATGATTTCATGTTAAGGTTGTGATTAGAGAGGAGAGAGTAGAGAGTAGCTACTTTTTATAGAGTATAGAGAACTTATAGGATCTGACAACAAATCAGTGCTATATCTAGATCACTTATCTTGTTGTTCCCTAATAGTTACAACAAGAAAAATCCCTTAATCGGGTGAACTCTAACAATTTATTTTTGTAAATCCTTTAATAGGGTGACTTCTTTATTGATTTTTTAAATCCTTGAGTGAGTTAGATCATATTTGATCTTATTGTACTCCTAACATTGTACTAGTCACTTCTAACCAAGTGAACCCTCATAAAGGTTATTTGTAGCTCCTAACATGGAAAGCTCATATATTATAGTATTGGGCTTGTGGGTGTCATCCCCACCATGGTTTTTCCCTCTTACAAGGGTTTCCACGTGAAAATAACTATGTTATGTGTGTCGAATTTGTGGATTCTTTTTATTACTATTTTATTTATATTTGCACCAGTTACTTGCTTTATAAGTTTGGAAAGCATTGCAACAGTTATTTAGTTCAGTGGTTGAATTAGGTCAATATATGTTTGTATTGATTCACTCCCCCCATCTCAGTACCTATCATTTCCAATACAAAGTACCTTAGAAAATATTTATTGCTTCAAATATTCAAATCATTAAAATAATAGTATTTGCTCCTCACTTCATATTTTTGTGTCATGTGTACTGGAACTTATGTGGTCGCTATATGCTAAAGTGTGGAGGTGTTTATTAATATGTGGGGAGACTTTGACTTCTGTTGTGTAGCTTTGATGGTGTGAGATTTAGAGATAAGTTCCTAGTAGTTGCATGGGTCTTCCCCTCCAGAGTGAGTTTTAGCTGGGAGAGTTTATAACTCAATGATGGGAATTTGAATCTATTTATTTATTGTTGTTGATTAAAGTGATAAAATAAAATCCATGGCATGATGAAATTGGTATTTCAACTTCAGACTTATATAGGGACATCACAATTAAGTAATTTGTTGCTTGTTTATTTTGTTTCATCAATGGAGAACTTTTATAAGTCTGTTCATGTACAGTTGGGAACCTTACTCTGTGAATGAGAGGTTAGATATGGAATTTAAATGACTTGCTTTCAAATTTATTTTAGTAGATTTCATGCTTAGATTCAATGTAGTCTTTTGTGCAAATGAAATTCTATTATTTGTACGTCATCAATCCTTCTGAAAAAAAAATTTAAACATACCAAATTTATAAAGGTAAACCTCTTAATTCAAGAAGGCACGCAAAGTGTTTCAAAAAATGTTTATGAGGAGGAATGTGGGATTTTGGTGAAATTATTGGTGTTTGGTGTCGTTATTTTGTATTACTAAACACAAATAATGATTAGTTTCTGATTTATTTTTATAAGGATATCGGTTGTATAATGTTTCTGATCTTCCTGTACAGTTGAATCTATAGATCCAATTAAAGGTTATAAATTTATCAATTTCTAAGTTATTATTTAATGATTAATGGTGTTTTCTTTCTTGGTGGTAGTTTCCTTTCTATTCAATCAATGAGTTCTTTCCACATTTGTTTCTCATATGCAAATTGTGTTCATTAAAATTTGTTATTATGTGAATTTGAATCATTGCAATGTATATTCAATTATTTTTGAGCCATCAAATATGCAATATACATTGTCACTATGCAAATTAAAACATACAATCGATACTCAAGAAAACTATTTGACAAAATGCTCAATGATGAAAGTTGAAAAAGCTTGAAAGAATTCCATAGGGGATCTTACATACTTTAAATCCAATGAAAGTGAGTGCATGCAAGATGTAAATAACTCCCCTTTGATGCCTAAAATCTAGAGCTCACTAAAAGGAAGGAAAGAGCACGTTTATGGGTGGTGTGCAAGGCAGATGAGTAACCAACAGTGTAGAGTTGTGAGAATGACCAAGAAGTTGTAAAAATGATCCAATAGAACAAAAATAGATCAAAAAGGAAGTTTAAAATAAACCTAAATGATTTTTGACATTGATGGATTTCCATAGGAGACATTACACTACCATGAAAAATAGGTGTAATTATCCAAAAACCACCTTTAGATTGATTCACAAGATGAGTGTGTACCACGTGGATGTCTCCATGCTACACATGTGTCATGAGTAAATAAACTCCACATGGTTGGAAATTCAAAATAAAATAGTGACAAGGC
This sequence comes from Thuja plicata, assembly GCA_018584345.1. Classification (NCBI taxonomy): domain Eukaryota; kingdom Viridiplantae; phylum Streptophyta; class Pinopsida; order Cupressales; family Cupressaceae; genus Thuja; species Thuja plicata. The sequence continues at coordinate 943,515 of MU223607.1, forward strand.
AAGAAAATGAATTGGAGAATTAGGTTAGGACTTTGATTCAATGAAAGCTAAGGCATGATGCAATGTGGAATCACATGAGTTTTCAATTTACAATATTAAATTTTACACCCTCTTTAGTGAGCATAACATTAATAAGGTAAAAGCTAAAGTAGAGGAAGGATAATGAATGATTATATCAAAATATAAAGGGGAAGTAGAATCTTATGTCTATGTAGAGTTGCCCCTAGGGAAAAGGCATAAACCTTGTGAGGTAGTGCTAAGATGCATCATCATGAGAACATGTTAGATGCAAAGAACATATTAGCTAGAAATTTGAAAATATGATACAAAAAGATTAAATGGTGGGAAATCAAATATAGATTGTGAGATGGTGATCATTGGGACTTTTTTGGTATGGGTAGCAAGTTGTGTTATGCTAGATATTCATACGATAGGGAAAAATAAGATTGATTTTGAGAGTGGATTAGACCCCAAAAAGGTAGATAAAATAAGATAGTGGATTGGACCCCACAAAGGCAATAGATAAAAATAAGATAGTTGGCTGACTCCCACAAAGGAAATTGATTAAAAATTAAATAGTGGATTGGCCCTTATAAAGGAAATAGATAAAAGTAATATTTAATATTTTAAAATGATGCAGATATAATAGCTCCCCAGAATAAAGTTTGTTGCACAAAGGGGAACACAAGTCATTATAAGGGTAAAAAGATGCCTTGCTTTGTCAATATAATTATATTTTTCCATGAAATGTCACCTTACAACAGATGAAAATTGATAGCCATAACATCTACAAAATCAAATAGAGATAGAGGGATTTTATTTTTCAATATCAGAAGAATAGATAACAATGAAATTAATTAGCATATACATATTTTCATATGAGTTAATCATCATGGTCTCAATCTTTTGGATTTGAAGAAGAGAACATGAAGAAAAATAAAAATAAAAATTTGGGTCAACATGGAAGAAAGCACAAATGCCCCCAACATTTTGCATCATCCCTGAATGTTGAAAAATAAGATACGATAGATAGAGGAAATAGAAAATAAAAAGAAGTGTAAAACAAATATATCCCTTGTTTAAAAGTATAAACCAAGTAAATTGGATGGTTAGGAGAGAAAAACACAAAAATATAAGCACGGGGGAACATAGAAAAACACACTCCAATTTAAAGATAAGACGAGGGATTGTCTTAGTGATCCTCTACTACTAGGTCATCATCCTCCCGATATTGATCATAATGAGAGGGAGGGAGAGCCTAAAGAGGTATGAATACTAAAGAAGCCACATCATGAAACTCTAGAAAAGGGGTGATGAAAAACTTCAAAGAAGAAAATGCATCCTCAAATACAAATACATATGCAAATAGAGAAGTCATAGAAATTTATTTTTCATGAAAAAATTAAGGTACATGGACTTGCTCAAAATTACACGAATGATGGAGGAGAATATTTTTTTTCCCAACTATAGAAAGCCTAAGAACCCTAAGAAAGCTATGATGAGGGTTTGGATATGGGACAAGTAAAGCAAACATTATTTTGTTGGACATAACCTGTGTATGCAAGATATTTATAGGCCAAAAAAATGGAGGGATATTGGGAAGTGAGGTGATGAAGGGAAACTCCAAGGACGGGGAGATAGAGACATGTACCCATATAGGCTGAGGCACATCAATATCCCTGATATAAATAAGAAGCAATACAAAAGATGGATTAGGATGAGATATGGATGTAACAATAACAAGTTCAAAAGTAAACATAGATATTGATGCAGCAGATATGAGAACCAATGACTCACCTTTAGCATTTAAAGCAACTTTATGTTCTAAATACCTTTCCTTCTAATGATTCTTGTGTTCATGTATAAGTTGGATCAAGAATAGATAGGTACTAGGAAGAGAATATTTAGAAGGTTCAATAACATCATGCTCTATAGGGGAGGTCATCGGTGTAATTATTGACAAAAAAGGCCTCATTGATGGAGTGGGAGGTACTACAAAAGAATATAATGTAGGATCAACCATGGATGCCCTTCCTCATTTTGATCTAGGAGTAGTTGAAAGAGTAAGGAGTACCCATAGAGGATGAAGAAAAGGCTCTAAAGGAGAAGAGTGAGCATACAACAATTTCTTACCCTTTCCATACATAGTAGGAAAAAGGGATGTGTGCAAGGATAAGCAACACAAAAGGAGGATGGGCCTTGTACTTGGATAACATGGGTGTCTTTTCCTTGTTCGTGCTAGGCATAGTTGTAGGAACATAAGAAACCAATAGAGTTTAAATGGTGTTTGATGGACAAGTAGGTTTACCTTGCAGAATCTTTGGTAGTAAATGTTATATTTTGAAAGATGATGGAAATGGAAAGCTTGACTCCAAAAGTGATGAAGGTATCTTTCTAGGGTATTCCTCCAAAATAAAGGCTTATAAATGTCTTAACAAGTCCTCTAAAAAGATCATTGAAAGTGAAAATGTGAGAATAGATGAATTTGTAGAGAAGAATGATAAGGAAAGAAGAAAAGAAGCAAAAGACTACAACAGGTTTGTTTACACTGAAGAACCTAAAACTCTACTTGAGAAACAATGTATTGCTCTCGAGAAATAGAACATTGCACCCAAGCATCAGGCTACAATTACCAAAAAAAAGGAAAATACTCAAGAAGATGTTTCGAGTGATGGAGATCAGAATGAAGGACAAGATGGTGATCATAATGATGGACAAAGAGACGAACTGAAAATTGCCAAGTATGTCAGAAGACATCATCCATAGAATCAGATCATAGGAGACAAGAAGGCTAGAATTAGAACAAGAAGTAAGTCAGTAAACACTAGATGTTTACTTTGTGATTTTGAGCCTAAATATGTTAATACTGCACTTGAAAATGAAGAATGGGTTAGTGCTATGAATGAAGAGATAGAACATATTGAGAAGAATAGTACATGGACACTAGTACTGAGACCAGATGACAAGAATGTCATCGGTACCAAATGGATATTCAGAAACAAGCTGAATGAGAATGGAGAAGTCCCAAGAAATAAAGAAATATTAGTATGCAAGGGGTATGCACAAGAAGAAGGTATTGATTATGGTGAAACCTTTGCACCCGTTGCTAGACTAGAAGGAGTAATAATTATTATTTCTTATGCTGCATTCAAGGGATTCAAGGTATAATAGATGGATGCCAAATTTGCATTCCTAAATAGAATACTAGAGGAAGAAGTATACATTGAACAACCAGAAGGGTTTGTTGACCCAGACAAGAGAAACATGGTATGTAGACTAAATAAAGCCTTGTATGGAATGAAACAAGAACCTAGAGCCTGGTATGAAAGACTTCACTCCTATCTCATAAGCAATGAATTTGTAAGAATAAGTGAAAATAGCAATCTGTACTTAAAAGAAGATACCGATGGTAATATTCTGATTGCTGAAATATTTGTTGATGATATCATTTTTGGGGGTAATGAAATGTTATGTAAATCCTTTGCCAATGAAATGAGAAAAGATTTTGAAATGTATATGTTTGGGGAAATCAAATTATTTCTTGGTCTATGTTAGTAAACAGATTGTTCTTTTCAATTTAACTCTAAAATACCCAAAATGCTTAAGAACAATTGAATACAACAGTTGGAAAATTGTTATTGAAAAAACTAATTTCCCTCTGAATTTAAAGGTACAACTCCCTTATATGAATGATTTTCAGTGAATTATTCTCTTTCCTAGTCTAACATGGGTATGTTCTTAACCCAAGAATAGAAGAGGCAAACCAAGCTAATCCTAGGTAGGAAATAGCTCAGGCAGGACAAATTTAACTCTAAATCTAGCCAACTTTGAGATTTCATCAATCAGATTAACTCCCAAAATTGGTAATACATAAACTTATACTAAAAATGCAGAAGCAAGACTAAGGATTAATGATGGAACAATAATGAATCGATCTATATCATAAGAATGTTTCCCAAACTTAAGATAACAACGAATTTCCCCTTTTGCTAATTGTATCAAATCATGACACAAAGCTCTGGTTCGAACATAGATTGTAAATCCAAATTCAAAGAAACATCCGAATTCAAAAAAAAGATAAGTGCAATGAAAATGGAACATATAAAACAATGGTATTCAGACATACAAATTTGACTCAGCAAAATTCTATCTTTCACACCAAAATTTAGCCCACCTTTGTATTGATTTTGGAAATAGTACATATAGAGTCCCAGATTGGGCCATTACAAGAAAGGGGGAGAACCGAAATGGTTCAACTTCCCCAACTAGAAATGATAACTGAAAGCCTATCTATTACATATTGATCAAAATTTAGTACAAAGAGAGAATCTACTTATGCTTCGGTTTTGCTCCCTTTGCCTAATTTAACCCTATAGGCAGTGACAGCTGTGATAACCTTGATAAGTTCTTCATGTCTGTTAATGTGGACATTGGTGTATCAGATGAGCCATTTGGAATGCTCTTTAGCCAGACTTTTAATTGTGTCTGTCCGATCCTTCAATTCTTCCATGGCTTTATAAACACATCCGCTCAGCTATTGAAGTTCTGGCACTTTGTCCAAGTGGGTGGAAGATGGCTCTAACAACTTGTCTACATAATCAGAGAATGATTTCTACATATTGGCCAGTCCTATAATTTCTTTACCTTCTCCACTTGTCTGTGATTCTGTATGCAAACCTTGAAGAATCTTGAAGTCTTTGTTCTGTTCTTCTTTGACCTTAATGTCTACTTGCTGCAACCCCGTCTTGGCCTGGATAATCATTTCAATTTTAAAATATAATATTTGAAGCCACTCAATTAGAGGTTCATCTCCTTTCTGTAGAATCTTGGCTTTCAACACCTCTTTTGTCTTCATCTTCACAGCTACATGGAGCGTTACTATGCACTCCTGACACTTCACTCTCTCAGATGCGAGAGTTTGTAAATTCTTCTCGATGTTATTCCTTTCTGTCTCCAACATCAAGAGAGCATTAACCAATTGCTCAAAAACTACCAACCCTTTAGATTTGAGTCTCTCACCCCATCCTCTATCGATTTGCGCAAAGTGCCTATCTTCCTGCAACTTGGCTAATATAGCTTGATTCTCTACCACACTAAGATCAGAGGTTGATTGGGTGCTGGGAACACTCACAATTGGGGTGAGAAGATGTCTTATGAAATTTTTCAGCTCAGCCACTTCTGCCTTTAGTTGAACCTTAGCAGTCTTGACCTCTTTGAGTTCTTCTTCTATCACCAAATTAGTAGATTTCCACCAGTCCACCTTGGTGTCATGGCAAGCTAACCCCATATCAAATGCCTGCAACTAGAAATTTGAAGTAGTCATATCTTTGAATCTACCATCCTTGGTTGGTTTGGCGACTTCCATAGTGAAGTGTTAGGTCTCAGGGTCATGACCTAGGGTAGACACCATCTTTACTTTCTTTTGTTTGCTCATAGCAGTCTTGGGCTAAAAGGCTTGTGACAAAGTGTCTCTGTTGGAAGCCCCTTCTTCCACCCTCTTCCTCTTGCATTCCAGAGTATGTTCTATCCATGACTCTGCACTAGTAACTTTGTTGGCAAAAACCAACTCCTCAATGAACAATTTCCTGATGACTGGAGGAGTAGCCTTTGGTCTCGAAGCAAATGGATTTACTGAAGTAGGAGAAGAGGAAACCAATTTGGCTACTGAAGTGACCTTATATTTCTTCCTAGCCTCTCCTTCTTATTCTATGGTTGAAGGAGTATCTTCACCCACTTCCACTATGATGGGAGACCCTCTCCTTGGAGAATCCTGGGTCAAGGTGTCAACCGGTACATCTACTGTGACTGCCTTTACTGACCGCTCTAGTTCTGCATCCTTGGTGAGCTCCTTTGTTGTTCTAATATTTAGGAGTGAACCTTCTCCACAAGTCTTCTTTGGCTGAACTTCTTTTTTGGGAGGTTCATCGCCTCCACCAGCTGGCTGAGAAGAACTTTTGGACATAGTTGGGAGTATTATTGAGGAATTTGTTGTGATGTTGGAGGAATCCTTTGTCAGTGTTCTTTGAGTAGGAGGCTTCCTTTCTGACCTCTTCCTTCTTCCCGCTATCCATTCAACCCACTACTCTGTCCTCTTATAAATACCACTCATTAAGGTTTACAAGTCACCAAAAACTTGATCTAACATGGGCTCAGAACTGATGGAGAGAGGCTTGATCTTCTTAATATAGGTGTTATCATACATGTGATGGTCATCATTTAGTAGCCCTTCGACTGAAAAATTGACCTTGAACTTTTTGATTTGTTCAATGGTTAATCTAGCATAGAACCTATCTCTACTCTCCAGATCATCTCTACAATTGGCCCAGTAGTCTTCAATGTCATCTACATGGTGGATAGCTTGGCCCATTTGCAGATAATCATGAGCATAATTAATTGGATCATATTGTGGCCTCAAAACATCATAGGTTTCCAATGAAAACCTCTTAGAGAATGCCTTTAGGACATTCTTCACCTCAGACCAAGAAGCACAACTGTAGGCACCAATAGTCATGGGGAAGTCATAGCCTTTCTTCTTAGCATTAGCATATATCACATTCACTTGCAGAGCTTGTCTCATCACCTCCACCAACATGATCATATCTGTAGGATATCTGGGCAGCTTCAAAGGGAAGTCATCAAAACCTGCAAGACGAAGGTATGAGAAATCTCTGAATTGAATGAAATAGCATCCAAGTTGGCTGATGAAATCCATGGATTTGGGGGGATAATCTCCATTCTAGATAGCCTTGTAACTCCCTGCACAATCTCATTGTAAATGCATCATTAACCCAAAGGTATTCTGCATAGCTGTTATGTAATTGTAAAGAGGGGAAGAATTTGTAACTCTTAACATCATCAGGAAATTCCTCTAATCTAGGGAGACCTAGCCAAATTTGTATTATTGCCAGAATATATAACAGAACTAAAGACATATAGAATTCATTCTAGCACTTAGCTCTATCTAGGGCTTTCGAAAGGTTCTCACTTACTATAAGGGCCCAATCAATGAAGTGATGTTGGGAACAGATTATTTGAACAAGGAAGAAGTGATGATCAACAAAATTGAGTGCCTCACTCTCACCTCTAATCCTGTGGAGTAACACTAGAATGTCAACAATCTCTGACTTCAGATTAGTGCCCTATAATGTCTTCGACAGCTTCCCTTTGGTGCTCTTGGGTTTTTGAAACCATGCTTTCATTATCTCCTTCCAAACTGACTTTTTGGCAATATATTCAGTCACGACTCGACTGTATGTCATTTCTGGATACTTAGCTTACTCTAGGATGTGAAGCGAGTTCTGGACCAATTTCCTTTCAATAGATAGTAGCATCGTATCATTGGGCAAGAGAATTTTCCTAGTATCTGGGTTGTATCGAGTGATGCATTCCCAGATTAATTATGGGGCTTGAACAGCCATGGGAAAACCAGCAGCCTCAACTAATTCACTCTCCTTCAACTTCTTAGTAATGGGATGTATATGGTCCACTTTTAATCTATTCTGGAAGTTCTACATGTCAAAGAGCTTCAGATATGTATCTGAAATCTTATGCCATTCAGAAGTAATGTCGTTCCTTGTGTCAAATCCCATGAATCTGGAAGCCATGATTCAAATGATTTGATTCAGGAATGAGAAATATCTTTGAGAATGCAGGGACAAAGAAGAACCAATATTAAAGCTTTAAATCTAAGCAATATGTTAAGAAAACAATGGCTCTTATTGGCAATCTCCAATTGATCTTATACTTTTGAATTTTTACCCTTTAATGGTCAACTTCCTGCGCCACATGAATGAAAAGACCTCAACATTAATGAAATAGTTTGTTATGAAGTAAAATAGCTTTATTTGAATTAATTACCTTTCTCTTACGGGCTATTAAGAAATGTCTTTTCACTTTTAGTAACCGCAGTGGTAACTTTTCTGAGGTAGTGGAAAATCACTTTTTTGCTTCTCCTTTGGGTGGAGAAGTGCTTTTGGAGTGCTCTCGATTCAAAAATCTGCCAAGGGGGAGATTTGGTCTATCAGGTTGCCAAAATGGCATGTGTTTAATTCTTTATATCTCAGATTCTTTATGAGATAGGTTCTTCCTTGAAATCACTTCATTTAAATAGTTTGGCAGAAAACATACTCCGCGGGTCAAAACCTGCCTGTAGGAGTAGGGGAGAAGTCATTTTCCGCTTTTCTACCTTTAGGCTTATTTCCTCGATTTCTTTTTAGTGAATCATTCCTTTTGGATTGTAGAGGTATAATCCAAACACATCAACCCTTCTTAAGCCTAAAGGATCCATTTTAGAATTGTACTTCTTGCTGAGACATCACTTAGTAGTTGTCGGTGGAAGATGCACCCTGTTGATACTTTTCTGCCAGTGGAGAGGCTCAAACCCGATTTTCTGCCAAGCTGCAAAATGAAGGATTATGGCTACATACTTCCATTGTGTTTAATAATGATGTTAGAAATCTTTGAACCATGGCCTATATCAGATTGGGAACTTAACCTACCCAATGAAAACATAAAATCATAAACAGAAACCCTTCGGTTCACAAAAGAGAAGGCAATTTGGAAAAATACGGTAAAGGCTCCCTAGCCTAAGGGAAATTTTTCTAGACTTAGACTTAGGAATAACAAGAAGATTTCAAGACCACCAGTATACATTAAACACTCACTTGTCTGAAGGGTATGCAGACTAAAAGTGGGGCAATAGTTGGCTCTGTCTGGGGACTTGGACATTCACATGTCCAAGCAAGGAATCTCAAATCTCTGGTTTCGCAAAGCTCAACAAAAGATGGCTCAAAACAAAACTAAAGAAAGACATAGAAAGGGAAAATAGGAAGGGAACCTAAATAGGAAAAAAAAAGTAGGAACTAAATGTAACTATTGTACAATACAGGGGTTACCTGTTTTCAATTTAAATCTGATAAAGCTTCAAATCTTGACCATTATACGTCAGGGGCAGCGCTTCACCATCTGGATATGTCAATTTGAAAGAATTCTTCTCGAACGCTTGATGGATCTTGAAAGGTCATTTCCATAGTGTCTCAAATTTTCCATGCATGCCCTTGGGTGCCCTACACTTGTCCCACAATAACACCATGTCTCCTATCATAAATTTTCAGGGTCTGCTCTTTTTATCAAACAAACACTTTACACGTATCTGATGCTGTGTAATGTGGTCTACCATTTTCTCTCTTTCTTCTTCCAGTTTTTTTAGGTACATAATCCTCTTTTCTAAACCATCTTCATATATGCCATCTTCTACTGTTGTTCTCAGTTTGTAGGTTGCTAACTCTAGTGGTAATGGAAGGCTGGCCTCTACTCCGTAAACAAGTTCAAAATGGGATACACCTATGGCTCTTTTGGGAGTCACTCTATCTACCCAGAAGGCTTCATAGATTTTCTTATGCCAGGTTCTGGTTGTCTGCTACAAGCTTCTTCATGATATTCACCAAGTTTTTATTGCTGGATTAAGCTTGGTCATTCCCTTGAGGGAAATAGTCAGAAGAATGACTGACCATGATGTCGTACTCAAAGCAAAATTTAGTAATTTCTTGAGAAGAAAAGTATGCAGCATTATCCATAACTAACTTAATAGGCACACCAAACCTTACCAGGATGCTTTCTTTGATGAATTCACATACTACTTCTGAAGTAGTCCTCTTGGTTGCTTTTGCCTCCACCCATTTTGTGACGTAGTCAGTCACAGTGATTATGTAGGTATGACCTGCACTGGACGTGGGGTTTATAGGACCAATAAAATCAAGACCCCATTGTTAAAAAGGACCTTCAATTATCACCGGTCTCAAAGGCAACACTGCTAACTGTGGCTTTATGGTAAACATTTTGCATTTCTCACACTTTTCTACCTAGTGGTAAGCATCTCTGAACATTCTTGGCTAGTAATAAAACTGCCTCAGAATCTTGAATGTGGTAACTGATGAGGAGAAATTTCCTCCATAGGCTTCATCATGAAATACTTTTAACAACTTCTCTTGTTTCTATCTGTAGACACATCTTAGAAAGGTCTCGTCTATTAATCTCTTATATAACCTATCTTCCCAGATAACATATTTACAAGCCTTCAATTTCAAGTCTCTTCTTTGCTTAGAAGTCAGCCCTTCAAGGCATTCACCATATGTAAGGAAATACACCATGTTTTCAAACTAGGGGTCTTGCATACTTACTGCCAAAACCAATTGTGTAGCTTCTGGATCTTTGCCTGCTTGGTTTTCTGCCTTTGCCCTGCATTTGTGCATTTCCTCTCACCAGCCTTGTGGGCTTGATCTCTACATCATATTCTTGTGTTTTAGCTACCCATGCTCCTCTTTTGTTACATCCTACATCTTGTTGAGTCAATATGGTTTTCACTATGATATCAGGTACATACACAAGAGAATGTGAGTGTAAGATGTAGAATCTAAAATTCTTTAAAGCCTTAATGACTGTGAAAGTGTGTTTTTCAGTTTGGGAGTATTTCAGCTCATGATTTTTCAGAGGCGCGCTCATAAAAGCAATAGGATCCTGGACTCCCTCCTCATTTTCCTACATGAGAATGGCTGATAGAGTATGTTAAGAAGAATAACAATAGATTACAAAGTCTTTCTTATAATCAGGGTGACATAACACTAGAGCATTGGCTATGACATTCTTTATGTTTTTGAAAGCTTTCTTACTGGATTCATTCCACTTGAAATTCACATTTCCCTTCATCATATCAACTATACATTTAGTAATTTCTGAAAAATCTAGAACGAACCTCCTAAGAAAGTTAACCTGACCAAAAATTTTTTTTACTCAAGTTATATTCACAAGTAAACTCAGTTGCTAAATAGATCTGACCCTTTCTAGATCGATTCTTATGCCTTCCTAGGAGACAATATGACCTAGCAATTTCCCCTAAGTTACACAAAAGATCGACTTCTTTGGATTTAATGAAATCCCATCCTCCTGACACCTTAGCAATACTTTCCTTAAGTCATTTATATGATCTATTCTTTTCCTAGAGAATACAGTAAGATCGTCCAAATACATATCAATGATTTTATTCTTCATATCACTGAAGGAAAGGTCCATACCTCTCTGAAAAGTAACTCCAGTGTTGATTAGCCCAAATGGCATTCTATAGTAAGCGAAAGTGCCCCATGGGGTGGTGAACGCCATTTTATGTTGGTTCGCTTTCTCAACTTCTATCTAATTATATCCTAAAAAGCCGTTCAACATAGACATCATTTTAGCTCCGGCTATGATCTGTAGTAAGTGATCCATATTGGGAAGATCATAATTGTCTTTCAAATAAGATTGGTTAAGATTTCTGAAGTCTACATAGATTCTTATCTCTCTATTATTCTTCCTCACAGGTACTATGTTTGCCACCCAGGTAGAGTGTTGTATAGGATAGATGATCCTTGCTTTAAGCATTTTATCTACTTCCTTAAATATTACATCAGCAACTTTGGGATTATAGTTCCTTTTCTTTTGCTTGAATGGGTTAGCTTCAGGTTTTAAGGGGATTCGATGCTTGAATTTCCCACCCATAAAAATTTTCAGGTCTTCATAGCTCCAGGAAAAAAATGTCTGAATATTCTAGGAAGAGTTTCCTGACTTCATTCCATTCTTCTTCAATACAACACTTCCCAATGTTGATCATCTTGGGATATTTCTCAGTTCCAATATTCATTCCTTCATATTCACCAGTAGTAGGACCTCTTTCGATTCTTTTCTTCTTCACAAAAGTGTCATGCCTGTTGAAATTTTTTTCAAGGGTAACTAGATGGGGTGGAATGATATTACCTTGCAACTAGGTAACCTCTGACTTATCTTTCTTTTGCTTGTCCGTATGATCTCCTTTATGATTGCCACAAAATTCTTTGTGGAAATCACCACTGCTCTCTAGAAAGAGAAGGAGATTCTTGTCATCTTTGAACACTTGCTAATCTTCCACATTGTCAGGTATGGACAGTCAATATATAACTTCCACTTGGTACTTCTGGTCTTTGAATTCTGGGTGGGGAAGGAGTAATGAAGCTGACACAGCCAGGGAGTCCGCTTTGGCATTCAACTTTCTCAGCACTGATTCAATAAAGAATGCATCCAGTGTTTCTATCTCATCCCATACTCTATTTCTGTAGTTCTTTAATCTGTGATTTTTAACAGAGTATTGATTCTTAACCTGGCACATGATAAGCTCTGCATCACCATGAGCTCTCAAAATCTTCACGCCCTTTTCCTTTATAGCGATGATTCCTAGCATAAGGGCTTTGTATTCAGCAATATTGTTGGTATTTCTGAATTCTAATTTATAAGCCATAGGCTCACATATTCCATCTGGTGATATCAAGACCACACCTACACCAGATCCTGACGAAGCACAACTACCATCAAATTCAAGTGTCTAGATTTGAGATGATTCTTCTTCGGTGGAAAATTCCTTTCGTCATTCTCCTGGTTTCACCTCCTCACCGTGATCATTAGTAAATAGCATATAGTTGCCAAATTCCAATTCTTGATATAGAATTTGGGCTTTAGGATCATCAAATTTTAGCACTGCAAACTTAGCTTTCTCTTCCGGGACCAGTTTAATCTTTTTATTACCCACCAGGATTAAAGCTTGAGACCAATCTAACTTTATTTCCCCTCCTAGATCTCTGTAGAAACTCCTTCATAACAAAAAATTGTAGCTAGCAGGTATATTGGCAACCAAAATTATTAACATCTTCTCAGGGTGCGCTGCCAGAGCCACTTGGGTATCCTTAATTTGTCCAACCAGAGGTACTTTCTTGGAGTCCATAGAATAGCACCTACCATGAGCTTTAGTAAGAGTAAGTCCTAAAGCTTTAGCTACTGTTGATGGCATTACGTTATCTGAGGCCCCGAAGTCTATTATACAATTTCTCAACTTGCATCCATTAATATATAAAGACACATAGAATGGATCAGGCTTTTAACCTGGGAAAGTAGCTAACACAGATGATTCACCTTGCTTAATGGGCTCTACAGAAATTGACTCATTTTATATAGTAGTCATGACATTCTAGTTTAGGTTCTGATTCCCTTCATTACAATAATCTACTAATTTCTGCAATTCTATAGGATTGGATTTGAGATAATCTATGGGAGATATTTGAATTTAAGAGTCTCTATAGAATTGAATAATGTCAAAAGAGCTCTACTCCTTACCTGGTTGTAGAATTCTCACACCTTGATTGGCTTCCTTAGAGTTGGAGGTAGACGCCTCATTATTTTTAGGTGGGGGAGGAGAGGTAGGACCTTTATCTTTCTGGCTCCTAGTCAAGACCATATAGGAAGTCTTGTCTATGGTCGCATAACATGTTGCTCCTTGTTCTAAATCAAACTCATACTCTAAATATAAGTTTTCAAAGTCGCCATGCGAGTATGAGTCTGGTTCGGTGCTGAAGACTCTAGCATTCCATTCATTAGTTTGATGCATTTTCCAAGCATGGGCTACATCAAGGAAGCTTTCTCCGTCATGATCTATAGTTAGATGAAAGTCACACATATTCCCTCTTTTAGGGGCAACTTCAATAGCTAGTCTTTGTGGTGGACCAGTTAACTGTAGTGCTTTACTATCAGCATTCCTCCCATCATTGCCCCTTCCAGGTTGCTCTTGATAGTTCCGTTGATAAGGCTTATTGAATCTAGGAAGTTTCCTTTTGAAGGCGATGAATTCATTTGAAATTTTTTGGATCATCTCATTAGAAGATGTAGTACCACTAGAACTAGTTCTTGACTGGATTTCCCTCTTCCATTTCCTGGATGAGATCATGTGATCTTCGAGTTCCACGGAAATTCTCTGTGTCACATCCAAACCTGCAAGATTAACTCTTCTTAGATCATAATTGATGTCTGGTGGCATAACACTTATAAAGAATGTTTTTAAATTCCCCATCGTAGGCCTATCAGCCACTAGAATATGATTTATGAGCTTATTGAATTTAGCTATGAAATCTCTCATACTAATAGAAGGCTCTTTCTTGATAGAGGTTAATTGCGTCAATAGAGCATTTTCATCTTTCGTAGTTTTAAACCTTCTTTCAAAAGCAGCTCTCATGGAGGCCTATTCTGTAATAGAATAATTTGGTAGGTGGTGAAACCAATCGGCAGTGCCCTTGAAAAGGGTCTCGACAAATAATCTAACGGCCACATCTTCTTCCTGTACTGCTAGAATATTGACAGAAGCAAAGAATTCAGCAATATGTTCATCCGTAGATACTTTACCGTCTCTAGAAAATTTAGGAAAATTCTTTCTAGACCCTGAGGGAAGATGATTGTATGCTGCTAATTACAGGGGTCTGACTGTAGTGGCCCAAGGGAGTGCCATTGTTACTTGAGGTAAATAAGGGGTTAGATTGATAACAGGGGGAGAAACTACTCCGTGTAACATTAACACTTGGCAAGTGGTGGATAAAAGAATAGACTGCTTAGGGGGTGAAGAAGGTCTACTCTAGCTTTTTGTAGTTCTATTTCTTCGGTGAGGTACTTCAAGCAGAGAAAATTTAATATCCACAAGTCTCTCAAAGACTGGATCTGTACTTCCTTCTTTCTTTGTGCTCTTGAGAAATATTTTAGGCTCCAAATTTTTGACTAATTCTATGGCCTAGCTTCATGCTCGGCTTCGCATTGTACTCTTCTTTGATTTCTTCTTCAGAAGGCTCTTTCAAGTGCTTCTATTCTGGCTTCTTCTTTCTCTAGCACTTGACTGGAATTTCTATAATTTTTGGTGCTTCTTCTATTCCTCCAGGCAAAAGTGTTCAGCGAGGAACTAAGGTCTTCTTGATCATCTTGAAAACAAAGATTTGGTTGCAGTACAAGAATTATATTTTCATGGGGAAGCACCATCTTTTCTCATGATATGCTTTTGGTGTATGACTGTTTGTCTCCCAGCAGAGTCACCAAAAATCTGTTAGTAAATAAATTGTTCTTTTCAATTTAACTCTAAAATACCCAAAATTCTTAAGAACAATTGAATACAACAGTTGGAAAATTGTTATTGAAAAAACTAATTTCCTTCTGAATTTAAAGGTATAGCTCCCTTATATGAATTATTTTTAGTGAATTTTTCTCTTTCCTAGTCTAACAGGGGTATGTTCTTAACTTGAGAATAGAAGAGGCAAACCAAGCTAATCCTAGGTAGGAAATAGCTCAGGCAGGAAAAATTTAACTCTAAATTTAGCCAACTCTGAGATTTCATCAATCAGATTAACTCCCAAAATTGATAATGCATGAAATTGTACTGAAAATGCAGAAGAAAGACCAAGGATTAATGATGGAATGACAATGAATTGATCTATATCATAAGAATGTTTCCCAATCTTAAGATAACAATGAATTTCCCCTTTTGCTAATTGTATCAAATCATGATACAAAGCTCTGGTTCAAACATAGATTGTAAATCCAACTTCAAAGAAACATCTGAATTCAGAAAAAAGAAAAGTGCAATGAAAATGGAATAGATAAAACAATGGTATTCAGACATACAAATTTGACTTAGCAAAATGCTATCTTTCACACCAAAATTTAGCTGACCTTTGTATTGATTTTGGAAATAGTACATATAGAGTCTCAGATTCGGCCATTACAAGAAAGGGGGAGAACTAAAATGGTTCAAATTCCCCAACTAGAAATGATAACTGAAAACCTATCTGTTACATATTGATCAAAATTTAGTACATAGAGAGAATCTACTTAAGCTTCAGTTTCACTCCCTTTGCCTAATTTAGCCCTATAGGCAGTGACAGCTGTGATAACCTTGATAAGTTCTTCATGTCTGTTAATGTGGACATTGGTGTATCATATGAGTCATCTGAAATGCTCTTTAGCTAGACTTTTAATTGCGTCTATCTGATCCTTCAATTCTTCCATGGATTTATAAGAACATCTGCTTAGCTGTTGAAGTTCTAGCACTTTGTCCAAGTGGGTGGAAGATGGCTCTAAAAACTTGTCTACATAATCAGAGAATGATTTCTGCATATTGGCCAGTCCTACCATTTCTTTACCTTCTCCACTTGTCTGTGTTTCTATATATGCAAACCTTGAATAATCTTGAAGTCTTTGTTCTATTCTTCTTTGACCTTAATTTCTACTTGCTGCAACCCTGTCTCAGCCTGAATAATCATTTCAATTTTGAACTCTAAAATTTGAAGCCACTCGATTAGAGGTTCATCTCCTTTCTGTAGAATCTTGGCTTTCAACACCTCTTTTAACTTCATCTTCACAGCTACATGGAGCATTACTATGCACTCCTGACACTTCACTCTCTCAGATGTGAGAGTTTGTAAATTCTTCTCGATGTTATTCCTTTATGTCTCCAACCTCAAGAGAGAATTACCCAATTTCTCAACAACTGCCAACCCTTCAGATTTGAGTCTCTCACCCCATCCACTACCGATCTGCGTGAAGTGCCCATCTTCCTGAAACTTGGCTAATATAGCTTGATTCTCTATCGTGCTGGGATCAAAGGTGGATTGGGTGCTGGGAACACTCACAATCAGGGTGAGAAGTTGTCTTATGAAATTTGTTAGCTCAGCCACTTCTGCCTTCAGTTGAACCTTGGCAGTCTTGAGCTCTTTGAGTTCTTCTTCTATCACCACACTAGTAGACTTCCACCAGTCCACCTTGGTGTTATGGCAAGCTAACCCCATATCAAATGACTGCAACTAGAAATATGAAGTGGTCATATCTTCGAATCTACTATCCTTGGTTGGTTTGTCCACTTCCATAGTGAAGTGTCAGGTCTCAGGGTCACAACCTAGGGTAGACATTGTCTTTACTTTCTTCTATTTTCTCAAAGCGGCCTTGGGCTGAAAGGCTCATGACAAAGTGTCTTTGCTGGAAGCCCCTTCTTCCACTCTCTTCCTCTTGTGTTCCAGAGTATGTTCTATCCATGACTCTACACTAGTAAGTTTTTTGGCAGAAACCAGCTCCTCAATGAACAATTTCCTAATGACTAGAGTAGTAGCCTTTGGTCTTGAAGCAAATGGATTTACTAAAGTAGGAGAAGAGGACACCAATTTGTCTATTGAAGTGACCTTCTATTTCTTCCTGGCCTCTCCTTCTAATTCTATGGTTGAAGGAGTATCTTCACCCACTTCTACTATGACGGGAGACCCTCTCCTTGGAGAATTTTGTGTCAAGGTGTCAACTGGTACATCTACTGTGACTGCCTTTACTGACCACTCTAGTTCTGCATCCTTGGTGAGCTCCTTTGTTGTTCCAATATTTGGGAGTGAACCTTCTCCACAAGTCTTCTTTGGCTGAACTTGTTTTTCAAGAGGTTCATCGCCTCCACCAGCTGGCTGAGAAGAACTTTTAGACATAGTTGGGAGTATTACCGAGGAAGTTCTTGCGATGTTGGAGGAATCCTTTGTCAGAGTTCTTTGAGTAGGAGGCTTCCTTTCTGACCTCTTCCTTCTTCCCACTATCCATTCAACCCATTGCTCTATCCTCTTATAAATACCACTCATTAAGGTCTGCAAGTCACTGACAGCTTGATCTAACATGGGCTCAGAATTGATGGAGAGAGGCTTGATCTTCTTGAGATAGGTGTTATCATACATGTGCTGGCTGTCATCTAGTAGCCCTTTGACTCCAAAATTGACCTTGAACTTTTTATTTGTTCTATGGTTAATCTGGCATAGAACCTATCTCTGCTCTCCAGATCATCTCTAAAATTGGCCCAGTAGTCTTCAATGTCATCTACATGGTGGATAGCTTGGCCTATTTGCAGATAATCATGAGCATAATTAACTGGATCATATTGTGGCCTCAGAACAACATAGGTTTCCAATGAAAACCTCTTAGAGAATGCCTTTAGGACATTCTTCACCTCAGACTGGGAAGCACAACTATAGGCACCAATAGTCATGGGGAAGTCATAGCCTTTCTTCTTGGCATTAGCATATATCACATTCACTTGCAAAGCTTGTCTCATCACCTCCACCAGCACGATCATATCCGTAGGATATCTGGGTAGCTTCAAAGGGAAGTCATCAAAACTTGCAAGACAAAGGTATGAGAAATCTTTGAATTGAATGAAATAGAATCCAAATTGGTTGATGAAAGCCATGGCTTTGGGGGAGAATCTCCTTTCTGGACAACCTTGTAACTCCCTGCACAATATCATTGTAAATGCATCATTAACCTGAAGGTATTCTGCATAGCTGTTATGTAATTGTAAAGAGGGGAAGGATTCATAACTCTTAACATCATCAGGAAATTCATCTAATCCAGGGATACTTGGCCAAATTTGTATTGTTTCTAGAATATACAAAAAAACTGAAGACATATAGAATTCATTCTAGCACTTAGCTCTATCTAAGGCTTCCAAAAGGTTCTCACTTACCATAAGGGCCCAATCGATGAAGTGATGTTGGGAATAGATTACCTGAACCAGGAAGAAGTGATGATCAAAAAAATTGAGTGCCTCACTCTCACCTCTGATCCTATGGAGTAACACCAGAATGTCAACGATCTCCAACTTCATATTAGTGTCATATAATGTCTTTCGAAGCTTCCCTTTGGTGCTCTTAGGTTCTTGAAACTATTCTTTCATTGTTTTGTTCTTCCAAACTGACTTTTTGGCAATATATTTAGTCATCACCCGACTGTATGTCATTTTTGGATACTCAACTTCCTCCAGGATGTGAAGCAAGTTCTGGACCGATTCCCTATCAATTGATAGTAGCAACGTATCATTGGGCAAGAGAATTTTCCCAGTATCTAGGTTGTATCGAGTGATGCATTCCCAAATTAATTCTGGGGCTTGAACAACCACGGGAAAACCAGCAGCCTCAGCTAATCCGCTCTCCTTCAACTTCTCAGTAATGGGATGTATCTGGTCCACTTTTAATCTGTTCTGGAAGTTTTGCATGTCAAAGAACTTTAGAGATGTATCTGAAATCTTATGCCATTTAGAAGTAATGCCATTCATTCCATCGAATCCCATGAATCTGGAAGCCATGATTCAAATGATTTGATTCGAGAATGAGGAATATCTTTGAGAATGCAGGGACAAAGAAGAACCAATATTAAAGCTTCAAATCTAAGCAATATGTTAAGAAAATAGTGGCTCCTTTTGGAAATCTCCAACTGATCTTATACTTTTGAATTTTTATCGTTTAACGATCGACTTCTTGCGCCACACGAATGAAAAGACCTCAACATTAATGAAACAGTCCGTTATGAAGTAAAATGACTTTATTTGAATTAATTAACTTGCTCTTTTGGGCCATTAAGAAATGTCTTTTCACTTTTAGTAACCGCAATGGTAACTTTTTTGAGGTAGCAAAAAATCTCTTTTCCGCTTCTCCTTTTGGCAGAGAAGTGCTTTTGGAGTTCTCTCGGTTCAAAAATCCGCCAAGGGGGAAATTTGGTCTATCAGGATGCCAAAATGGCATGTGTTGATTTTATCTACCTTCCTTATATCTTAGATTCTTTATGAGATAGGTTCTTCCTTGAAATCACTTCATTTAAATGGTTTGGTGGAAAACATACTCCATGGGTCAAAACCCACCTGTAGGAGTAGGGGAAAAGTCATTTTCCACTTTTTTGCCTTTAGGCTTATTTCCTCAATTTCTTTCTATTAAACCATTCCTTTTGGCTTGTAGAGGTGTAATCCAGACACATCAGCCCTTCTTAAGCCTAAAGGATCCATTTTAGAATTGTACTTCTTGCTGATACATCAGTTAGTAGTCATCGGTAGAAGATGCACTCTGTTGATACTTTTCCGCCTGTGGAGAGACTCAAACCCGATTTTTTGCCAAGCTGTAAAATGGAGGATTACAGCTACATACTTCTATTATGTGTAATACTGATGTTATAAATCTTTGAACCATGGCCTTTACTGGATTGGGAACTTAACCTACCCAATGAAAACATAAACTCATAAACAGAAACCCTCCGGTTCACAAAAGAGAAGGCAATTTGGAAAAATCTGGTAAAGGCTCCCTAGCCTAAGGGAAATTTTTCTATACTTAGACTTAGGACTAACAAGAAGCTTTCAGGACCACCACTATACATTAAACGCTCACTTGTCTGAAGGGTATACAGACTAAAATTGGGGCAAAAGTCTACATATTCTTCAACAAGATGCAGGAATATATATCACTCAGTCCAAATACATCAAGGAAGTATTGAAGATTTTCAAGATGGAAGATTCCAAACTAGTTGGAACACCTATGGCTACCAGATGTAAGCTAACAAAGGAAGATAAGTCAAATGAGGTAAATTAGACCTTGTATAGATCAATGATTGGAAAACTAATGTATGTTGTTCATACTATACCAGATATAACACATGTAGTTGGAATAGTTACAAGATTCTCTGCTAATCCCAAAGAATCACATATGAATGCTATCAAGAGAATTCTGAGATATCTAAAGAACACCAAGGACTATGGCTTATGGTATAAAAGAGAAGAAAAAATTGAGCTTCAAGTCTATACATATGCTGATTGGACTGGAAACATTAATGACTGAAAGAGCACAACTGGAGGAGCATTCTTCATAGGTGACAGACTTGTCACATGGATCAACAAGAAGTAAGGATGCATCTCATAGTCTACTACAGAAGAAGAATATGTGATTGCTTCTTCAAATTTCTCCAATATTGCATAGATCAAATAGTTGCTGGAAGGTATGAATATGAAGATTCTTGAACCAGTGATTATCTATTGTGATAATACCAGTGCAATTAAAATTTCTAAGAATCCAGTCATGCGTGCTAAGACTAAGCATATTTCTATCAAGTATCACTACTTAATAGAACAAGTGAAAGAAAAATAATTGATACTAGAATATGTTCAATCCAAGGAAAAATTAGCTAGCATATTTACCAAGCCATTACCAAAAGACACATTTGAGTACCTAAGACAAAGACTAGGGGTCCAACCCTTGTCTATTGGTCAGTAAGCTGACTAGGAGATTGCATCATCCTATACACAATCAGAATATCATTCATGTTGATGCATACACAAAGAATGGACTGTAAAGATACATTTGTACACAACAAAGGTACATATCTACACTGAACATCAGAGTCACTATATTGTTGATGGATAGGGAAATTCAAGGACTATTTTACAAAAAGGGATGGAAGATGATATGGAAGAATTGTTTGGCATTATTTTCAAAGGGAGATATTATCTCATTATCAAGGAGATATTATATCGTTATCCATTCATTATCCATGGATAGAAGTTCCTAATAATTCAAAGGGAGAGTTAATCATTACCCAAAGGGAGAGATTACATAGGAAATATCCATCAAAGGGAGAAAAGTAACATAAAGGAGAGCATACATACTAAAGGAGAGATTGTTGTCAAAGGAAAAAAAGATGATCAAGGAGAGGAACAGTCAAGGCAGAGCACATATCAGAAACAAAATCAGAAGCTAATACATCTATCTAGTAAAGGGATTGACGATTGAAGAACACACTCTGTAAGAAACAAATCTAAGCTATATGAGATTACCGAGAGCCAGACGTTTGTATTAGTTATAATGGGAGAGATTGATGAACTTCAACTCTTATATTTCATATTGTATTATTAATAATATAGTGTGATAATGTATTATTTTTCCATCAATTCCAAAGGGAGAGATTGATGACGTATAAATAATTGAATGTTTGAAGATGTTAGGTTGGTGATCACCAAAATCAAGAAAGATAATGCAAGACAATAAATTAGTTAATGGATTGTATTGTCATTGATGTCAACTTGATATAATCTAATCGATTATATAAAAAGTGTCAAAGAATTTAGAGAATCAGAAAGATAAAGATTATGCTTTCAGTAATGCATAAAATATTAGCATTCACTAAGTGACTAAAAACACCGACAGTTAGTGGAACCTGACGGACAGAGAAAACCGAGAGCAAAGTCACAGTGATGCCTGAGAAAGAAAACTGATAAGCATTCCCAACAAGCAGAATCACAAGCATTACCAACGAGCATAACTTCACAGTGATGCCTGAAAGACATATAAAACCGATGGAGATGCCCAAGGAGAACTGAAGTCTTGACTGAAGCTATCAAAGAGTTAAAACACTGAAAAGAACTGAAGTTCAAAAATGACAAAATACTTAGCTGGTAGAGCTAAAGATAGACTTAACTGGTTGTTAACATTTTTTTCATTGACAAGTTAAATCCAGAGATAAGTAAAATGTTTAAAGTTGTTTTATCCAGATGTGATGGAGAAATCTATGGGATAAAACTTAAGTAAAGCTTTAAAGAAAGATTGGCTAGAATTGTGGATCACGCCAAGAACAAGAAAATCAAGAAGTGAGAAACGGTGATATCATGTCTATAAAGAGACAATCTAATTCATTATGAATTAGGGGAGTGAATACAAAAAGAGGATGCTAAAGAGAAACTGATGAAGAACAACTTCATATAGTCCTGCTCAATCAAGCTGAGGAAAGAGCTAAAGATTTATGCAGACACTAAGCAACAGAGAAGAAAAACATCACTGAGCAGAAATAAGTGGAGCAAAGGTATTGAAAATATACATTGATCAAAAAGGTATTATGAGCTTACAATAGATCTTAAAATATGCAATTCTAAGTTATATGTGTGAACATATCATTTACTGTTTTAGTTTAACCATTGATTCATAAAGTCTCTTAACCAAGCAGGACTTAACAATCCTTTCTATATTGAGATACATCCCAAGGAGTATCAAAAATTTTGATCATGAAGATAGCATGAGATGCCAGATACCATTTGACAAACTTCACTAGGTTTGGTCATAGAAGGTAGCATAGAGATGCTCGATATCAAGTGATAAACTATTCTATTTAAATCCTCTAACAAGGTCACACCTAACAGTGTGTTTGTAACCTTTAACAGGGTTGGCTCTTCACCGAGCTCACTTTAGAAGAGTGAAAATTTTAAGTTTGTTGGAATTATAATGGAATGATGTACTGAGAGGGGAGGGGTGAAACACTACTTCTAAAAATTTTCTTGGTTATCCCATTTAACCCTTAATCATCAGTTTGTAATTTCTTATCTAACTGTTCATCTTTCTTTGTGTATATGCAATCATATCATAAGTTCTTTAGTATGTAACCATAATAGAAAAATTCATGAAAATAGATAACACATAACACAAGATATGATATCGTAGAAAACTCCTGTTAGGAAGTAAAAACCGCGGTGGGGTTTGTTACCCACAAGAATTCACTATCTGCAGATAAGAAGGGGCTGGTTAAGGATTACAATTGGTCACTTTTGATGACCTTCCCTGTTAGGAGTATTACAGTGGAGACCTGTTAAGATCTACTTCATTTGAAGCTTTAGCAACACTGTTAAGTGTGCACTCTGTTAAGAGATTTGGAAAGAATAGTTAAGTCCACCTTCTATAAAAGGATTTTAGATGTGATGCACTTGTTAGAATGCAACTACATAAGTCTTTGACCTGATGATGTATGCAATCTCTGATTGCTGATAACAGATCCTATTAAGCTTCATATATATAAGTAATCATCCTTCCATGATTGAATAATACCTTTATCTACTCGTCAGTAGCCTCTGTGTTTTCTTGACAACTGATGTGATCTATTTTTGAAATTTGCATGAATTCTACATTATGCTCCTTAGATGCTCTCCATGGCTATCAACAACAATGAATTCATAACTCACAATTGATTTGAACATCTATTTATACTAGATTTTGGTTCAATTCTTGATTCACGCTTCGCAAGTTAACTCTAGATCCAAGGTTTACAACTTGACCTTGATCTTTAGTTAGATATATTTTAGATCTGTTAGGATCATTTAAAACATTTACATAAAGAGTGCTTGACCCTCAAGTTATGATTTAAAACCAATTAAAACTCTATAAATAGAATTACACTTCTTTATCTGACATGTAAAACTCAGATCCACATTTTACATGTTCTCTAACTAACTGTCAGTTCTGACGGTCAGTTTTCTTTTTCGTCAATGTTCCTTTCTTGAACTAGTCGTCGCGTATGCCTTTTCTATTTTTTTAGTTTTGTTCTCAAAACTGTGTCGTCGGTGATGATCTCAATGTTATATTATTGACCCGTCCGTGATGTCCTGTTCACTTCATCGGTGCAACACTTGTTAGTGTTCGTCGGTCAATTCCATACTTAGCATTTTTCATTACCTCTATATTCTGTCAGGTATGCTTGCTATTCGCTGATAATTCTTGTAGTCTACCGGTGATCTCTATAGTCTGCTGGTGATCTCTGTCAATGTTTTTCACTAAGTGTACTAATGGAAAAATTAATGTCATCAATCTCCCTCTTTGACATTAGTATAAAAAACATTGATATGTGCAACAAATATTGAGTGTATTTAGTATGTACACCTGTGTATACTCCTTCCTTAGTCATTTGAATGACTCCCCCTATGTATATGCCAGTAAGTGTAAGTATATATACATATCCTTATGTACTTTTCTTTTCTCCTTTTTTTTGATATATATTGTACATAAATATCTTTATATATCTATTCCTTCTATACATACAATATACATTTCATTTCTATTCCTCCTTTTTTTATTCTAAAGGCAAAGGTACTTATAGCTTGTCAAAAAGATTGGAATGTGAGGATTTGATCTCCTCCATCATCTTTTCCCATTTCTCCTTTAGCATTTGTAGAGCGATGTGCTCCAGTGATATCCGTACATGTATATCATAGATGTTGTCTACTATAGACATCTCAGGGGTTGCAATAAGATTTCTTGCATTAGAACTATGCTGTTGTAAAGTAGTAAGATTAGGCAGAATGTGTGCCTGTAGTTTGGTAATCTCACCTCTTAGTTGAGTTTCAACATCCCATATTTCTTGCCTTAGCCTGTTAGCCTCTATGACCTTGTCATGATGTGCCTTTATACTCTCTGCATGTGAGGTTAGGCTTTGTGCACTGGTTGTGACATTGGAATCTATCTCTACTAGTTTGTCACTATTTTCTTTTGTATAATTTTCAAGTGTGCACATCTTTTGAACTAAGGTGATTGCTTCAACAATCATTGGGTCTAATTGATTAGTTAGTTTAGAAAGATTTAATTTTTTCAATGCCACTTCTTGGCTGATTTTATCAATTAACTTGTATTGGTACTTCTTTTCTGCTTGTTCTTCCATAGCTTGTTCTACATCTATATTCTGGTCTGTGATTGTGTCGGTAAGAACAACAATTTGTTCCTTAACTATAGCATTTGCTTCAAGTTTTACCTCAGGAACAAGTTGTTGGAGAATATCTCTTGCGTTGTCAAGTGCCATTGTTTCCCTGTGTTCTTGTATCATTTTCTTTTGAATGGCTTTTCTTTGACATAACACTCCAAACTCTTGAATTTTATCATTGTCCAAAGTGGTAATATCCCAATTTGGAACTTCTATTACTTCATCCAGTGTAACAGCCAAGATGTCTTTCTTTACTATTTTCTTCTTCTTCTTCTTTGGCTGGGTGGCAGATTGATGTACTACCATCTGTAAAGCATGAGATTGGGTTGACTTGGTAGGTGAGGGTCGAGAAGATGAGGCATCTTTTTGTATCTGTTCTGAGTCCACCGGCTGGTTTGGTGAAGATGTCTCCTCATTTGCCTTGGGTGTATCAACAGATGTATCTTCTTTAAGTTTTATACCTTCATCCTGCTTGACTCCTTCACTTTTATATTTTTCTTCAACCTTTCTCAATGTATCATCAGTTTTGTTATCTGCCTCTTTGTTTTGATCTTTTGACACTTCTTGCTGGTTGTTAGTTGCATCCTTCATTTCTATATCCGTATCCTTGTGAGTGTTGGATGCATCTTTGTTTTCATCAGTACCCATATCCTTGGGTATAGTATCATCTTTCTTAGATTATTTATCCTAACTTGACTGAATATCAATAGCATCTATTAATATATTCATGTTTGTCAGTGTATTGACTGTTGTAGTGTCAATAGCTGTATCTTGTCCGTTGGTATTTCCCTTTGCAACATTTATGTCTTCATCTTTTTTTACTTCTACTGTAGGGTCTTGTCCTATAGTGGTATTGACAATGTTGTCTAACCACGATTCATCATTTATATCATCATATAAGTTACCTTTTATAGTTAACTCTTCTTTGGTAACTTCTTCATCCTCTAAACTAATGTGTATTTGACTTGTTGGTATTTGATCATCTTCACCGTCTTTTGGCCATTCTTCATCTATAATGTTAATCTATTTCTAGCCAGTTATTTGTACTTCTTCACTGTCTAACTCTGTTGTTGAGTTATCTCTCTGATTGGTGGTTTCCTGCTCATAACTGCTCTTCTCATCAAGATTGAGTATCTTACTCCATGTATCATGGGTTTCTTGTTCTAGCTCTATAAGCTTCTCTTTAAGAAATTTATAAGCTCTCATTTTGGGTGAGAAACTTTTCGCATATTTCTCCATGATTTCATTGATTTCTTCTTTCTTTGATTCAAGAGGTATAAGAGAAACCAGTACTCTTTCTCTTATCCTTTTCTCCTCATGAAGTGCAAAAGTGAATCTAGAAGATATTCTAATCAACAATTCTTGTGGTACATCACGTCTAGTGAATTGTAGTGGGATATAGTAGTGTCTGCACATCTTAGCTATAAGTGCATCTTCAATATTATTCTGTTATACAGAATCCCATCTTAACCATTTCCTAATCTTAGGATGTCCAATAGATGCGGCTTCAGAAATATACTTACATATTTCATCAATGTCTTCAGTGGGTGATGTAACCTTTGCTATTTCCTTTTCTTGTTTTATAGTGTCAGGTTCATCCATAGATGAGTCCTCTAAGTCCTCATTTGTCTGATCAAATTTCCTCCTTTAGGCAGGTGCCCTAACTGGTTGTTTTTCCTTTTGTGTGTCAGGTTTCCTTTTATACACCTTTCTTTTTACCAAGGGAGAAGGAGTTGCATCCTTTGCTATTTGACTCCTTTTTCTTGATTTATTAGGTGGAGGAGGAGGTGGTGAATCAGACTTCCCTTCCTCTAATTCATTTTTCTCTACTGTATCACCGATGGGTATCTGGTCCTCAGTGAGTTCCTTCTTACCCTCTTGTTCCTCTTCACCTTCTCTTTCTTCTTCTCCTTCAGAAGATATATTCAAGTTCTTTTTCAAATTCTTCACCATTCTTTTTGACTGTTTTATAGCCTTCTTGACAACAAGATTTGTTTTAATCTTCTGTTTGGCCTCTTCATAGGTACCAAATCTTAGTTTCTTATTGTCTACTGGTTCATTTAACAGTGCCTTAATGCACTCATTGGCTAATCCTATTTTGATTTCATAAATCAATTTTGAAAGCCATGATTTCCTTGGAACTACTGCTTGTATGTATGTGAAATTAGTATCTACCATGAAACATATTTCTTCTCGGTGTTCCTGTATCAGACTCTCAGGAATTCTAGTTCTTGCTTGCAGCATTTCCTTTATGGTTTTGAAATACTCATGCATAACATTATCAAAATATGTTCCTAGTGATTCTATGAATTCACCTATCTGAATGGTTATG
>MU223607.1:971051-993681 GCA_018584345.1 Thuja plicata
TTATGGGTCTGCTTGTGTCCCATGCAAATTTTCCAATGGAAGGAAAGTATTCTTCAAAGTAAAAGAATATGCACATTATGAGGGAACCAAACTTACAAGTGTTTGTCCTTGAAGACCTTATTGTGCATATGTTCTCCTCTAATTGATGTAATAGGATCTCTGCAAGATCCATATTCTTCCCCTGTTTGATAATCTTGTATGCTATTCTCATAGTGGTACTAGATATGTTGTTTATTCGGCTTGCTTGGAAGATCTTATATCCAACAACACATGCTCCAAACTTAAGCTCTACATCGCTAATGGTGTTGACCTTTAGTGCTCTTTTATCTGACTTAGCACCAGTCAATTTTTCCACTTCTGCTAGGGATGGGTGCTTGTGAGCCTGTGGTCTATCGGTTGTAGGATAACCAGTAACCACATGAATAACATCTTTTGTTATTGCCTTTGGCTTGTTTACAAATAGAGTCTTGTTGTGAACTCTGCTAAGAATAATCTTTATCCATTCTATTTTGAAGACCTTGGGAAAATGCAGTGCATTTGTGAGTCCCTTTACTTCCAAGTGTTTGTACTCTTCTTTGAGCTTTCTAGCATCATCACATAGTGCCCTATAGGCATTAGCTAGGTCTAGATCTCCTATTTTTGAGATCCTACAGTGAATATAAGATCTTACGTCCTCTACTAGTAAAACCCTAGGTGGGATTCAGGAGAATGCTCAGGAATCGTCAGGTTGTGAAGCTATTTTAGGGTGTAACTTGTATTTAGGTTCAGCACACGAGCCTCTGCTGACAAGCTTGAAGGATTTCTTCTTATCATCCTTAATTTTCTTAACTCTAGAAGTCGATGCCATCTTGTTTGCAAAAATTTAGGGCTTATCGCAAATAAAATAGTGTGGTCAGTGAGTGTTATTACTTACAAATTCTTGATGATTGCCTATGAATGTGAATGCTTTGTGTCAAATTGATTTCTACTGGGTTGCTTTCCAAATTTCTCTAAAATCGCTCTGGTCTGCTAAAAAATTGCGGGTGCAAAAATGAGTTTACCCTTCGGGCTTTTATAACCTTTTTGCGCCCTAAGTTGTCATTAATGCTTACCAACTCATCGGTTTATGAAGACTAATTTTGTCGGTAGAGACATTCATAACATCTTCAGTGTATCTACAAAGCGTTGGGGTAGCTTGTAGTTTTGGAGACTTCACCAATGATTGTCGGTGAGGTTGCGAAGACAGCTTTTGTTGATTCAACGTTCACCGATATCCGTCAGTTTCCACTTAGCTTATGTAATGACCGATACATTTTGGTAAGTAGTGCTAACTTATCTGTGTGTTCTCACTAATGCAAATTGTGCCTAATAAATGATGGTTTCTTTTCAATAGTTTTAGCAAATATCAATGTATTGCATCTTTATTTATGCTAATATTACAATATGAACTATGTGTAATGGAATTGATGCATAGTAAAAATTGTCATAATGCAGTTCCATACTTGCTTGTGCAATCTAGTTGGATGTAGTGATGTCACCGGATCCATTAGATGAGGTGTCACCATTTGCATTTCTTGTTCCAGCACCTTTAGTGTTTGTGGCTTTTACCCACATCTTGTTTCTCATTCTTTTGATGTCATCAATGGTATTTCCATTGGGATGTGTACTTGTGTCTACCAGTCAGTCTTTGCAATCTTTTATCACATGTCCAACCTTATGACAATGTAAAAATGCCATACCTGGATTGGTCCAACCTCTTGACCTTCTGGTCCACTTTCTCATACAATTGGCAGCAATATGACCATACCTTCCACATGTTGTGCAATTTACCCATGTGTTATAGTCCCAAACATATGAGTTACTTACTCTTGTTGGTCTGTAGATTTTATTAGTTTCCTTTGGTGTCCATGCCTTATTGTTCTTTTTCCATCATTCCTTATGCGTATGCCCATTCATCTTGCATGTAGGACAGTACTTTTCCATATAGGTTTTTCTCTTTGGATTTGTCACTTTGAAAAAGCACTCATGTGCCTTGTTTCCTTTCTTTTGACATTTATAACAATTACCAATAAAAGTAGATTGTGCTTGAGAAATACCTTTCATTTTTCTTCTGCAAATGTTTGAGGTGTGGCCTAGTTTTCCACAATGATTGCATGACAGCTTCTTGGATCTTGGGTTTGTGAAAGCATTCCTTTGATTTGGTTGATTAGAAGATTCACCATTCTCATTGTACCCTAATCCTGTGTAATTATTGACACTCCTTTGTCCATCAAGAAAATAATCCATCCTTTTTTTTCTATCCTCAGCCTTTTTAATTAATTCATTGTGTTGATTCTGGACTTTGATTTCATGCTTCAATTTTTCATTCTCTTCTCTTAGCTCACCTATGATTTGTATTATTTCAATGAATTCTGTATTTAATCTGTTTGCTTCTTGAATCATAAGAATTATCTGGTTGGTAACCTCATGGTGATGCTTAGTGAGTCTTAGAATCTCTGATTCTTTCTCTTGTAGTTTCTCTGTAATTTTCCTCCTATCATCAATGGCTAGATATCTTTCATTTTCAGCTTTTCTTGCATCATTCATGAAATCAATCATTTTCATCATTTGAGTCTCTTGACCAATTTGCAACATCTTGATTTTCTCTGTTAGATGTAGATTGATCCCTTGTATACTTGTAATTTCTTCAACTAATGCATCTAAAGCTTTGCTCATTGATGATTCTGTTGTTTCAAAGTAGTCTAGTATTTCCAATTCTCTGTAGTCTTTGTCATTCAGTCTAGTTGCCATAATCTTTATTTCATCAAGAAATTTTCTTAGTTTTATTTTTGCCTCCTTATACTACTCATAGTTTATTTGCATCTATAACTGCTCATTCTCAATAGTCATGTCCAGTCTGAACTTGTCCATTGCTCTAATCTTTTCTCTCAAGTCTTTAAGCTTTTTAAGAGAGACTTAGCTCTGATACCAATTGTTGGAATTATAATGGAATGATGTACTAAGAGGGGAGGGCTGAATCAGTACTTCTAAAACTTTTCTTGGTTAGCCCATTTAACCCTTAATCATCAGTTTGTAATTTCTTATCTAACTGTTCATCTTTCTTTGTGTATATGCAATCATATCATAAGTTCTTTAGTATGTAACCATAATAGAAACATTCATGAAAATAGATAAAACATAACACAAGATATGATATCACAGAAAACTCCTGTTAGGAAGTAAAAACTACGGTGGGGATTGTTACCCACAAGACTTCACTATCTGCAAATAAGAAGGGGCCAGTTAAGGCTTACAATTGGTCACTTCTGATGACCTACCCTATTAGGAGTATTACAGTGGAGACCTGTTAAGATCTACTTCATTTGAAGCTTTAGCAACACTGTTAAGTGTGCACTTTGTTAAGAGATTTGGAAAGAATGGTTAAGTCCACCTTCTACAAAAGGATTTTAGATGTGATGCACTTGTTAGACTGCAACTACATAATTCTTTGATCTGATGATGTATGCAATCTCTAATTGCTGATAACAGATCCTATTAAGCTTCATATATATAAGTAATCATCCTTCCATGATTGAATAATACCTTTATCTGCTCGTCGGTAACCTCTGTGTGTTCTTGACAACTGATGTGATATGTTTCTAAACTTTGCATGAACTTTGCCTTCTATTCCCTAGATGCTCTTCGTTGCTATCAACACCAATGAATTCATAACTCACAATTGATTTGAACATCTAGTTATACTAGATTTTGGTTCAATTCTTGATTCACATTTTGCAAGTTAACTCTAGATCCAAGGTTTACAACTTGACCTTAATCTTTAGTTAGATATGTTTTAGATCCATTAGGATGCTTTAAAACATTTACATACAGCTTGCTTGACCCTCAAGTTATGATTTAAAACCAATGAAAACTCTATAAATAGAATTACATTACTTTATCTGATGTGTAAAACTCAGATCCACTTTTTGTGGGTTCTCTAACTGACTGTCGATTTTGACGGTCGATTTTCTTGGTCGTCGATGTTCCTTTCTTGAACTGATCATCGGGTATGCCTTTTTTGTTCCTTCAGTTTTGTTCTCAAAACTGTGTTGTTGGTGATGATCTCAATGTGATGTTATTGACCCGTTGGTGATGTCCTGTTCACTTCATCGGTGCAACACTTGTCAGTGTTCGTTGGTCAGTTCCATACTTAGCATTTTTCATGACCTCTATGTTCTATCGGCTATGCTCATTGTTCACTGGTAATGCTTGTAGTCTGTTGATAATGCTTGTAGTCTGCCGGTGATCTCTATAGTCTACCGGTAATCTCTGTCAATGTTTTCCACTAATTGTACTAATGGAAAAATTAATGTCATCAGGGTTACCGGTCCCAAGTGGTTTTTCTCTTAACAAGGTTTCCACGTTAAAAACCCATGTGTCAATGTGTTTATGAGTCATTACTTTAGTTTTTTGCATTACACATAACTAATATGGATTGATCAATATACACTAAGCAATTTACTATTTTTTCAGTAAATGAAAGACTACTAATTGATAAACAGTAAGAATAAGGTTTAACAGTGAACTCTCAGCAGTAGTTATTTGATAAGTTTAGTTGAAGACATTCATCTTGTAGGACTGAAGATAACTAGAGGCTTAATATTGTGGTACTAAGTTTTTGGGTTGATTTATTGGAATATTTTTTAGGCCACTGGTTCACCCCCCCTCTCAATTATTCTAACATGATGTATTAAGAATAAGGCTCTCTATAGTAGAAGAAGTATAGAGGTTTTAATGTTAAGTTCACATTTTTAGTCCTCTAGTTTAGATGCAAGATAAAAGTGATAGTGACCATTTTCACAAATGGACTATCACTCTGTTGGTTCTCTAAAAAGAGTAAGCCAAAAATTCTAATCAATAATTCTATGAAATGGCTATCTTTCAATTATTGAAACATAATTAGATTCTGGACCAACTAACAGGGATTAGAAATCCTTCTACACTTTAGGTTTTGCAAGACCTAGGTGGGTACACCTTCAAATGCTCATGTACAACAATTTACTAATATGATTGTATTTGAGAAAAATAGACAATCTCCTTAATGCCCAACATACACCAGAGAAAGTAATACAAATTATCCCAATCTATAACATGATTACTGAGTAATATGGAGATTGAGAATAGTATATAACAATTTAAACCAATACAAAGGATAAATGATATTTTCATATTTTGATTCTGATAGTTGGTTATAAACAAAAAAACTAGACCTGTTCGCATAGAGATCATTGCCTTTATCCTTTGGGAAAAAACTCAAGATATACTTATGAACAAAATTATGATAATATTGACCTAGGAAATTATCACTTTGTAACAACTCCTATTGACAATTTTCCTGCAAACACTTCTTATGATATCCTGTTGCAAAGCTATATAAATCTACAAAATACTTTGAAACAATTAAAATGATTACTTGAATCAAAGTAACAAAATATTTGCATACACTTTCAATAGTGCAATTGATGAAATAAATGCTTGACTCGAAATCATCCAGAATTCATACAATTTCAATACGAGAGATATTTGAGGTGAAACTGTTTCTACTCTAGTCATATATTATTATTAAGAAATTCAAAGTACATATGAAACCATTGGCACAACACCTTTCATTTTTTGTAATAAGATCTTTACATTTTCTTGCAGATTAGAACTATATCAGACTTTACCTCTAAGACCAAAAAGCTAAAACTTATGACTCCTAGAGATCCTTCATTCCCACCTTGATTTTTCCTTTTATAGAACACTAGGGAGAAACAAGCTTCAGGCTCATGGAATGAAACATCACCACTAAAAGAAAAAAACCAGTTACAAAACTTGGGTAAGAAAAAAATCCTCTGAGATCAAAATAATTGATTCATTTACTAAGAAAATATCCTTTTGATCTCCTTTACTTTCAATTATGGCAGCAACAATCAATTTTGAAATACTTGTTAATTACTTTTGCTTCCAGTTGTCATATTCTAAATCTGATGGTCATTTGAATTTAATTGCCTCATCAACAATTTTCTTATAGGACAAATATTTGACAACCACTTGATTTGTTTATTTTTAAAAATAATCCAAAAAGGAATGACAGGTTAGCAAATTGTCCACGCTTGCAATTAACATATCATGGTTATCATTTTCACATATAATATCAACCTTGGCCTTTAATATATTTGCACTCTGGTCCAATCAATCTTGTAGCTTCTTAATATCACCCTGGTCATCAATTATATCTGGCAACATATCTTTTTCTAGTTCCTTGAATCCCCTGAATAAAATCTTTATTTTCCTTTCCATAGTGTCAGGAAAAGCATGGAACTCTTGCATTGAAATTACCAATTCATAAGCAGGTTTGATCAAAGGGCTAGCATTACTATCATATTGAGATCCAAGGTGTATATCCCTCAATATTTGGGCTCTTCTTACCCATTTATCAAAGATTGGATCTAAGATACCTCTGTCCTTGGTGAATACCTCTAATGCTTCACTGAGAACAGAGTACAAGTGATGTACATTTTTCATTTTTCTAACCATTTTCTTACTAATATGTGTCAAAACTATATTGACTACATCCTATATTATATTCTTGGATTCTCCCTTCTCCTTATCTATTTCTCCATCTAATTCTTGTATTTTTTCCATCAACTGTGCTCTTGAAGGCTTAGTAGAGAATGTATACTCATCATGTGTTGATGTTTCAAGAGATGCTAGACAATCCACAATGGGAGAAAACGGGACACTTCTTGAAGTTGAGGGTAAGGGGGATGAAAAAGAATAAGGTTGTAGTAGAGCTTTATCTGATCCAATTGACTGAGAGCCTCTCTCATATTGCATTATTTTCTTTTCTTGGATTCTATAAGCCTCTGCCAACTCTTCATAGAAAATTTTGTAATTTTCCTTCTCTGCTTCTTCCTTTTCTGCTCCTTCTTTATTAAATTCAATAGCACTAGGAATAAGGTAAGATGCTTCTATAGAAGAGGTATCTATTACCATTTTCATCATAAGTACTCCTCTGACACTAGAGGTTGCATTAATACCCTTACTCCTTTCTTCTCCCTAAGATAATGACCAAATAACTAAAGCAACATGGTCTTTGCTAAAGACTGCCCCTCTTGATGCCTTCTTGGCCTCATCTTCTGATTAGCACACTAGAGGATTTTATTTTCTAATGGCATAGAAGGAAAAAGCATCAGCAATATCCCATTTTGGAAATATTAGAACCCCTACTTCTTCAATCATCTTTGTCCCTTCAATAGGAGTGATTGTTTGGATTTGCTGGCTGATTACATTTTTTATCTCCTCTTCAATTATGCCTTTGTCCTTATTAGGATCTATATCCTGTTTCTCTTCAAAACTCTTATTGAATTCCTCCAATTTGGTACCCCCAAAAAATTATATAAATTGCCCTTCTTTTACAAAAGCATCATTTGATAAGTACTTATCACAAGCATCTCTACTTACCTTATCTACTACTCGGCCATGTACTTCATCATTACCGACACTCCATTTCAACATGGGTGGTAAAGTAAGCATACTTGATTGGACCACTTCCTCTATGATAATCAAACTCCCCTATTCCTAAATTTCAAGTAATTGGTCAGCGACCATCTTCTCCTGAGAATACAAAGATATAGCCCTTGGGGATACACCTGGGGAGCTGGAAGATAAATCCCTATCAGGAGAACTATCTATATCAATAACTAGTACATGCTTCATCCTCTTTGATGATGAGAGAGAAGAGGAAACATCTTACATTTTTCTTTTCCCCTTTACATCCTATTCAGTTAATTATGGTACTTCGTCATTAGATTCTTCATCAGTCAGAGGATAGGTAGTATGAGAATCACTACCTTGTAGAGAATCATCACACTGAATTCTATTTCTCATATTTATTTCTTCTTCCAAGTTATTTCTTGATATCTGGTCAAAATCATATGCAAAACATGGTGCAAGTGAAGGTCTTTTTTCTAGAACCTGACCTTCTTTGAGAGTATCAGTCTGTGATGGTTTAGTTGGCAACACTAGCTTGTACATAACACCTTCCTTAATCTCAATCTTTGGTCTCTCAACATAGGAAATCTTTTTTGGATCTATTTCACCTTAATGTAATTTTTCTTCACTCACAATTAAGATATCCTTTTGACCTATCATGCACCTTTTTAACTCTTTTACTTCATCACTCTTTTGGTGTGATACTTGCATGATTTCTTGGAAATGATCAACAAGATCTTTTACTTTATTACCAAAAGGCTTGAAATACTTCAAATGATCATAAGTTGATTCTTCTTCTTGGATAAAATCCAATAATTTCTTGTATGCCACCCATTTCTCTTTCTTTAATTATTGAGCACAAAGAACAAACTCATTTCTAATAATATCTTTTGGGTAATGGAATTGGTGTTCTCTCTTTCTTCTACCCAATCTGTTGCAAAAGATACTGAAAAAATCCTCAGGATTAGCCATCCTTTTCACACTGACACCCATGTGATAAGGCTCAAGAATTTTAGCAAAGTGTTTCCAACCACCTTTGGCAATGAAATAATAATGTACAACTATGAAATTTGGGAAAATAGACCCCTTTCCTCTCCCATCCAATTATTCCTCTTGGATACAACCTATTTTCCATAAAAGCACAATTAACCCAACTCTAAGAGGAACCTGATATGGTAGCACATGAGGAGTCCCACTGAAACCATACAATCTGATCACTATGGCTATAGGGTAAGGATATTTGTCACCCCAATTACGCATAACCTTTAAACTAGGGTCCATCTCCAAAGGTCTAAATGTTTCATGCAACATTTTTTGAATCCTAGGTGGATTAACTTGTAACTTTGTTCTCAATCTAGATGTAAAACAATTGTCAAACCTCACAAAACTAGCTTCCTTCCTATCCCATAACATATCTTTGCTACATAGTTGCATTGGAAGCTGAACACCATCCTTCTCTTTATTTAAAATCATGGTTTCCTCAAAGAAAGTGATATGTTTCACCAAGAACATGTGCATTAGCATAGAATACCAAAAGAAAGGAGTATCTAGTTTTTTGTTCTTGATTCCAAACAAACCTTCATGTATTTTATCTACAATGTAATTAGAAAAATAATAGATCACATGGAAGTGGGGCTGCCTAATATGAATGGCCATGTATAGATATTCAACTGGAATCACCTCTGAGGGATGTAAACTAAGAACTCGACATAAGGAGTAAAAAAATGCAAGGAGCTTTAGATTGAAAATCTCTTTCTTGAAAGGTTCTTTAGTGCTAGGGCCAACAAAATACTTATCTTTTCCTACAACAACCAAATGTGCAAGCATTAACACACTTCTGATATAGCTTTTTTGGTCTATATACTTCTTCTCAAAATCTTGGAGATCAATGGGCTCCAAACTTGGGGATGACTCATATAAATCAAACGATTCTTGTAGTTCTTCCCTACGAACCCTAAGGATTTCATCACCATCATTATCCTTAATTAATCTTAAAATAGGGTCATACCTATCTTCAATGGCTACTAAAAAATATACATCCATGAACACTCCTGGAATTACAGAATTTCCCAAGTCATACTTCCATGCATTGCAAGAAGGAGATTGTAATTTTCTCTGAGAAAAGCATAACATAAAAATGTTCAAACCTGTCTCTGGAATAATAGCATCAGTCAGAGCATGAGCCTTATCAAAAAATCCCTTTGTAACCTTTTTACCCTTGGGAATATTCTTAGCCTCACCCTAATCATTATTGGATTTAGGAAATAAATCTAAGAAATCACCATAAGGGTTTCTTTCTGCATAATTCATTTTCCCTGAATGTTTTCTTAATGGCACCATAACTATCCAAAGTTAATTTTTTTTTGTCTTACTATCAAATTTTACCTTTGAAAACCTTCACACTAATTCTTAAAATAAAATAGGATAAAAAAGGAATGCCTTCACACAACAGAACCCAAAACAAAAAGAGGTAAAACACAAAATTAAGATTCAACAACTTACTGGTTAGAAACATGCCACTTTCTGCAACAAATTCCTCCAAGAATCCAGAAAATGGTTTCACAATCTTTGTAACTCTTTACAACACTTGATCACCTTAATGAAACTCATGAACCAAAACACCTTATGTGCAATTAATCAAAATCACTGACACATTTCAATATAACTCCCAGTCATATCAGCTCACATCAACTTGCAAAATGAAGTTGAACACAAAAAGCCTTGTTTAAAACTTGATCGTAGATCAATCTTTAAAAACAACACAGTGAACAATGAGATTTAGTCAACCATCCTTGATTCTATGTGGCCTACAACTGGCATTGAAATTTCCATAAATGACCCACCTCTGAACTTGTCACCTCAAAATCCACGTGTCAACATCCACCGTGCAATGCATAAAACCACTGTATCTTTTAATCACGCGGTGGTGAGATCCTCTTTATCTTATCCATTTTTAACTCTCATGACCCCGCATCACTTACTGCGGTTCACTTATCTTTCGAGAACCTTTTGAAAGTTAATTAAAAGACCTTCTTCGAAATACATACATGCCAAAAGATATATCTTTAAGTAAACGGGTATTTAAAATTCTAACTGTCATTCATTATCGTAGGTATTAGCAGGAAATCAACAACCAATTGAGAAATACCATGTGTCTTTTCCTTCTGCTTACTTTCCCGCCTTTGAGACTCATTGACTGAAGACAAGTGTCACCAATTTGGTACCGCATGATACATAAAATGAGTTTTAGACTATGATCACGCGATGGCGTAGAGCCATTGGTTCACTTATTTTTTAGCTGAAAGATGAATGACACTTGTTTTTATTAGTTAGGACCATCCTATCACTTGGGGATATATGGCAAGCCAATTAATCATTTTTATGGGACCCACTTAGAATTACGACATAGGCCTAAAGGATATAAAACATAACTCCATAGTCTTTTGGAAAGAATAAAGTATCAAAGGGATAAAAAAAGGCCCCACCAAGGATGACATGACCCATTACTTTATTGGATAAAGTAACACAAAAACAAAAGAGACTTGTGGTTTGCAAAATAAAATAGGGTAAGCTTGACAAAACCCTAGTAGCTCATAATAGTACCACCGCACTCTATGTAATAGACGATGATGTAGAAATTAAGGTTGATGAGTGTGGTGGATATAGATCAGTTTTGATTTAAAGCTCACAATTTTTATTCTCCACTGAATTATTACAATTTTGTTTCTTTTCTCTAACCTATATGGCACCACCATCAATATGGTCTTGAATAATGTGTCACAAATTCATAAAATGCTCAATTTTACTGCCAGGCACATAGTGATACTAGTAGAAATTAAAACCACCATACCAGTGAGGGTATGGCCTATTATCTAGAATAGGTATGATCTTGGGGAGGCTCACTAGGTTGTCTTTCAAAAAAAAATTCAATATGATTGAATAGGAATAAATTAGCTTAGTGAATACCTAATTCTGCTGAGGCTTAAAGTATTTTTTCTCTATGGACCAAGGGACTATAATCAAACTATCCACAACTTTGTTTTGGGGGGGATCCACCCAAGGAAGACACACCTTCAAAGGAATTAGTACAATAATTCAAAATAGAATCTCCAAATTGAGCCATTGTATGTTGATAATTTGTTAAAGCACTACAAAGATTGGTGAGAATTGGATGCCTATTTAAGGAAAGATTCTCCTGCAGTGTTGATTGTAGATTATTGATGAACATTATTTTAAGGTCATCATCTAGTAGGGCATAGATAAATTTATAGATATAGATTAATATCTAAAAATGAAGTTGGTTATTTTATCATTTATATTTTGTTTACAATTAATAAGATCAGTGATAGTTACCTTGTTGCTATTGTTTACTTGAAACCATTTGATAAATACATCCATCAATTGATTAAATATTTTGATACAATATTTTGTAACAGATCTATACCATTCTAGTTTAGTTGGGAGAATAGCTTAAGAAAAACATAGTCCAAATTGTGATAGTCACATTATATGGTGAGAAAATAAATGATGTCTAGATGCAAATCCCCATCACTATCATATTGATCAAACTTTAGAGACAAAGATCCTTGGAGAAGGGGAGTGTTAAGGACTTTCATATCAAGGGACCACTACTTGAATATTGTAGGAGAGAAGATTTGTTAGAAGTGCTAGTAAGATTGGTGAGTTGTCCCATATTTTGTAATATGGTGTTGGGGAAATGATTATGAGGAAACGGAGGTGGAGGTGGATTACCCATGATAGAAATAACACAAGTGGTCTAGGAACCACCAGTATCAACACCAATCTAAATACCAACACTAGTACCAACTCCATGGATAGAATCAATACTAGCAAAACTACTACCACTAGGGGGTGGTATAGAGTACCTCAAGAAAATAGTATACATACTAATTATAGGAATGGTTCCACTAGATAGGGAGTCAACATTAGGACCCATTTCTACAACATGCACCAATATACCAGGCATAGAAATACTGATCTGTGAACTAGTGGTGTACTTAGACTAAGATCCTTAGGGATTAATTAAAGTGGAAGATACATGAGCTCTCATGATTCTTCTTGATGCCATCAAAACCTTGAGGAATTTTATATATTTCTTGATGCCATCAACACCTTGAGAAATTTTCTATCTAAGATGAGAATCTCTCTCAAATTGTTAATAATAGAGCTGGCCTCAAGGCAGATATTTTATTTTTGAAGAAAATTTTCAAAGTTTCTCAAGTTCTCCTTAAGAGATTGAATTTGATCATATGAAGTTGTCAGAGTAGATTCATGTTCCATAGCTGGAGGATACTCAAGCAGGTAATTTTTAGAGCAGTATATTGAGAGCTAAATTGGGAAGCAGTGGTAGTGTTGATTCTCAAGAATGTAGGGAACTTACCAAAAGGACCATTAGGATCTATATTCCTTAAGAAGATAGGAACTAATCTTGTAGGACTATAATGGTCAAGAGGAATGCTCAATTTTGAGGTCCTTCTCATGACAATTCCCAAGGCCATTTGTGTTCATGAAGCTCATAGAGGAGCTTCACAATGATTTGAAAATTGCTATAAAATTTTAGAACCAGAGATTAAATTGGCTTACATAAGGTTCACCAAATGTAGAGAAGGGGACTTTCCACTCTTGAGATGATGTAATCCTAAGGGTAAAATTCCCAATTCTACCTCACTTTAACTAGTGTGCTAGGAAGATTAACTAAATTAAATGACAACTAACTAGATGTGTAATAAAAAATATCAAATAAATTAATAGTACAATAAGATTAAAGTATTCTAATTACAAAATCTAAAAGACAAAGTCATTGAGACTCATTGGTGGGCTATGCGATCTCTTTTTCTAAGATGTACATGTGAGTCTAGGATGATAGCATGGATGTGGGACACAAACAAGACACACATGCATACCGCACAACTATGATACATGAGTCATACTAGAAATGTACAAGGACAAAAATACTACTCTAACAGGATGCTGATTAACTAAAATGATAATAAGGACTGTAAATAAAAATAATTATGATTTAATGTAGCAAAGGAGAGAGAAATCTTCTTACAAAAGACCAACAATGGTAGTCCCCAACATGCTACTCAATTATCCTCTCCAAGCTTACACACAAAGTGATTTTTGGGATTTTTTTAGAGGCTTACCAGATTTAGACCCCAATTTGGTGTTCCTACCTCCACAGATAGACAAGATCGATAGATATTTGATAAACACATTTGTAGATAAGTTCCAAAATAAAATATTCTATTGATATGTTGTTTAAAAGATAATGAAAGTTAGTGCATACAAGATATAAATAACTCCCCTTTGATGCAAATAAGCTAGATCTTATTAGAAGGAAGGAAACATAAATTTGATGTACAATATACAATGGAGATGAGTAACCAATGACATGGAGTTGTGAGAGTGACCATTAAGTTTTCCAAGTGATCAAGAACTTGTAAACATGATCTAGCTGTTGAGGGAGGGGTGGGGGTGAATCAATTGTTAGGAATAACAATCCACCAACACAACTGAGGGGGGTGAATTAGTTATGAGACATATTATTAAACATTAAAATTTATAAACAAAAACTTTAATCCAAATGATAACACAATAAATATACACACCATAACACAATCCTTTGTTGTTGAGGAAACCATGTTAAAGGTAAAACCCCAGTGAGAATTAGCACCCACAAATGATATTGAGAGCATAGTATCCTTGTTAAAATATTTATCCATGTTAGGAGCTTATTGATTCATTATAGTACAAAGTACCTATTAAATGACATACCCTGTTAGGACTTAAGAGTAACAGTGGGCTCACTACCCATGCACACTGCGTAAAGAAGGTTAAATCCACCCTTAGGACTTACACTCCAAAATACAAGTGTATATAGGAAATATAAAATCTAGTGAACTATCTAATAGAAATTGTCTTTGCTTGGTCAGTTCCAATGAAGTAACATAATCATAACCTGTTCTCTACATCTAGTGGACTTCTCTAAAACAAGCTCATAGCTTCCACACTTTGTTGTCTCTTCCACAATCACATACATACCCTTTTTATAAAAAATAAAAGCTCTCTCATATATAACCTATTACAATAATTAATTAGGTCATCCAATTAGGCTTTCCCAACATAAAAATAATTATTTAACCCCTTTCTAAGATACACATGGTACCTATAACAAGTAAACATCAATTACGATTTATCAAACATAATCCAATATTTGTAATCCACATTCGCAATCCATAATACACACTACATCTCTAAAGTCAGCCCCAAATAGGTCTCCTCCATAATACACGCCATAACTGATGTCACCAAGAGTCCTATGACTCATGAAACATAACAAACATTCCTCAATATTTATTCTACCATCCCTTAAGCTCGCATAACCTGAATCCACATTGCTCATAAGCTATACTCAAAACACAGAGACTAACTCTGTCAAAGATCACTATCACTGTCCAGTACCCAGTCTTCACTAAAACATCTGTAACTCATCTATTAGACAATACTAAGTCACGTGACCTTAGGAATAAGATCAAAAAATATCCTTGTACACATAACCATCTTCCCTCATTTTGAATCAACTGTACAATATCCGTACACTTCTGTCAGTCATCAAGCAATAATAATAATCAGTTTGTTCTACCTCCATAGAAACATATGTTGACATCACTGATAAAACATGAATGAAACAACAAAATCAAAAACCAATTCTAACATCAACATAAACAAATAAACTCACTAGAATAAACTACTAACTTCAATATTCACCACATAAAACGTCAAGAAAATAATGAACTAAAATAGAAACAAGTGAACACTAAGATTTTTGTATGTGTAGAACCTAAACTAGAAAAACCATTTTGAGCACTTGCCCAAAAAGATAATTCATTGATGTATATATTTTGATTACAAAGATAGTAAGATCCCACTTTTCTGAACTTGCAACCAGAACCTCACTACCAATACAACACTGAATATAGATAGGAGCTCATTGCTCCATACTTGCAAATAAAGGCACATTTCAAAAGTAGAAAGACACTACAAATAACTTATGCACCCAAGATGAACCATCCTAGGGATAAGGTACATACAACTCTTCATAATAGATAAAGAGAAATTCTCCTGATAATGTAGCTGATCTACATAACACTGTCAACCTGAAGAGCACACTTTTACTACCTTTTCTTCTTTTCCACAAATAATAGCCTCATAAACCAAACTCTTCTCTTATGAAACCATGCATATAGATATTCACTAGTTTTCCCACAACTCACTGTCTTTATTTTTTCCAAAGTAAAAACTGCACTAATATACAAGATAGATCATTGAAGTTTACAACAAGGTCAGCCATGCCAAAAGCATATTATAATTAAGTTAAAAGTCATCCATGACAAAAAAACAATAAAATAAGGTCACATGCCAAAAGCATAGATAATACCTAATTTGACCCAACCAGATAAGAGATAAACACTAAATACACAGGCCACACATAGCACAAACCCATCTAGATAAGAGATATACATTAAATGCAATGCTCAAACCAAAAATATGAAGCATTATCCACTCTGAGAGAGAGAGAGAGAGAGAGAGAGAGAGAGAGAGAGAGAGAGAGAGCCCAATGCCAGATCCAAAATTACTGGAAAAACTTCCATAGCCATCTCAAATGTGTAGAAATACACTTCCCAAAGAACCATGCCACTTTCCAATAGTATTCAGATCTCCACACACTATAGTGAGATCCACATGCCACGTCAAAAACCATGACAACACATTTTCGGACTAGAACAATAACCAATCATAACTATAACACTTCATAATACCATTTTTGAATCATCATGAATAATTTTTGGATCACTAATAATTAACACAACCAATACCAAAACCTAGATACAATTCTAATCACATTTGCATACCTTTAACCTTATTTTTTGGAACATAAACCTTCTAGAAAACACAACTGAATAATTGTCATCTTCAATTGCATAGGTCTATTACTGAACCACTCACATCTAGATAAAACCATTAAATTCTAGACCATATAAAATAAATTTGAATCACTAAAAAACATAATTCTCACATTCTCCATAATACATACATGTCTTCTTCCATTATTTAGTATAATCAAAATCCATAATCATGTACAACACACAACCTTATTTCAACAACAAATACTTCCAGACACAATTTTAAGAGAAAATACCTCTAATACCTCCAAACCATAGTGTTTGACATCAATGAAAATAGACAACCAAATGTATATTTCCATAAATCCCCCCCTTTGTCATTGGTAGAAAACAACCACCAAAAATATTTTACTAATATATAAATCACTATCAACTCTCCCTTAGTGAAATAGCCAAAACAATCTTGAACATATTATCAAATAAACATTTTCCTGATATTTCTCCCTATTTTCCATTGAGGAAAAAGTCCAAAACCATACTCACTGCTACACAAATATGATAAAAACACAACATCAGTCTAGAAAAAAAATTTAGAAGGCTTCCCTTGGAAAGATGCACCAAACTGATGCACTAATGTAGAAGAAGGAGAGGCAATAACCCCAAGCTTCTCCTATAAAAACTCAAAAGTATCCAGATCATATGATGGAACATATCTCTATCTATGTTTAACCCTACATATAGCCTTAACATAGTAAGAATCTTTTCAACTGACAGATCATCTTGATTTTATGAGACAAGAGAAGTAACATGCTC
The DNA here is from genome assembly GCA_018584345.1 of Thuja plicata. Lineage (NCBI taxonomy): Eukaryota > Viridiplantae > Streptophyta > Pinopsida > Cupressales > Cupressaceae > Thuja > Thuja plicata. Next base: position 988,286 of record MU223607.1, read on the forward strand.
CTCACCAACAATAACCTACACATCAATTCCTACAATTTCATTCTATTTTCCAACTCTTTTTTGTTCTTCCTCTTCACTGTTATTTGAAACAATCACCAAAGAAAAGAAACACTTTGAACACATATATTTGACACTCTTATCTTGATTACTATAGAAAAATCCTTTGTAAACATATTCCTCAAACTTTTGACCTATTATTTTTCTTTCCCTTCACCAAAAATAATAGACAGTTCTACCACAACTTCAATTCATGCATCACCAATATCCTTAGAGTCTAAAAAATGCTCAAACATTCTTCCCCAGTAGTCTCACAGGACAACACTGTTGTCTAAACAATTTTAGACTCTACCTCCTCTATGTAGCAACAATTCTTAACAACATAGAATATACCACTATCCTTAAACCAATTAAAATACTTATGAGGAAATTGGTTCCACATACTTATCTTATTTGTTAACTTATCAAATAATTTTCTATAGTCAACAATACTATTATCCAAGTTATCCAAATGCATAACATTTATCCAATCTATATTTGAACACAACTTAGTATGAACAACAAAGAAACTAATACATTATTTACAGAACCATATAATCACCTTTCTAGAACACACAAAAAAATTACCTCTGGAAAAACCTTCACGTCTTATAGACATGTTGAGAATATAATCAACATCCATCCTTGAGGGGGGGAATAGATCCATATTAAAACTCCTCCTTAGACCCTGCAATCTGACTCATTTAATAAAGGAGTAAAAAAACACAAAATAAATTTCAAACCACTATCAAAATCACCTTATGCACCCCTCATAAAATATTCCTTGATATTATCTTTTGATTCTTCTGCAATCATCAAACAATCATCTTGTTTATCCATACTTTTTTAGAATCTTTCAATATGCCATGTCATGTTATAGTTATAGAAAAATAGACCATCCTTTTTCATTTTTGCAGTTTCATTATTCCTAGCATGGATATTTATACTGCATTCAACCTTTTTTTGTCCATAATCATTTCAACTATAACAATATCCATTTAAGTTCTTAACATTTTTATTCACATTCACTCTACTGAAGTCCTTAAAATTTGTATTCAAATTCACTCTATTTCTGCATTGAACTACCTTATCCCTAACTTATTGCAATGAAAACATCTTCCATTCAAAACATAAATCCTTTTGTTCTCCTTTTTAGACTTCTACATTCATCAACTTTGTGCCTTACTTTATTGCAAGAAAAATAAACTCTATCAAAAAAGAATACCTGGAATGAATAGGAGGAGGTCTCTGGTTTATTAGCTACTTTATGTTCTTTTCCTATATCTGATTTACCAAATTCTTTTTTTATTTCACCTAATTCTAATCTTATTGTTCCTTTTTGTCTTCCACCTACTTCTAGTCTACCAAATCATTTTTCAATTCTTCCTTCTTCTGGTCAACCAAAACCCATTCAACTTCCACTAGTTTTTTTGTTCCATCCTCACTATTATTTAGTGATGCAGAATCCACTTTGTCTTGTTTTATTTTTATCTCAACTTCAGCTCCCCATATTCCATTGCATTGAGTTATAAAACACAAATTATCACATTTATCTTTAATATAATAGATATTCCCATTTGTCCTAAAACCTTCAGCAACCTTTTTTCCAATCTATTTATTTTTTATAACAAACTCATCACTTTTGAACATAGCTTCATAACCTTTCTTACACATTTGACTAACACTTAAAAAATTATGTTTCAAACCTTAAACATAATAAACATCATCATTTATATGCTTATCATCAATTGAAATGTTTCCAACTCCTTTGATTTGTGAACTTCCTTCTCTTGCATATCTGATTGCTCCACCATCATATTCTTCAAGCTTGATAAATCTTTTCTCGTCTCATGTCATATTATTTGAACATCCAAAATATATAATTCATGCACTTGCAAAAAATTTAGCATGTACTATGATCCCCTCTTTCTTTTTTAAAATATCCAAAAACAAAGATTCCTCAATTATCTCATTAGTATCCTCATCTTCAGACAAGTATTCCTCCATGGAACATAAGCTATTTGTACCCTTTCTTTTGAAATTTATTTTCTTCCCGAAATCACCTTTCTTTTGATTTCCTTTTCTATCATCATCTTCTGATTCACTATGATATTCCTTATACTTGCAATCATTAGCAAAATATACCATCCCTCCACAATTAAAGCACTTAAGAGGTAACTTACCTTTATATCTACCAGTGCCTCGCTTGAATATTCTTGAAAGATATGATTCAACTTCTGTAATATCAAATGCATAAAGTGAATCAATAAGTTGATGAAGTGAATAGTTACTTAGATCATTTCTCTCCATTATTGAGCATTCCATTGGTATGAACTCCTTTGTTAGGGTTAATAATATTTTAAGTATAACATTTTTGTCTTCTAGATGTCCTCCAATAAATTTGATTCCATAAACAACACCTTTGACTCTGTATATGTAGATTTCAACACTCTAATCTTATTCCTTTCTTAAGACCTCATAATTTTGTTTAATATTCATTATTCTTACTTGTTTTGTCTTTAAATATCCTTCATATACCAAGATCAACTTATCCTATATCTCTTTAGCACCTTTTAAACCTTTCACCTTCCCAAATACTGTCATATAAACTACTGAAAAGAATTGATCTTGCTTTCACATTAGCTTATTTTTGTCTTTCTTAATTAGTTGTCAAAGGTCTTTCAAAAGGAGGATAGAATCTAGTTTGAATAACCTACCAAATACCATTTTGCAATGTTTCCAGATACGCTTCCATCGTGTCCTAATAAGGAAAATTAGTGTCATCAAATATCGGAGCTTGAAAGTGCAAGTTATGCACCATCCTATATCCTCCTCAAGTGCTTAAGCTTCTTCAAGAGGAAAATTTCTCTGATACTAATTATTGATTACACTCCAAATGCTGAGAGGAGGGGGTGAATCAACATAAACCAAAAATATCACTAGAAGAAAAAAACTAACTTCAATATTCACCACATAAAACATTAAGAAATTAATGATTTGAAAACAAAACATTATGAACACCAAGATTATTGTACATTGAAAACCAAAACTTGGAAAAACTACAGTGATCACTTACCCAAAAAGATAATTAAGTAATTTATATAGTCTTATTACAAAGATATTAGGAGCTCATTGCTTCATACTTGTAACTAGAGGCTCACTGTGAATACAACACTGAATATAAATAGGATCTCACTACTTTGGACTTGTAAATAGAGGAACACTACAAAAGTAGAAGGATACTACAAATAAATTGTGCACCCAAGATGCATTATCTTAGGGGCAAGGTACACACAAATATTCACAATAGATATAGATTAATTCTCATGATAATACAACTGATCTGCACAACACTGTCAACCTCAACAACACACTATTACTACATTTTCTTATCTACCACAAATAGTAGACTCATAAATGGAATTTTCTCTTTTGAAAATTTGCATATAGATCTTCACTAGATCACCCACAAATCACTCTCTTCATTTTTTCCAAAGCACAAACTGTACTTATATACAAGATATATAATTGGATTTTACAATGTTTGCCATGTCGAAAGCATATTATCATTAAGTTACAAGTCAGCCATGGAAAAATCAAAATACAATAAGGTATCATACCAGAAGCATCCATACCAAAATATAGATAATACATAATATGGACTCAACTAGCTAAGAGATAAACATTAAATAAATAGGTCACACATAGCACAAACCCATCCAGGTAAGAGATAAAAATTAAATACAATAACCAAAACAAAAATATGAAGCATGATCCACTCCAAGAGAGAGAGGGGCGATGAACATGCTACACATAGCCCAATTCCAGATCCAAAATGAATGGAACAACTTCCATAGCCTCAAACATGTAGAAATACACTACCCAAAGAACCACATCATTTGGTAGTTGTATTCGGACCTCCACATGCTATAGTGAGATCCACACACCATGTCAGAAATCATGACAACACATTTCTAGACCAAAAAAATAACCAATCATAACTAACACACTTGATAAAAATATTTTTAGATTACTAGGAAACACCACAACCAAGACCAAAACCTAAATATAATTCAAATCACATTTTCATACCTTCAACCTTATTTTTGGAACAAAAACTTTCTGGAAAACACAATTGAATAACTGTCATCTTCAATTGCATAACTCTATTACTGAACCACTAACTTCTAGGAAAAAACCATTGACTTTCGAACCACAAAAAATTACTCTAAAGCACTAAAAAACATCATTCTCACATTCTCTAGAATACATACTTATCTTCTTCAAATGTTGTGTATGTTCAGAAACACTAATCATGTTCAACAAAAAACCTTCTTTTCAGACCAACAGATGTACCTAAACATGTCAAAATTAATAATTTAGGACACAAGTGTAAGAGAAAGTTACACCACCAATACCTATGGACCACAATGTTTGACATCAATGAAAACAAACAACCAAACATATATTTCCAACACCAGTATACCCAAAATGGAGCCAAAAGGAAGTTGAAAAGAAAATTGGAAGATCCATGATGTTAGTGGTCTATCATAAGAGGCATTACATTACCAGGAACAACATGTACAATGCTCTAATACCCACCTTCATACACAAATTCATAGGAAAAGTGTGTGCGACACAAATGTCTCCACACCATGCATGTGTTTCAAGTTAAAACAATCCACATGGTCAAATTTTGGAAAAACAAAGATTACAAGTTGAGAAAATGAAGTAGAGGGTTAGGTGGAGACTTTAATTAAAATAAATTAGAGGCTCCATGTGGTGTGGAATTTCATGGGGTAAAATTTACGACATTACACTAAGTATTAGTAATTGTCATTCTTACATGCTATTTAAACAACAACAAAAGTAATGATGTGCATAAGTAAAAAAGTTTTTTGATATTGTATATTTTTAATAAATTAGATATTTCATATTAATATTTAAGTTTTATTTTATGTTTTTTATTTAATTGTTTGATTTTTTCATTTTGTTTTAAAATTATCATATTTTAGAAAGAACTAGATTATATAAATTGTGTACACAATAGCATAAAATATTATAAGATGATATATGTAAAATAAATATGGTTTTTAAGTACATCATCACACATGTGAATTCAGTCTTTTCAAAATCATCAAGGATGACCATTATCTAATCACACCTCAAAAGAAGTTAAATCTTAATAAATATCATAATCACAAAAGTTGATATTATCCTCAGTAATTAAGCAAACCTTATTTTGTTTTTCAAATTGATACACATTTGGAAGACTACAAAGATTATGAATGTACTTTGATTATAAAGAAATACAAAATTATAAAGTTAACCTTAATCAATTTTATATATATATATATATA